>NNCF01127535.1:502961-528926 GCA_002313205.1 Laupala kohalensis | reverse complement strand
TTTTTTTTTTTTTTTTGGGGGGGGGGGACTTTAGGGCTCGTCAACATCGAGGTCATTAGAGCCCAAATACCTTTTCACAAGGTATTGTGGTAAGGTATGATTCAATCTTCTGTCTGCCTTTGAGCTAATAAAGTGGTTCTTTGTATCTAGGAATTCAAATTAGTGGACTTAATGTAATCAGTAGTCTGGTAGTTAAATAAATTTCACAACATTTGATTTTAGGATATTACAGTTCAATTTCATTCTATTACATTTGTTTGTAAAATATTGAGATTTTCTTAAGAATGGCTACAAATGAAAAACTTATGGCTAGACCACAGGGTTTTTGAATAGCCACACTTATCCTGCACTAAAATTTAAGTCCTTTTCGAAGGTTTATTAACTGTCTACTATTCACAAAGTTTTAATGTTGTTCAAATCACAATGTTTTGATATTAACAATGTCATTTAACCATTTATTTTATAAGTCCATTACAAAAATAGTTATACACTGCAATTTTATGTAAATTATAATAACATATTGAATTTGTATTATTAATTATGAAATAAAACACCAAAATTGTACTATAAAGCAAAAGAATTAAAAATTTAAACATGACACTCTGGGAATTTCCTTCTTGATTATGAACAATATTTTCAAAATTCGAGAGAACCATAAATGATGAGCCAGAAAAATTTCCTTTCATAAACAACATGTGTACTTTTTCAATTAAAAAAGTTAGGAAAATAAATCAGTTAGAAAAATAAATGATAACTACTGAGGTGTACAGTTAAGAAAGATAAAAACTTTTCATAAATTGAAATTACAGGAAATGACTGAATATATTTGAATAATTATGCCCAGTATATATACATTTAAAAAACCTTTTTACTCTTGTACATTTTCGTGATGGAAGCAAGACCACAGGAATAATAAGGCCTCAGAATGAAATTCCCATGCCCATGGGAACCATGGGGTGTTGTCCTTTACCACATCATACCATTGTACCTTTTAATTAAGCATTAATTGATTCATTGACAGGTGGAAAAAATTGCCCATACAGATATTTCTAATCATTGTTTTGGCACTCTTGACTTATTGCAGGCACTGGATACCCAATGGAATTCTGCTTCAGAGCAATGTAATTCTTCTTCAAGCATCATTGTGTCTAATATTTGGAATCCTCTCAAAGTTTGTTGAAAACTGTCAAAAATGGGTGTTTGTTCCCTGTGAACAAACAGCTACTGATGAAATGCTTTTGCCTCACTATTTATTTCGAGCTTTAAAGCCAATCCATGGCAGAAATAAATAGAAACACAGTCAGTGGCAATAATTTAAGTTCCACTGAGAGGATCTCAGAAAAGTCCTAGTTCATAATGACTGTTTTAATTTTTTCTTTACATACTGTACTTAGTATATACTACTAAGTTTACTCCATACATCGCAGCAATTTTATATTTGAATTAGATTATCTGATAGTATAAATGATAATTGCTAACAGACTTACTAAAAAAGATGACATGTCAAAATTTTACCCTTTTGTAACACAGAACAAGAATGTTCTCATGCAATATTTGCCTGTTCATAAAAAATCAAAAGTTAAGAGTCATACTAAAAGTAGCAAATCCTAATATGAATACAAAATTGCTCCATCATCATAGGTTTTTATTGTGTATTTACTGTATTTAAGGGCTGTTTTTCGTGATTTGAAAAAGTGGAGGGTGATGGAGTAATTCTAGCCCCAGATTTGGATTCAGCGTATCAGCAAATCAAAAAGGCTACATAGGTTTAGTCTTTGGAACAGACCAGTTTTTAGAAACTTTATTGAAAGTTTTTAATTTTAGAAACTATATTGAAACTTGAGGAACAAAAATTAGAATGTCCCCCACCCAAAGTCTCCCTTCGAAGACATGGAGTGCTTTGCACCAAGATACTCAGCAATGTTATGCCACTGATAATATGTGTTTGAACATTTGATCACTATTCACTATAGAAAATCAGTCTACAAGAGTAATTGACTTCTTAAAGACATTATTCCATTCAGAAATGGGGTGGAGTAAAGGGTTTCCAAACTAAATAATTGTTACTCCACTTTACATAAACAAAAAATATCCTTAACTTCAACTTCTCGTACTAAATGTGGCACACATACGTTATGGTTTGTGTTTGTGTATGTCAAAAAACAAATTGCCTTCCTTTCTGTTCCTACATTTTTCCACCCCTAAATGTTTCTACCCTGGGTAGCCTGTAAGATTGTATATATGGACAAGCCGGCCCTGAAAAAATATTTTACTACTCTTCATCTAAGGAACATAAGTACCTAAGTATACAAAGAAAAACCCTAAATCAATAAAAAATTCTATTTAAGTGATCAAATACAAACAGTTCATCGATTGGTTTAAATATATGTGAGAAATTTGCTGTAGAATTGTATTTTAAATGGAGGGTGTGTGCAGACATGGTAATAAATTAAGTTATTCCAAAAAATTAATAGAGATAAATAAATAAACTTTATTGTCAAAATACAGTTTCAAACTGTGTATGTCCAAGGCGATAATAAACTAAGATACTCTCTCAGAAAACCAGCAAGGGACCATCCCTTCAAATACAATCAGGGACCCAAGATCAGTGGTGAATTTAAATCTTATAAAAGGTATTTATTACATTTACTACAGTATAGAAGAATTATTCCATCTTCAGGAATTTTTTCTCGAGCATGTGACAGGTGAATGATCATATCTCTTGTTTTCTCTAAGACCACAAATTTATCTTCAAAAAAGCATTTAAAAGACTGAGAATCAGTTCTGTTGTAGTTATTTTCCAAATTAGCCATTAAATCATGAAAATTAGATTATGTTTGTTTATTCTTTATACTTGTAACTGAATTTCTTCATTCACTTCTCAACGTGGAAGCAAATCATTGTCATTAGTGGTTATCTTTCATAGATTTCCTACCATATTGAGAAGTTTTTGTGTTCTTTTGTAACCAATCTGAAATTAAGAATGCCAAACCATAGAAAACTAAAACAAGCCAATTTCATTTGACATTTTGTATACCTTTAAATAAACATTTATCAAATAATAAGGTACTTTCTTTTGAATTTTTAAGTACTTCTACTTCTAATTTGACCTTTGCTTTTTTATTTTAACACTGGCTTAAACCCAAATTTCTGGTTTCAACTAAGTTGTCAAGATTAGTTTCAAACANTATAATTGTTCATGGCTCGCTGCCGCGAGCCATATTACAATTAACATACCCTAACATACTAACATAAACGGTGGCAGAGAGAAGGAAATAGTGCGGAACAATATTTCTTTATAACTACCGTAAATATGAAGAGCGAGGAATACGACTTATATTTTCGGAACCGTAATAACATTTGCAGTATTATGACATTAATCATTTTTTCGAACCCTCTTTGGACCGCCAGGTGAAATTTGGCCGAAGAGAATTTAAAAGATTTTAATTTGTTTTAAATTTGAGAAAGATTGCTAATAATAATTTCCATGGACAAGCTATCAGAAATTACATGAAAATTGTGCATATCTCCAGAATTGTAAATGCCAAAGTATGGTTTTCTCTCTGACACTGACTTAACCCTAAACAGGTGTAGAAAGAAATGTGTCCTTCCTACAATGCACATCTTCTACACTCTACTCCTTCCCCTGTTAAATGCTCTTGCCCCATCAACCTGCTCGCACGCACAATAGTTGTTGATGATCCAGGAACACAGTTTCCTACAAATATAGCTCACTACAGCATCGCAAAATGCATGCCGTTCTTCAACGCAAATCAAAAGCTTTCGTCATGGATATTTACTGTTTACACATCGTACTCCCACGGCATGGCCCATCTGTATACAAGAAGTCCAAAGCACAACGTTCCAAGGCCAACACATCCCGAGGCCCGGACAAGGAATAGAAAAACAACGTTCCAAGGCCAACACATTCCAAGGCCCGGACAAGGAACGGAATTCGACGTAAATGATTTCTATGCGTATTTCCTGATGAGTTCATGAGCGCGAGTAAACAGGTAACCGCCTCGTGACGACACCTTCACAAACTACATCTATCGGAGCAAATTACGTCTGGTATGAATTAGACCTTCATTTATCTTCATTTTTAAGGAACCATGCTTGGCGACGGATAACATTCATTCCAGCCTTTTCCAGCCGTTCAGCTCACGCTCGTTAGACGTGCTCCGTGCGATCTTATATGCGAAAGTTCCAATCTCGATGAATTTCACTTAATTTCAATTCCGAGGTCCTAAAAGCAACTAGCTTTACTTACTACGTACGTCCACAACCTGGAACACGAATATTTAAATACGGCGACAAGCCAAACTCGTCAAGAATTCTCCAATGCGAAGAACTTCTGCGCCGCTTGAACTGGAAAGACCACAAGACACCTCGACCGAGTTCCTCACGAGAAGGGCCCCACTGCATGTGAACGCGAGTCCTGCGGATCGTCCTACAACGCCCCAAACCTCTGAGGGACAAACGACACGGATCGCCGCCACGGACGTTCTGCAAGCACTGACGACGTCCAGGTTTCCGTGTTGTCACACGGTGTCATTGCTTTAAACGCTTTCTAGTTGTATTCAATAAATTGCAACAAGGCAAGAAGTTAAAAAAACCTGTCCATTTTATTTATCTTGTGGAAGCGGAGACTTGGTTGTGAACTCGACCACATCTCCACACTACGCAGCATACAGGTAATTATAGATAAGTATATTATATGACTTTGGATGACCTGTACACATGTTGTGATAGCTTTTATGCTCTGCAGTGTATTAATGTTAATGATGTTTTATGGTAATGCATCATATAGTTGGACACCTGCATTATGAGTGCTTTTCTGGATAAATTTTTAAATTTAAATTTATTGTCAAAAAACAGTACAAACTGCGTATGACCACGTGGAGGACAATAAACTAATTTACTCTCCGGAAGCAAGCAAGGGACCATCCCATCAATTCCGATCAAGGGTCCTAAGGCAGAGGCGGATTTTAAAAAAACAGCAAAATTTCCTAGATAAGATAAAAAGTTAGCTGCGAGTTATAATACATATATAATGACAATATGTTTGTAATTTTATGCAAATATGTTTGTAAATTTATATGTACAAGTTATTATCGAACTATAGATTATTCTGAGTATAGTGTTTAAAAATCATAAGAGTTGAAAAAACACTAAATTCACAATTTATTGTTACAATAAACACGCCCCTAGACAAAGCCTANAAATCCGCCTCTACCCGAAGGAAAAACGGAGAAAAACCCGGGCCAGGATGGGGCTACAGAATTTATGTACACAACCGTGCCAAAGTTGAGTACCCATAAAACTGAATTAATATGAGCCGTACGACAACACAATCGTGCAAGAAAATAGTTANCAATCACGCAAGAAAATAGTTTTGGAAATTGTTATAAGTTATTTAAAAAGTGCTACAGCAATGGCGTGATAAAGTACAAGACGGATTTAACTTTTATTAAAATCAATAAATTCTTTTACATTGTAGAAGCACTGGTGCAGGAGGTAGTTTTTAACCGCGGATTTGAACAGATTCAATTTCATAATATATTTTATATTCTTGGGCAGGGAATTAAATAGAACGATTCCCGAATGATGCGGTCCTTTTTGGCAAAGAGTGGTTGACACTCTAGGCCAATGAATATTATTACTATTGCCAGTATTGTGTTCGTGAACGAGACTGTTTCGTATAAAGCAAGGGTGGCACTTCAGTAATTCGGTCTTAACAAACAAGACCGTTTCATAAATATAAATGCAGGGAAGTGTTAAGATATTTAATTCCTTGAATAAAGGTTTACAAGAGTTTCGGGGGTGAGATTTACAAATTATCCGAACTATCCTCTTCTGAATTCTGAAAGTTTGAATACTCTGACCGGAATTACCCCAGAAGGTAATGCCGTAACGTAAATGGGAGTAAACGTTTGCAAAATATACGCAACGGGAAATACGTGGACTAACTGCGTTAACTAAGATTCGGAATGCGTAACACAATTTGCTTAATTGGGAATTAAGATTGTCAATGTGACAATTCCATTTGAGGTTGTCTTGAATATGGAGACCTAAGAATTTTGTATTTGTAACAGTTTTTAATTGTGTTCCGTTTAAAGAAAGAGAAACCTGGGGTAAAGATTTTGTGATACTATTGTGAAATGACATAGACACTGTTTTGTCAGTGTTTACAATGAGACGATTTGCATGGAACCAAGTCGAAAGGTTAGACAAAACTTTTTGAGCATTGGCGTGTTTACATAGTAAATTAGTGTCATCAGCAAAAAGAACCATTTTGCAATCTGATGTGGATGATGACATGTCGTTCACATACAATAAAAAGAGTATAGGGCCGAGAATTGATCCTTGGGGTACTCCGCAAGTAAGTGGCTTTGTTTCTGAAAGACAACGCTCAAGTATTTTATTTTTAGTATAGGATATTTCTACTTGTTGATATCTATCTTTTAAATAAGAAGTTAGCCATTGATGTGGAAGTCCACGAATGCCTAAAGAATGCAATTTGGTAAGGAGAATTCCGTGATCGATGACATCGAATGCTTTGGATAAGTCAAGAAAAACACCCTGAGGATTTTCTCCACTGTCTAGAGATGTGGTAACATCGTTTAAGAAGGAAAATATGGCGCTTGTAGTGGAAAAGGATTTCCTAAAACCGTGTTGATCGTCAGAGAGAATGTTATATTTTGATAAAAAATCTAGAAGACGCTTATAGAACAATTTTTCTAGGATTTTTGAGAAAGTGGGTAGTAGAGATATTGGTCGGTAATTTCCAATATTAAGTTTGTTTCCTTTCTTGTGTAAAGGTTTCACTTTAGCTCTCTTAAATATATTGGGAAACACCCCTTCCGATAAAGAACTATTAAAAATATTTACGAGTGGATTTAATATAGCGTGGGACGAAGATTTAACAATAAACTCAGGTATATCATCTATGCCTCGTGAAAATTTGTTTTTTAAGGAGCTGATGATTCCCATGACTTCACTGGCGTTAGTTTCGGAAGTGAACATAGAATTGGGTATGTGGGTGGTAATAATTGGAGGACATTGATTTGGATATATTGAGTTCGTTATTTTACCAACTTCTGAGAAGTGAGAATTAAACAAACTTGCGATGTCCTGAGGATTTGACACGATCTTGCCATCGTTTAGTAAAGAAACATTTTCTTCGCGATTTTCAGAAGTTGACGTGTAATTGTTAACAATATTCCACATGGCTTTCATCCGGTTGTTCGATTTTAGTATATGCCTGTCGTTTTCCATAACTTTAGCTGCATAGACTACTTTTCGGAGAATAGTCTTATATTTACGAAAATAATTATGGAATTCGGGTGGCTGGTTATAGCGTTTTGAAAGATAATATAAACGGCGTTTGTTTTTTGAAGAAATTCTTATCCCTAGGGTGATCCATCTATTGTATTTTTTTGTGTTAATTAACTTGCGTTTTATGGGAAAACTAGAGTTGTAATGTTTTAGGAATGTTGAGATAAATACATTGAATTTGTCGTCGGTGTTTTGGCAATTGTAAACATCTTTCCATGTTTCTTCACGCAAATAATTTACGAATATGGATTTATTTATGTCATTAAACTCTCTTGTAAATTTGTAAAGGATTTTAAGCGGTTTTAGTGTATTATTAATAGTCAATACTTGAGCAAGGTGATCACTGTATCCGGCGATAAACACTTCAGAGAGATACGAGATTCCATTGTTGACTATAATTTGATCTAGCAATGTTTGAGATGAGCCGGAGAGGCGAGTGGGGTCATTTATCGTAGTAATAAGGTTGAAGGAGTCGATAAGATTCTTGAATCGATTAACTGGTGAATGTGCAGAGTCGGATGTACTCAAGAAATCGATATTGAAATCACCACATATAACGATAGATTTAGTAGATTTATGTGCGATATGTTCTAAAACATTTTCGAAGTTCCGAAAAAATATGTCAAGATCTGATTGAGGAGGTCTATAAATACACAAAACAACAATACCGGTGTCGGTCAGTTCAACTGCAGAAATTTCGAACACACTATCTACGCAGAAGTTCTCGTAGCCTGTCAGTGGAGAAGATAAAATATCATTACGAACGTAGATACACGTACCTCCGTGGGGATTTTTGCCTTTAAAATTTTGCCGACAGTAAGAACTTGCTAAATAATAATTAGAAATAGCAGTATCGTTGATGTTGTTAGTTGAAAGCCAATGCTCTGTGAGGCATAGCAAATCGAATCGATTTTCGTGTACCAGAATTTCAATGTCTGTCAATTTGTTTGAAAGGGATTGGACATTATGATGAAATATAATTATTTTATTTTCGCAAAGAGTTTGTGACTCACGAGAAATGGAATCGACGTTAGATTGTGGAGAGGAATTTGAAATTGGTACAGCTTCTAGTTCCGGATGAAGCTCGCACACAGCACCTGAACGCGATTGTCACCTTCGAGTACCACATCGTACTCCTGAGCGCAAGTTGTAACGGTGTATGGGGGCGACAGGAGGAATAGATGTTGACGTGGGAGATGAGGAAGCAGTAGGTGAAAGAACGGGGACAGGAGAAGAAATGGGTGTGGAGATAGGAAGAGGAAATGGTGATGAGGTAGGAGCAGAGGGAGGTGGAGGAGATGAGGTAGAAGTAGAGGGAGGTGGAGGAGGAGATGAGGTACGTGCAGGAGGAGGTAATGGAGGAGGTGGATGATGTGAGGTCAGATGTGAAGCTAGGAGAGAACCGAAGTGCTGTTTCCCAGACGGTTTCAGGTGTAAACCGTGCTGGGTAAAGTCCTTGGCAGTCAGGTGTGGTTGCAAATCAAAAAATGTGATTTTTGTGTCTGCCAGGTGATGTTTTAGGGAGATGTTTGCCAGGTTAATTTCGTGGTTTATTTGTGGAACGTTGAAGCGTGGAGGCAGGCTAGAGAGCACTATGTTCGTGTGCAAGGAGGCCATTTTTAGTTTTTGTAGATGTTCAGACGCGTTGAAATGACCACCCAAGTTAATATCGTTCTGCCCACCTATGATGATTACTGTGTCCCGCTCTGTGAGTTTTTTAGTGTAAGTGTCCAGTTCTCGAATAACTTCAGCCAAACGAGCGTTTGGCGTAGATAAGAGTAGGTTTTACCTGTTGTTGAAGAATGTTACTGACCTGTCTATTATTGTGAACATGAATAGTTGATTTAAATCTGTAGAGAGGTCTTTTGTCTATTAGGTCCTTTTTAACAAAGTTTAATACAATTAGATCCTCAATAACAAAGTTACATAAATGAAAATGCATGACAGTGGAAGTATGTTTTACTTTTTAAATAATGTTTTGAATAAAGATAGTTTATTAGATTCACCAGATCAGGCGAGGTGGATGTTGTGCACATACTTTGGCAGTTGAGGTGAGTGATTCAGTGAACAGCACATCTGTGGCCGAAGCAGGAGGTCCTAGTTTTAAGTCCTGATCCATCGCAATTTTTACCTGGCTATAGACGATGTAAACATTCCTCCTCAAGTAGGTGCTTAGAAGTTGTGAGTTAAAAATAGTTTATTAGAGTTAGTAATTGTTTGTATTATTCTTTTCTGTAACCTTATGATTCTGTTTGTTTCTAGGGCTTGTCCTCAAAGTATTATTCCATATTTAAAAACAGAATGGACATTTCCAAAGAACTGAGACATAAGCTGAATGCTAATACTTAATCAGTATTATTCATTGCATCAAAGTATCTTTTTCATCATGAATATTCTCTTTCCTATAGTAACTAACATAAGAATATTTAACTCCACAAATTTAAATACACTCCTAACACTTCTAAATAATGAAACGTGGACTCAGGTTTATGAAACCTCTAATGTAGATAGCAAGTACAACAAATTCTTCAACCAATTATTAAATTATTTTGACATATCCCATCCATATAAACAGCAAACACAAAAACCACAAACTGACTAAAGGAATCAAAACATCATGTGAACAGAAGAGAAAACTCCATATGTTAACTAAACAACCATCATGTCCCATTCAACTCAAAACATATTACAAACAATACATAGTAGTACTTAAGAAAGTAATAATTAAAGCCAAACATGATGAATGACAAATACATGGAGAAATCTACCAACAAAATGAAAGCTACGTGGAATATTGTTAAGCAAACCACTACGCAACACCCAGAAACAACAACACATAGAATTGATACAAGACAATAACAAAATAGTTGACCCCATTGAAGTTGCTAATACACTCAACCAGCATTTCACGGGCATAGCCAACCAGCTACAAAATAAGCAAAACACAACCACACTACAAGCGCTACCAAATGATATTCATGTAACATCAACAATGTATATCAGGGAAATGAATGAGGAAGAAGTCCTTCAGATAATTAGTAAAATGAAAAACAAAATATCCTCCGGAATTGATGATATAGCAGACACAGTCATTAAAAAAATAGCAATGTACATAATCAAACCACTCACTTGTATAACAACTCCTTAACCCAAGGTATCTTCCCACAAATTTTTAAAACTGCTATCATAAAACCTCTTCACAAAAAAGGAGACAAACATAATGTAACAAACTATAGGGAATATCACTTCTCACAGGTTTCTCAAAAATACTAGAAAAACTATTTTATAACAGATTAAAAAGCTCCTTAACATGTAACAAAATTATTACAGACTCCCAACATGAATTTAGAGAAAAAAGATTTACTGAAACTGCTCTATTTGCTTTTCTCAATGAAATTTTGATTGCACTAGAGCAGAAAGAAATCCCTGTTGGATTATTCCTAGATCTCACAAAAGCTTTTGATAGAATAAATCATGAAATTCCCCTCAGTAAATTAGAAAATTATGGAATTTGGGGAATAGGATACAACTGGCTAAAGTCATATTTATCTGAAAAACAGCAAATAGTACAAGTATCCTACCAACATGAAAATCAAATAAAACATCACTGGTCTTAGCCCATGCATGTCACTCATGGAATTCCACAGGGTTCCACCCTGGGACTCTTACTATTTTCTCTATATATTAATGACATCCCATCCATCATCAAAAACCACAAAATTGTACTTCTTATACACAAACATCTTATTCTGTGCCAAAACTTACTTAACACTATCAAATCCACTATCACCACCCTAATCCAATGGTTCCAACAAAATAAACTCATAATAAACACTGACAAAACTTGCATAGTTTCTTTCCATAACCCTCATTCATCTAAACAGCACACACCTAACTTCAAATTTAATGGTAACCACCTCATCTTTAAACAAACAACAGTTTCTGGGACTTACTATATAAGATAACATGAAATGGAACTGTCACCTAGAAACACTGAATATGAAACTCAGCACAATAAACTATGCCATCAGAGTTCTAACAGCAAATTGCACAACCCTTTGAACAGTATTCTATGCAAATGTCCATTCCATTCTAAAATATGGTATAATATTTTGGGGACAAGCACCAGAAACAAAACAAACTTTTAGTTTACAGAAGAGAAAATACAAACAATTACCAAAACTAATAAACTTTCCTCGTGTACACCACTATTTGAAAAGTTGAAAATACTTCAACTGCCATGCATATACATTTTTGAAACTTTGAACCTTGTAAAAAAGGATCTATTAGACAAAGGACCACTCTGCAGATTTAATTCCACTGTTCATGTTCACAACACTGGACTAGACAGGCCAGAAATATCCATTTACTACAGATAACATTCACTCTTAGCCAAAAAAGCACTCATAATGCAGGTATACAGCAATTTAATGCATTACCACTAAACCTTAAAAACATCAATACACTGAACCCATTCAAAACAAAACTCAAACAATTCTTACAACAGAAACTCTACTACAGTGTACAAGAATTCCTCAATGACGATAACTAATGTATGACGTACAATCTGTTGCAAGTAATCATTAGAACAAAGGTACAGAAGGTGACCCATGAGCAGGAAAAGATCTAACAACATTAAATTACTTTGTTTTAGTATAAATATAGACCTTCACATAAATTAATAAAATAAAAGTATAATAATAGAATTCCTACCATAGATATTCAATAACCCTAGCCTAAATAAATATTAATAGTCTGTAATAGTAGAAAATAATTGTATTTTATGTTAACTTCTACTTAGCCTAAGTTAAATGAATACATCATTGTTATGATCTATGTGGTTCAATAAAATATTATTATTATTATCATCTTACTGACAATTCTGTTCCATGGCACATTATGCTATAGGATCCTGTCTTCTGAAAAAGGGATTTCTATTTAATCTATTTATAAGTTCAATAGAAAGAAAGTCTATTGATTTTCACATTTAAGCCCTATTGAAATTCTGGATTTAATGAAGTTGAAAACAAGGTGTGAAAAAAAAAGTTTCTGTTTTTGATATAGGTTCTGATAGGTCTGATAATAATTTTATGGACATCACCATCATTTCTGTCATTTCTTTTGTTATTTCAAAGTACATGTGCATAGTAGTTGAGCAAATATTTCAGTAATTTATTCTTTTTGTTTTACAAAAACAAAATCCTTAACTTAAAAAAAATAATTATAAATCACATAACTGAGGATAGTAGGACATGTATAACACGTTCCTTGCTAACAAAATACAATTTCAGAGAAAGTGTTTTTCTCTGCCTTTCCTTAACCTATTATAAATCTCTTAGAAGTAGAATATGAATGAACAAACATTGAAAATGCAACGTAAATGCACAAGTGTCATTAATTTTAGCACATTAAAAAAATAATTTTAAAAGTAAAGGTATACATTTATTTGAACTTTTAAATTTCAAATGTCAAAAGTCATTTAATTATATACATGGCAAGAATGCTTCCATCCCTTTTAAAATCATTTGCACAGCAGCCTCATATTTCAGAATTCAACATGATTTTCATTTTTAATAATAAATAACACCAATGCAATCTTTTCTTTAGCTTTGAAATTTAAAATAGTGGGGTTCTTAAAACTCATTGTTAAAAGTTCATAATAGCTTCATGAAGCAATCAATAGATGAATGGAAGATTCACCTTATCCTTTCCGAAACCTCAGACTTAAGATGCTACCCAAAAGGAATATCATAAACCAAACAAATGTTGAAACAAAACCATAATACACCGTTGGGTGATGAATTTCCCAACCTCTTGCAATCATTGTACGTAGTGATTCAACTGATTGAGTCAGTGGCATTACATAACTGATGTATCTCAATATGTAGTGCATTCCTTCAACTGGCCAGATAACTCCTGCAAAAGAGCATTAAATTAAATAAAACATCTAGGAGAGGAAAGTATTGTATTTTGGTTAGCAACTCAAATTATTTACCACATAACATAATGCAAGGTAAGAAGCTACCAAGACCAGAATAACTAGCACTTCTTTCATCATTACAAATGATGGATATAAAAAACCCTGAAAATAGAATAAATAATTAAACTATTTTACCAAATTACTTCAATATCAAGAAATAATTAAAATTAAGTACGCAATATTTTTATCATCCTTTGAAAAACACTTTCTATTTTATGTTTGCAAAAACAGAAAAATAAACCAGTAGACCTACTCACCAAAACACATTCCACATAATCCAGTTAAAAGAGTCAGGAATGTAACCCAATATGGACCACCCACATTGGGGACATCAAATATAACAAATGAGAAAGTTAGTACAAAAGCTACTTGCATAAACATTACAAAGAATTGGACAAAAACATGTGATAGAAGAATCTCAGTTGGTGTAATACCTGCAATACAAAATCAAAAACTTTAAAATTTTGAATAAAATTTTAGTACAGATATTCACTTTATTAGTCATGAAATAACTTCGTACCTGATACCAAACATCTTTCCAGTATTCCATCCTTTCTTTCAATCATCATTGTAAGACTTGTTTGGGCCACACATAAGAAGAAAACTATGCTGAAATGTAAAAGAATGAGTCAAATGAGAAAGTTGATAAGATTTTGTTACTTATGAGAAATGGTTCAAATAAGGCTAATTGTTAATTAATATCACTTACGTCAGTATAACTCCTGGAGCAGAGAAATCTCTGAAGTTAGGATTGCTGTTCCCATACACTGGTTGATTAAACTGCACAATGTAAAATCAAAAGCAAAGATTAAAAAAGGAATGTTGTGGAAATATATACGGTAATAAATAATCTGCTTAGTTCAAAAATAAATTTCTTTATTTCTGTAATTTTAATGGAGGGATAACATTAATAAGGTCATAGGAAGACAAACCTCTGATCAAAATTTGGAAAAAGTTTGAAAGAGTCATGAAATATTTAAAAAAATATGAAATTATCTGGAATTCAAAAATTACATGAACTGCCTAAAAGGGTTGGTAATTCTTTGTCTTTTGCTCCTGCTAATTTGAATTTTTGAAGAAGAATATTTGTAGTTTCATTTAATGAATAATAAGTTCCCTTTACTGTCTTGATTTTACATTTTATTCTTGTGTATAAAAGTAATCTGTCCCTAAATTTAATCAAATATCTCCAGAGTTGGTTCTGTATTTTATATTTTACATACAGCTTATGTTTTATTATAACATGCAACCTTAGAAGGTTAAAATGATAGAATATATAAGGAAAAACAAATTTTTCTTTTCGTATGTGGAGGTTTAATCCATTTTCTTGTAAAACATATTTACTCTGGTCTTAATTACTATATTGTCAAATGATAGATTTAAGACAAATTAGATAAAATATAGATAAATTGTTACACTGCCCAAATGATAGATTTCAAGCTTCTTTAAGAAAAGAGAAAAAAATTTATTGTTACTCCTTCTCAGACGTCACTAGCATTTGTTGTATATTAAAGTTTATTGTAATAATGGATTTTGCATTAAGGAGATTATTGGAATTGAAAAATGGTTGATATGTTTTTGTTTACACTTTGTACAGCCCTTAATCAGAATTCATGGGATGATCCTTTGCTTGCTTCCGGAGAATAAATTGTCATTTGTATGGTCATACCATTGAATTAGTACACTAATTTTAAATAATAAATTTAATTTGTATTGAAAGTCAATGGCTAAGTCAATGGAAAGTCAGCTCAAAACTGCTTTCTTGTCCAAATTTCTTTCTTTCTTTCTCTATGAAAATTTGTTACAGGTCAGCTATGAGAAAGCATGAATTCATATAGCTATTTATTATTCTCTGGTTTTTCTTTGGATAGAGGCATATTTATAAATTGACCCACTAGGTAAAGCAGCATTTGAGGGTAGCAGTAACATAAATTCTATTATTAATAATTTCATATTTTAAATTATTTTAATAATTTGTATGCAATACTTTTGGAATAATTTTAAAATCTGACAATGGTATGTGTTTGTTAAATAACTGTGCTGTTTTTATCTCTTGAAAATAATAACTTTTAAAATCCTTTGCCACCTATGAGCCACAGATCAGATTTTATGGGTTGGTCCCTTGCTTGTTTTCTCAGAGTGAATTAATTTATTGTTCTCCTTGTAGTCATTCTCAGATGTAATGGTATTAAATGGTACTATAAATTATAAATGTATTTATACATGTGTTCAATAGTTCAAAAATTCAGTCATTCAATTAATTGTCATTTTCAAAAAATTTGCTTCTTGGGGTTTAAACTTCAAAGAACCTTCCAGTACCTTATGATGCAGTAACATAGAAGATTTTGGTTTTTGTTCTTCTCTTTCTACATACCCTAATAGGATTTGATGCAGCATTTCCTGAATAGTTGCAGGATGTTAATATATCATTTGCAAATTTTTGAAATGAAACTACCATATCCTTTCTTAACATTTGTCCAATATGTTGATCTGTAAAAATAATATAAATTGGCAATTAAATTAATCACTTAACTTTTTATGTGAAAATATAACAAAGTATTGTATTACAAATGTAGGACACATACTTTACAAACATTTTATACTTAACATTTATAAAAGTTACCTTATCTAAAACAATAAAAAGAAATATTTTGGAATTTAAGAACTATAGTATAACTGGATGAAAAAAAGGTTGATTTCATACAATGGTAGAATGCTGAGACATAAGAAAGATGGGTCCATACTTGTTGTTGGTATTAACAATAATAGGAACTTACCAAATTCGGTGTTAATACCTCCTTGTGTTTAAATTTGATTGAATGTTCTCAAAGTGCAAATAAGAAAATGGAATACTTGTTATTCTTGTTCTTTTGAATTAAAAGAGAAAGTGAAAAAATGATTAAGTCGGGAGATATTATGAAATAATTCTAGGAATAAATGGTAGTAGATGAAAATAATAAGTGTTGTTTATAAAGAAGGAATATTAAATAATTCAATTGTTTTTTCATTGTACCTTAATCAGAGAGTAAATTTTGTATATAATGAAATGAGAAAAAAAACTGCGTTTATGTTTACAAAATTTTAGGAAAATAGTAGCTTAGAAAACAATTAAATTAATATTTGTATTACTTCTACTCAATAAAATAATGATTGTTGTACATTTCTTCACATAAAAGTATACCTAATAATTTTGTAATTTATAAAAACCGTGAGAGGATTCTCTCAATCTTCAGATACCTTGTACTCCTGGTATGTCTCCTCAGAAACCATACATAAATTGCCTAACACCAAAATTACTATTATATACCTTTAACCCTCCTCCCAATAATTATATTATGTTAGTCCTACCTGCCCTCCCTTCTATTTAGAATTGTCTATGTTGCTTTTTTTTTTAATGTGATGAGAAATTTGTCTTAATTGGTGTTCCTCATGGCTCTCTGCTTTAACTGAATGGTGGAGTTTGTGTTCACTATGACTAACTTAAAGGATAAAGAACACTCTATAAAATATAAGTATTATGTGATACCAAGGCGATTACCCCACTATCCTGCCATAACACTGTAATGATATCACAAACCTCCTCTCCCAACATAGTGTTTTTTTACACAATTTATTAATGACTTCTTCTTGCATTCTGATGTACATTAAATTGCACTTACTCGACATATCCATAGTAACTTTCACTTGGCTGAAGTCTACTGCTTCTTCTGAGGCTGATCTTCCATTAGATAGTCTTTCAACTAAGGAGTCAGAGAAGTTTGATGCAAATGATAGAGCTGCCCATGCATATCCCTTCTTAACAGCATACAGTGCATCTGATTCAGAGGCATATTTGTCCTGAAGAGAAATTTTTATTGTACTTCATATTTCACCAAAAACCATTTGATTACTTTATTCTCAACAACTTTTTTATCTTTGAATAATATTATACATGTGTCTCTTTCTACTCACTATTATAATTGGCCGTGTTCTGAAATGCTGCAAATACCGGCAACTTAATAAGTCCAGTTCACATCCTTGTCTATCGACACATTCATCAAGTGTATTGTTGAGTTCATAATTCACTATTCCAACGTGCAAATCTTTTGGATCTTGACCAATTGTCACACAATACAGAGCAGTCTCTAAGATTGGTAAAACTATAATGAGAGCTATAACGCTGTAAAGAATAAGAAATTTTCACATACTTATTCAATTTGTACACTTTTTATTTGCTGTTTAATAAGCACACTAGGCTACCAAAATGATAGTTACATGAAAACATGGGAGCCCAAAGGTGGGTTTCATGGTGCAACTCGTACCCTAATAATTTTGATGAGGAAATTTTTGTATGCAAACTTTTAATCTATTTTTAAGTTTTAGCGTGTTTTTAAAGAATAACATTGCAGTGCCATTAATTGAATATGCTGTATATATTTTTTAATTGTGTGAATTGAATTTGTGTGAAGTGCCATGAGAGGAACTGCCTGCAAGAGAAATTTGTTATCTTTAGTGTCTTGGAATTTCAAGAGGCACTCACGCAGATTTTTGGTGTAATTTTTAATAGTATATATAATAGTAATAATAGTATTTCCAAAAATATTTCAAAAAATTTGAGTAAGGAGAATTTTTTTTTCAAAACATGAGGAAAACCCATAAAACATTAACATAGTTTTAAAAGTTGGAATTGTTTGAAATGTGTTGTGGACATTACAGTAAAAAGAATTTACAAGTACCACCTTGCAGATAGGTCAACACACCATGCCCCATCAGCCAATTTTGTCTATGTTATTGAATAGTGTGAGGGAAGTGAAATTTTTTGAGTGAGTAGGGCATTCAACCTTGAAGGGGATGGATACCCCTGTATTAAAATGGAACAAAATAATGACATAATTTTAAGGAAAATTAAAAATTTTGTCTTAAAGAAAAAAGATGTCATACCCAGGGTTTCTAAGCATCCACAAAATATTTTTCCATATTAAAGCCTTCATTTTCACAAGTGAAACTATTTTCATTCTTTCAGAACATGTCACTGGCTTTTCTTCTTCAGGTGGTACATCTGGTGGGAGGTCTGTTTTTTGTGGATTCTGAAAATGTATTTCAAGAAATCAGATTATTTCACTTCTGATTTTATCAAGATTTTATCAAGATTTACCAATAACTATCAGAATTGAGAATTATTATTGTGGTATTAAAAATGAAAATTTATTTGTCCAGGCAGTGTATATAATTTTTTGACTCTTAATTATCTTGAAAAATAAACAATTTGACATAGAAATACAAGATTCTATTATTGTGGTAAATAATGAAACTCAAATTAGATACAAAATAACAATTAATGTTTGTTAAGAACCCCTTAATATTGCTTACAAATTCACACAGAATTTTTCATCCAATGCATTTAAATACATCGGTTAAACTGTTATTTTAAAGAAATGCATCTTAGTGTGTTTTAGACTATAAAAAATTACCAAAAAGTGAAGTTATTAGAAATATTTAGGACATCCTATACATATTTGATACGTATATGAATGTACATTCTCCTAAGTATTTAATCTTTATTTAATACTTACATTTAATTCAATTGCCTGATTTGAGAGACTAACATTGTCTCCAAATTCTCCACTTATCTCAGAGTTGACATCATAAGATGTAGTATCCTGTATTAATAAATACATATAAAATTTAATCAGAAATATTGTTTATTGATATACTTGTGTCTATGATTTTTTTTCGAAGTGATTTTGAATGGAAAACAAAATAAGAGAAAAATTGAATACTAAAAGAGAGAAAAATTGAATACAAAATAAGAGAAAAATTGAATATGCCCATTCTCTCTGAACATATATGCACAGTGGGATATCATTTTAAAAGAGGTAATAAACTTATTGAGGAAAAAGTTAACTTCTGCTCTTAAAAATTATTGTATTATTAAATTAAAATATTCAAAATTAGACCAGGAATAAACCCTGTAATTATCAAAGTGTAAACAAAATATAGCTGTAACATGGTTTTAAATTAACTTTGGTTAAATCTCCTTAAAATACACAAATGACAGAAATACCTTCAGACCTTTTTCCCTGAAAACATTTATTATACTGATACATTATTAATTTTATATGCATACCTCATCAGGGTGTATGTCAGACATAACTTCTTGCATGAAACTGCTTCTTCGACGTTTTCCTATGTTTTGAATCTTACTTAGTTTTAAAAATACATCTTCTAATGAATCACAATTATGAGATTGTAGAAGATGAGTTGGAGATTCTTCAGCTAAAAATTTTCCTCCTCGCATCAAACCAATCTGAAGAAATAAGAACTCAGTTATCAACTGAAAATTAATTGTTAATTTGTCACATTTGTATTAATTTAATATAGATATTAGAACTTACTGGTTTAAAAAATAATGTGTTTCAAGAGTTATTTTGCTTGAAAGTTGTGTTAACAGTTAAAATCCTTCTGATTTTATTTACCAAAAACAAAACATTTCTTTTATGAATCTAATGTAATAAGCTGGGTAACAAATTCTTTTGCTTAGATGCAAATAAAAAATGCATTATCAAATCAAATAAAAATTGTAATGAAAATCTTGATTCCAATTAAGCAAATTATGTTACGCATTTCAAATCTTAGTTAACGTAGTAAGTCCACATACTACCCATTGTATATATTTTGCAAACATTTACTCCCATTTAAGTTACAGCATAATCTTCTGGGGCAATTCCAGTCAGAGCATTCAAACTTTCAGAATTCAGAAGAGGATAGTTCGGATAATTTGTAAATCTCACATCCGAAACTCTTGTAAACCTTTATTTAAGGAATTAAATATCTTAACACTTCTCTACATTTATATTTATGAAATGGTCATGTTAGTTAAGACCGAATTACTGAAGTGCCACCCTTGCTACATACGAAACAGTCTCGTTCATGAACACAATACTCGCAATAATATTCATGGTCCTAGAGTGTCAACCACTCTTTGCCAAAAAGGACCGTATCATTCGGGAATCGTTCTATATAATTCCCTGCCCCAAAAATATACAGGATATTATGAAATTGAATCTCTTCAAATCTGCGGTTAAAAGCTACCTCAAGCACCAGTGCTTCTACAATGTAAAAGAATTTATTGATTTTAATAAAAGCTAAATCCATCTTGTACTTTATCATTCCATTGCTGTAGTACTTTTAAAGTAACTTTTAACAATTTCAAAAACTATTTTCTTGCATGATTGTGTTGTCTTATGATTCATATTAATTTAGTTTTATATGTACTCAACTTTGGCATGGTTGTGTACATTAATTCTGTAGCCCCATCCTGGCCAAGGGTTTTCTCCAGTTTTTCTTGAGGTAGAGACGGATTTCTTATATAGGTTCTCAAGGCTTTTGTCTAGGGGTGTATTTATTGAAACAAGAAATCTTTAATTTAGTGTTGTTTCAATTCTCATGATTTATAAATACTATACTCAGAATAATCAATAGTTTGATAATAATTCGTACATGTAAAATAAATTTTTGTGTTAAATTACAAACATGTTGATATTCTATTAGTGTTATAACAGGTCGCTAACTTTTTATCTTATCCAGAAATTTTTGCTGAAATTTTTCAATCCACCTCTGCCTTAGGGCCCTTGATCAGAATTGATGATATGGTCCCTTACTTGCTTCTGGAGAGTAAATTAGTTTATTGTCCTCCATATGGTCATACACAATTTGTACTGCTTTTATGACAATAAATTTATTTTTATTTAGTTATTTATTTATTATTTATTTATAATATATGAAAACCTAGTTTTTTACTTAAATTAATGCACATTTACTAATTATGCCATCAATGTAAATAACTTTAAGTACTAAGAGGAAAAATTTTAATACTAGGCAATCCTCTTGAGTAAAAGTTTATTTAAAAATTTGGCTCAGAAATATAATTTATTGATTATTTTATCTTTATTAATTATTACCTAATCTTATTATTGTTATAAATAAAAATTAATTGTAATATTCATTGTATGTCAATTGAAATTAATAGAATTAAGCATCTTGAAACAAAATTTAGCATCCTCCTTGCTTGTGCACCCTAATACAATTACTACAACTCTGGAAATTGGGCTCTAATAACCTCAATGTTGACGAGCCCTAAAGCCTCACAAAAAAAACAAAAAAAAAACTCTGGAACAGATAATTGCCTGAATAAAAACTGTTGCAGATAGGAAAACTTACTTGACCAGCTTGTCTTGTTTCGTCAATGTAATGAGTAGTTATTATCACTGTTCTGTTTCCTTCTTTGGTGATTTGCACCAAATGATCCCATATGCTGAAAGGAAATATAGTCATCAATTTTTTTGGAGTTAGACCAACAAAGGAAGATATTTAAAAATCTTACTTTTGTCTTAAGAGAGGATCCACACCTACAGTTGGCTCGTCTAAGATGAGAAGTTCAGGATCATGAATCAAGGCTGCTGCCAATGACACTCGTCGGGTCTGACCTCCACTGGAGATCAATAGAAAAATCAATGTATATTAGAAAATGGATTTTAATTTTACAATTGTTAAATTAATTTTAATTGTTATTGGAAGAAGAAAAAACATTGCAAACATATTCAAAAGTTTGAAATATGGAGAGTGATAAAAAATTTGGTATTTAAAAGAGAAAGTAAATAAACTAATTTAAAATTACCTAAGGCTTCCAACCACTCTGTTGGCTGTGGGAAGCATTAAGAAATTCAGGAGGAACTCTAATTTCTTTTCTATTTCTTGAGTGGACATGAAGTTGATCCAACCAAAATATATTAAAGTTTCTCGGATTGTGAATTCTCTGTAGAGAGCCAAATCCTGTATAATAAAAGGGAGAACAGAATTATTTTAGGAAATTAAACTTTGCAGTTACTCTAAGTGATGATCAGAGTTTATGATTGCATTTTTGACAATAAGATATTTAGTTATGTAATTAATATTTATTTATATTATTAATATTTATTTATGTAGATACTATTTATTTAATTAATATTTATAGAATTAATATTTATTTATATAGATAAAATTTATTTATTTAATTAAGGTCTATTTAATTAATAATTATTAATTTACTTATTACGTCATAAGGTTGGTTCCAGTGAAGGCAAACATACCTGTGGCATATAGCCGATGCGTGGTCCGGGCACTCCACTCCCACGGGAACCTGGTTTTCCACCGAGCACCCAGATCTCTCCAGAATCGAGTCTCCGGCGTCCCACTATGCAGCTGAGAAGCGTCGTCTTGCCACAACCACTAGCGCCCAACAGCCCATAGCTGCCAAAGAAAAAAAAAATCTTCGTTAGTCAATGATGAAAGCCATGCCTTGGTTATCCGGTAGTCGCCGCGACGTGGTATGAAGAACCGACGTTTCGGTCATATTGTTGTGACCTCCTTCAGAGTACTAACAATACCTCATAGGTACCATGAAACTTATCTGGTGACTCAGTCGGTTTGGCATGGAGGTCTCCCTTGAAGTTAAGATTCTGGGTTCGAATCCCGGATAAGGTATAGTTGCTTTCATCATGTGTTGTACCCGTGGAAGGTACTAGGAAACCGCCATGGGTTGTATCTAAAGCATTACATCCACTCTTATCATCAGTTCCCATGTACGCCAATCATGTTAAAGGACATCTGGGGTTACCTAGACGCGCTGCGAGATGGTTCAAACCAGTGTAACTGTAAACTAAATAATATAATAATAGTAACTAAATAATATAAGAACGTCATATTGAGATGACCGAAACATCGGTTATTCATACCTCGACGCGGTGATTCCCGGATAGCCAAGAGATATATGACTCCGGTCTCGGTAGTCTGTGCTCTCAAGTCATGATCCTACACATTTATGCTGGTACATGCGAAGGACAGGGGAGACAACTAAAACGCATACTCTGGGACCCGAACCCTCTCTTTACAGAAAATGGTTAATAAATAATAGATAAATAATATTACATAAGTCCAGGTATTAATTTTGTTCAGAGTTCTGAAACTTTTCCGTGATTAGGATATGCGATTTTGCTTACTTTGCATACCATAAATTGTCATCAATGTTGATGGACTAATTTTATATTAACTCATTTTTTTAGTTAATTTGATAATGTAAAGGTTTTACAACAACATTTTCCTGTTTCCTGTTTCGCAAATGTCTAATTGAGATCAAACGCTCAATCGACAAATACGATCTCATTGGGCGCCAAGATTTTGTTTTTATAGGCCGAAGATAGTGGTCCTTGACTTTCATTTACCACAATTTATTTTCACACTAACTGCAAAGATGTTAAATTTTTATTTCAATGAAACGTTTTCCTTTATCCATGAATTAAAATTACACGTCTTAAATTGTAGTTTTACTACGATAAGTATTAAAATAGCGAGAATACTCGGTCGCAAGGTTTTGACGAAAATATACGTTTCGAATTAAAAAAAAAAATGTTTATGCACAAAGTAAAATTGTGTAGGTACTTTGTTTAAACGGATATGATTAAAATAATCGTGAAATTGTATAAATGTTATTTTTCTTTATAAAAGTTGTTTTCGCATACTACAGAGAAGACTTTTGAAAGGTGTATGATAACTAGGGCCCGGATTTTAATGACAAGTCATGGATTTTTTCTGAACCTTAAAGTGAATTTTACAACAACTTATGCATGAATCCAGGTATTGTAGTGTGGAAAAAGCGTATTTGTATTGTGCATATAAAGTCATATTTACACCTTGTTTAGTAATAGGTCATATTTCGGCCAACTTTTGCCATAAATGCATATATTTGTCATATTTTAAGGACAAAAGAAAAAAAAAAGATTAAAACGTGTCTCATATAATAATGTTTCAAGTGATATTGTCTCCAATACACAACAAAGCTTTATTTGAAACGTAGACAAGCAGCATAACACACTATTCGGTTTTTCGCTGCGTAACCCATTGTTGCGCGGGGTCGACAAATCACTCTCAAAACTGACAAAGGCGGCTTCCGACATAAACATCGCACACGTGGTCACACTATTCGGTTTGAACCCTAACTCAGTCTGACTCCGAGTTCANGGCTTCCGACATAAACATCGCACACGTGGTCACACTATTCGGTTTGAACCCTAACTCAGTCTGACTCCGAGTTCGACCGTCGTGTTGGACGGACGTGTGCCGGTGCGCTCCGCGTTTCCCGCGTTTTCTGTCTGTTCCGTGTCGTTCGGTCTTTCGAAGTTTGTTTGCTCTCGGACCACGTGGTCCCGCGGCGCGCGAGTCAAACCTCCGGGAGAGGACTGCGTTGTTGCAGTTTTCACTGCAACCCGTGGCCGAGGTAACCCGTGTCGTGCGGGTTGCAGCCTTCGTGTTGTATTTTGTTGTTGACTACTTTATCTTATGATGAAGTAGTTGCTTTGAGCTTAACGATCGAATTTTTTTTTCTAATTTCTTAAATTTTGTTTTTTTAATTTATAAATTTAAACTATTGGTCCGAACATTCTTGAGGGCTTTCTCCGCGGCCGGCCGGAGGAAGCATCTACTCCGTCAACATCGTCGTGTGGACTTTTAGTGTCGGCCGCTGACTCCGTCGGCGACAAGTGGCTTTACTCGACGAACGAGAATGAAGCATCGCCCCGCCTCCAGGATGACATCAGTGCCGGCTTCTTCCTAGATGGAGGCTGCTGCTTCGTCCAAAATGCTACCCATCCCTGCGGTGCCTCCTACTGGGGCATTAGTTAACACCGACCCGAATACCAGCACTGCAGAAGCGGTGACGAGACCCGGTTTCCTGGACCTTCCAGGTAAGTCCGGTGATACCGGTTCTACTAATATAATTAAATGTGTGGCCAGGGTCATTCCAGCTTCCCGACCGCATGATAATGCGACAGTGGAGTGCAAGGACGGATACACTCCGGCCAAAAAGATCTTTCGACCGAAACCGTCTTAGGAAAGGAGGCTCCTGACATTAACAAATAGGTTTTCGCCATTAACACCCCCACTATCGGCTAGGGACACTAATGATGCGAACGGTAACACTAAAGTAGATTCAGTCTCTATCACCGCGTCGGCTGAAATTAAAGATAAGAGTAATATAGGGACGCCAGGAAATGCAGGGAGTGCTGCTCTCCTCCCAAATCCTTCTCCCTCCCCAACTACTACCACTATCACACCGACCTCCTCCAAAACCATTTCAGGTAATGGCCGCAGAGGAGGTGACATCTACAGTGAGAACGTCGTCGACACCCGGGAGCTGCTGCGTGTTCTGCAGTCAGTTTCTAAATCTATACTAACGGGCCGCAACACACGACAGCACTTTATAGTGCACGTGCCCGACTATGCTGACCACTTAGTGGTTGTCAGCAAATTGCGGGTTCTCCAAAGTGAGGACCCCAACATCGGGTCACCGAGGAAAGGCGGCACCGCTTGGTAATTCGAGGCCTTCAACCAAATGAAGACCTCGAGTCACTTCGCGGTGACATTGAAAGCCAGGGGGTGAAGGTATTTCATCTCACTGAGCTGCAGAAGAAGAATGGGGAGAAAGGTCGTGTACATCTCGGTTCCTACGCGGTGGAGATCGAACACACAGCTGTGCAGACATTTAAAAGTAATATTCGATATCTGAGTAAAGTTCGCGTCTCGGTGGAAGAGTGTCACCGGCGCGAATGGATTGCCCATTGCTCCAGATGCCAGGC
>NNCF01127535.1:449296-488082 GCA_002313205.1 Laupala kohalensis | reverse complement strand
CCTTTTTATTTATAATAATTTATTTCTAACTATACGCAATCATCGCACGGTTTTATTACTTCTGTAACCACATCCTGGCCCGGGCTTATCTCCGAGTAGTGGCTAATTCTCCATAGGTGGGAATGTCATTTAAAACTTTTGTTATTAATAATCTCGAATTTTCACTGCACATTATATCTACGATTCATTTTGGGATAATAAATGAAAAACTACGTATTTTATTAAATATTTTTTACATAAGTATTAAATACGCCACTGCCCTTGGACCCTTGATCGGGATAGATGGGCTGGTCCCTTGCTTGTTTCCGGAGAGTAACTTAGTTTCTTATCCCCCACGTGGTCATGTGCAGTTTGCAACTGTTTCTTTGACAAAATTTATTTATTTATATAAAGTAGCATTAGTTGTAGAAGAAAACGGAGAAAAAGATGTTTCAGAAAGAAGAAAATGCATTGCTCTTCATGTTGAAAACAATTTCGAGAGTAAAGGAGATATCGATGTATTGGAGGAGGAGATGAAATATTTGGGATGCGATAGTCAAGTTCCACATTTAAGCCTCCTGGATTGAGAACGAACGGAAAAATTTATGGATCTAGTTTTTTTTGAACTTATTTAGAAGAACGAGTATTTCAGCCTTGTTTTCTAGATTAGCGGTCGCTAACCTGTGTTCCGTGGTCCTCTAGTGGTTCGCGATCAAATTTCGGTGATCCCCAGTAAGATTGGAGAAATTTTCGATCTCCTGCTTAAGAAACTTCTTAACCTTGGATTAAATATTGGAATGTTAAACTTCTACGAATAGTTTTTGAGAAATCTGACACAAATAATAATTTAAAATGTTTCTGATGTGATTGATGTCCTATGAGGTATGAACAAGATCCACATCTTGGACGTTATAAATAACATCTAACATAACAATATTATTATATTTATAAAAGCATTTTAGTTTTGCTGTCTTAAATAAGTGAACATTTTTTAAATCGAGTTATACTTCCTGCGGGCAACATTTGTCAAACATTTTAATCTAAAAAAATAATTTACTGTTTCGCAAAATTTATTAAACGATTAATTTAGAGGTCGAAGAGGTTGAAGACCGCTGCTATAGATATAAATTGAAAACAGGACTAGAGATAGCACGTGATTTTACTATGAAGCATTTTATGAAGGAAAATGAAGGTATCAAATTTGCACCTGTAAATAGGAGTCTTGAAATTCACATTTATTAATGCGAAAAATTACCCAAAATAACAAAATAATAGAGTGGTAAAGAAGAGTAAAAGTACAGTTATAGTTGTCACCGTACTACCTTATAAAAGTTAAATATATTTAAGACTTTGAAAAATACACAATATATGTTGTTATTTTTTCTCCGCACAACTTTTCGACCGTTAACTGGGACCTTCATCAGGTGTAACTTATAGTAACGACAAGTAATAACAACATTACGTCTGAACCTGATATAAACGTAAATATTAACACAAAGTATCTTTTAAAAGAGCAGAAATACAGAAACACATAAAATAGTATTGTTATTACTCTACTGGATTTATAGTCTGTACGTAAACTTCGTTTCCTTTTAGATTGTTTAATTTTTTTTCTGATTTGCAATGTATGATATATTTTACTACTCTAGATATAAAAATAGACGTAAATTGCAAAACTAATAAAGATGACCGAAACTATGGAAGAGAGGAGAGAAAGAGTATCAACATTGACATTATTCTCGTCTGTATCATTTTGAAATTTAAATATTTTAACGACCTTGTAAATAGAGTGAATATAAAAAAAAATTGTAGAGACAAATAAATAACACGAAAACAGACATGTCTGTCAGTTATTTCTGAAATGTTACTCATCAAATTTACTAGAAACAATTTGAATTTACAAACTGACACAGAGAGGTTACGTAAAATTTATAATGGTTTATTTTTATTTTTTTCATGATGGTTTGCTTTTGTATGATTTATTTATTATATAACTGTCTTTAGTGTACATAGTGTAGTTAACTTGTTTTTATTTTGTTAACTAGATAAAATTCATTTATTTGTGTATGTTCTACAATCACCTCTCATGACAGAAAGCAGCTGTCGAAACGTCTTGAGCGTAAATATAATTCAATCCACTTATAAGGTCGTTCAGAATATTTAAGGCGTACCAACATTTGCGAACTCAAAGACAACCACATATGTTCCTCGTTCACATTGATCCACCTAGTGAGGCACGCGTGTGAATCCACGCATGCGTGCTCAACGGGTGGCGGCGCGTGGCCTCGCCTCCGTTCTGGGGTCAGCTCCGCGCTCCGAAGTGAGTCAAGGTCTGGGACCGGCGGCGACCACTCGAGTCCCTCTCCTCAGCCAAGTGAAGTGGCCATTACGCCATCGGAACAACGACGCTGGGCGACGCTCCAGTAAAGGTGGCGTGCCAACAGTGGTGAAAGAAGAAGAGAGGGAAATGGTCAATTGAAGTGGATGCGGAGCAGGATCGAGAGGGGATTTGTAATTGCTGTATGCAGTAACATTGGAATGACTGTCTAAACTTATCTCTTTACGGGAATAGAATTAACGGGAAATCATCCCCTCTAAATTATGAAGTATACTAAAAAGTCAATTTAATCCTCGAACTAAAAATTGTAATTTTCTTACTAAACAAACTTAAATATATTACTAAACAATGTTAATAATGTAATGTTTCCGAGGTATATACCAGAAAGTATAACTTGTAATATTTTGTACTTAACTTTTGAGTAACAGAAGCATTCTAAGTTTATAAAAAGCAATTTCTGAATGGAAACTTCGGTTTACCAAATTTAAATATTCTCCAATTATTTTGTTTGCTTTGTTATTTTGTTATGCAGTTTTTGATCTGCGGGTTTACAAAGAGAAAGTCACATGTAGGTCGAATTTGCACTTTGCATCATTCGCGAAAATAATTTTATTCAATCTCGTAATGCCAGAATATTTTACTTTGAATTTAATATAAGGGTGGTAAACATAACAGCGATTTAAATAAATAACAATATTCTTCGGATATTTTTAACCCCGATGTGTTTCCCCTATGGAGAAGGCTGTTGCAGAATAAAGCGATAAATGTGTTGCAATTTCAAACACAACGTGAAGAGTAACAAGGTGATGACTTTGATAATCCCGTCAATGACTTTGACGTCTGATGACATTTATGATATTCTTAGATATTCCTTCTTGATGATATTTTAAGTACCTTTGTTAAAACCTTTCTCTACATCATGTGATTATTATCCATTCTTCACCAAGATTAAATTATTTCTATCAATACATTAGTACTTAGTAGATGAAAACAACTGTCAATGTTGTGAAAATGAATGATTCAGAGATTGTGAAGAAATCCTCTACATTGAGACAGCGATCTGAGTAAGTTTTAGAAAGTTGAACGTTGACATCATATATACAGGTATTGGGGAGGTAACAGTTCATAAATTACGCCGCGGAAGTTTTGAAATAAGTGATAATCGACAATATCCGTGGTCGGATAGTGGCCAGGAAATCAGAATGACATTTCACTATTGAGACATATCCTTTAAAAAGTAATGGTATCATTAATTTTCGTTTCTTTTTTCATTTATTTTTCTTTTTGAATCCAGCATCAAAAAAGTCAACATCTTACATCTTTTTTTCTGCTCGTTTTAAGTCTCTAATTTACAGAGAAACTTCTCCATAACTGACCTTAAAATTTATTTACTATAGAGAATTGTCCGCTATTGAGAAGTGTTCGTTCGTGGACGTTTCTCTGTATGTAAATAATAATATATTAAATGAATGAATGTGAGGAATAAATAAAAGAAGAGATGACAAGTGTAAGAAGAATCAAATACCATTCGAGGAGTTGGAATATATAAATATGCTTCACTTCCCTGTTGATACAACTAAATATATAACAGTAATGACTGTATCCATTCAATGTTAATAAATTATGGCATTAGTACTTCTAACGAAATTATTCTTTAAAATGATTTTCACGGAAATATCTGTGTGCGTTTTAAAAAACAACATCACGATTTGTCGAATAGTTTGTCTACTCCTTGGTTTTCTTTCTTCCTCATTGAGGATGAGGTAATCTCGTTCAGTACATCTTCAGTCACTCACTGACACAGTTCAGTCTTCTTTATAAACTGTAAATGTATTACCTTTCAATGAACATTATTCACTGCTCAGATTTCAACATTCGTTATACACCATTAACAGCACCCATGCTTTAAGATCCACAACATAAAAGAGAACTTAGTGTCATGGTCAGATGATGGGTACGAGGTCGTACGAAGTGGTCAATGGCGGAGGTGGCAAGTGAGAAAGCTCGATGCTCTTAGTTCGGCGTTTCCAGACTGACGCTGCAGAGTGAAAGTCATCGCATGATCAAAATAACACAGTGCAACACGCGGTGGATTGCGTGGCCAATGAGAGCAATACCGATTCTCAGAACTGTAAATAATGCAGAATTCGCCCTAAACCGTTTTTTCCCAGCTGTTGAGCCAATAATTATTAAGATGTTGAATTCTAAATTATTTAGAGAAAAATATTTATCTCCATCTCAAGACGATAAATTTTGAAGATACATATTATTTTTCTTGTACAACTATATGCGTCACGGGAAAGTTTTGGTGAATTATTTACTAGATGTACTATTTTATCCTTGAATGAAGGAATACATCAGTTTAAATAAAAATATACTTCGATACTTGTTTGCTGCGTTTTTCTCTTTATTTATAAATTATTCAACTATTTCTAGAAGGTTTCTCAAGAACTTTTTGCATTAGAGGTACTTTTATAATTTCTCTTAACGTTCAAATGCATGTTGTAAATCTATTTTCCAGTAGCACATTGCAAAATATTTTCGTGCACATTACCAGACATAAGAAGTATTTAACTCGTGAATGGGAATATGAGGATAAGAGATATGGAAGCCATTTTGAAACACACAAAATCATGCGAAATTTTCAATTAAAATAATTTACATCAGCTATTGTAAAAATTCGTCAGCGCTGAAGTTACAAAATTAATTACATTTTCGTAAGTAACGAGTTTATGATGAAAATAAACATGTTAATGATTTGAACGCTATTACCAAAATATGAAAAAAATTATTATTTTAAACACTGAATAAAACCAGGATCGATTTTTAAGTCGTATCGGGAGAAATATTTTTCGAACGCTGTTTCTGGGAAATTTATTATTTCTGTGAAATGTTTAATCGAGTCATCATTCTGTCTGGTTTTCCCGTTGGCGTGTGTTCACGGAGCGCCCACTGCATCCTCAGAGGTCGAGGATAGCCGGTGTGACCTGTGCGACCAATCGAGCATTCTCCCCTCTTTGTTCCATCGTCAGCCATCGGGACGCTACTACCGAAATAACCGAGCGCGACTTCAATGCCTGTATAAGCGACGATCCCTTTTCTAGATCGCTATTTCTTGTATCGTAAATTAAATCTGTGTTAACTTAAGATATCGTGATAAAGATTACATTCTGGACTGATGTCATGTATTAATCTTACATTTTAAATGTGTAATATTCGTTTTATAATTGAATAAAAACTACAAATAAATTTGAATTCGTTTCACATCAGTTCATAAATAGCCGCCTAGGGTGTCTCTCCTGCAGTTTCAGAGCATTGGAAAAGAGAGCGTATGAAATTAATCACTTCAACTCGATTTTTGTAGATCAAGGCTGTTATAATGTTTGTGTGAACAATGCAATTTGCAAGTGAAATTCGGCTTGATCGTTGCCATCGATATTCAGATGTGAAGTGTTTAATTAGTGTTGCGAGTACTTAACAGATGTAAGCAGCCTTTATCAAGCATTGTTCTGGAAGTATAAGTTTAATTGTAACAAAAAGTTTACTACCTATTTGAATGATTTAAACTTTCTCAATTTTTCCCATCTCTTACGAATTGTATGTTCGTGTTTAGCTAGTCCAATGTTTACTCTGCACCGATTTGTACAAACATTAGGTGGGGAAATTTTTAAATTTAAAACACATACAATACAAGCCAAGTTTTTTAGAAGTAAAATGTACAATTATTGTGATAATTTAAAGAGCACATCCTTTTTATAAAAGAATACCGGTGCCGAAAAGTGGCTTTGGAATTTTCATTCTTGCTCCAGTGCTCAGTGCACACATCCGGGTGCTCAGCCGTGGAAATTGTACACAACGCTGCACAGTCAGCTGTTCTCACACAGTTGCGTGAAGTCATACAACAGATAGTAATAAGGAATACATATACTGTAGATGGAAGCTGAATTAACAAGCTTGTCTCGTATATTTTCCAAAGATTTACATATTACCTCTCTGAATTTCATGAACATTTCTTTTTCAAATTAAAAGCGCTGGTGATAAAATACCATTATCTATGATGAAGTTTCCTTACGTGTGATAAAATTATTTGTTGTGCTATTAGAAATATAGCTCGCTCAAATTTTAAAACGAAATGAAATAAATAACGCGTGGCATAGGTGGTGAACATATATCCAAATACATTTTGAATCGTGCGTCGGCGTCCTGAGTATTTAAAAAAATTCAAACTTAAATTCGGATAATTCTTTAATTTTTTAAAAATAATCAAACTTGTAAATATTAAAAATTAACATTTGAGCTAAATGATTTTAAACTTTGAATTATAGTATTGGGAACAGTATGCTTCAGTTTTCAAAAACTAAATCGGGAAAAGTTTCACCTTATGAGCTTATCGATTTAAAATTACGATCATTGATAATTTAATTGTGTTCATATACTTCACTTTGTTCTGTCCATCATTTAAAAAGGAAGATATCAAAAATAATTCTTTAACGTTCAATTGTTTTGAAGGAGATTGAAGTAATGCTGATTTCATGCATACAATTCTGAGGATAAACAAATCTGACAAAAACAATGCACCACGATTCTCAGAAGGATCTTCCAGCTTAAGAAATCGTGACTTTAGATTTGTATCATGAACTACGACTTATATTAAGTGAGCAGCAAAAATATTTTTCAGGAAATTTTGGGTTTTCATTGTTTCCTAGGAGTAATACACAACGAAAACGTTTATTTTGAGGTTGTAAATCACTTCAGGAAGTTCTACAGAATTCGAGTGCTTTGTAAATGTCTATTCATATCTTCAGGTCGGATTTGAGATGTGTGAGCACAGTTGAACAAAACATTGTGCCATTATGCACAAAGGACAATTTTTTGAAATTTTTTTATAGTCTTGGAAGATACATGCAATGTTATATACGGTAATTTAGATACTGAATATATTATATTATAAGAACACAACACATTTTACTTCTTACTGCCAGAATTACTGCATATTCAATTGTTAGCACTGAAAAAAAGTAATTTTAAATATTGATTATTGTCCATTACTTGGTTCTCGTTAATAATAAAATTAATATTTAATGACTTTATACTAATACACTTGTGATAAAATTTACATTGTAGAAATGGAATCTGTAGAACGAGAAAATAATACTTGGTACAACACGCACAAAATTATCGACAAACAGGTTGTGAACCTTCTTCCTTATTCTTCCCACAAGATCTTCCTACGCCCGTCATTGGTTGTTTTTGCCCATGTCATTGTATAATATTTATTATAAACATGGATTTCTCCTCTGCGAACATGAAAGAGCGGAGTCGCGGCTGCGTGGCTAGGAAAACATCTCGGGAACGACCTTGACTCTGCGACCTTCCCGCGGACGTAGCTGCGCCACTGCTCTCAGGAACACCAATGCAATACCAAGCACCATGAACGTTACATCACTACCATCTTACTCTCCTTTCGCCAAGCATCACAATTATTATATTAGACGTTCTCAATTTCAAATTTTCACTCGCTCTGTAACATACTAAGCAAAATATGCGATGCATTTCCGAATTCTAATCAATGTTGTAACACGTTTCCCCTTGCGAGTATTTTGTAAATGTTAATTCTTACTTACGATAAGGTATTATCTTTTGGGTCCACTCCACTCAAAGCATCCAAACTTTCAGAATGCAAAAGAGTACATGAAAATGTAAATCTCACCCCCGAAATAGTAGTAAAACCTTTTCATAAGGAATTAAATGTCCTAACTCTTCTATTCATTTACATTTATGAATCGACTGTGTTCATCAAGACTGAATTATTAAAACCTTACGCTCATTATAAATGAGACAGTCTAGTTCACATTCGTAATACGGCTCGTAAATAAATTCATCGTCCTAGCGTAGCAACAAGTCTTGAATTGATTGGATGGTCCCTTCTCGTATCTGAAGAGTAAATTAACGAATCCCCACATGGGTATATCAACTTGTGACTGCTGTTTTGACAGTTAATTTATTTATACGTGACTGAGGAAGGATCGATGACTGAACCGTTTGTGAGTGACTTTTTCTTGTCTATTTTTCACTAACTTTAAAACTTTACAAAACATGTATGTATGTATACATTGTATACTCGTGTCAAGCACACACGAACTCCTTTCCTAGTGTGTGCGTTCTGATTTTTAGTTACCACCCAAAATGATTATTTTGAATAATTTTTACTACGTCCTCAAAATGATGTCCATCGATTATGACGAGGGGTGCACATTCATTTAATTTGAACTCGTCACATTTTGTGAAAAAAAGACGAGAAAAATGCTGGATTGAAATATGTGATTGACGGTGAATGACCCATTTCCATTGGCATTGAGAGTAATTAAAATGCACCTTCCATGACTTACAACTTTTATGAGTTGAGGTCGAACTGTTTACATTACAAACAGAGTCAACCAATGTCAAACAGTTTTGTCTGGTTTTATGGGTTATTTCAATAGTTGTTTTGTCATTTTCTTTCTTTGTAGAAAGTAAATGTTTATAGACTGATATTTCCAGAAGGCGGTGTTAAGAAACTTACACGTTATTTATTTTTTATTTTTTGCATTTTTGTGTCAACAATTTTTTCCCCGTATATAAACGTGACAGAACGTCTGATGGAGAATATGAATAGAATAACTACTGTGATTGCCAAATTCTATACAAATAGCGGACTGACATATTTAATCTTTTTACGCAAAATCAATTGAATAATTTCGGATTTGGATTTTTTACATTCAATCCAACATTGGCATAGTTTCTTGAAAGAAATGAACGAGAAAAATACTTTTAAAAGAAAAAAACCGGTACGATCGGCGCAGAGGGTGTGGACTTCGCATATCGCACGAAAGGGAGAGTATGGTTGTGCCCTTCCAGCTGTGTGGGAATCACATTAAACGTTATATAGTGAACTTTAATTTTAGTGAACAGATACTTCAAATATATCCTCTTATTTCTGCCCTGTAACTTTTTCTTCTGAGCACTTCGGTATGTAATATGGTGAATGGGAGTTGATACCCCTTCAATAGGGGGGTTCGGTTGTGGTACTTACGTCTGTATTCAAATGTACTCCTTACGTCTAATGAAATCAAATGAAATACTTTATGGTATAATCAAATCAACTAAAAAGCGTTAAACACATTCACAAAAAGAGGATGATTGTCAAATGGGTTACTCGGAGTTTGTAGGGAGTTACTCCGATCATTGTGAGAATACCTAAATCAAGTACCTAAGACAAGCAAACACTGTCCTTAGTAGTTTTATAAGATATAAAACAGCCACCCCTCAAAAGGAATGGGAAAATGGGGTGGAAGTGGTACAGATATGGGTAATTTCTTTATCTCAGCGTTTAGAGTGGTCATTATTGATTCTGTTAACGCGAGACTAGCTCTTCCTGATATCTGAAATATATTTTTGCTTAATTCGCGAAGTTTTTACCCCTCCTACACTACGGGTGTTTCAGAGTAAAAGGGGTGGCAAAGAAACTTCACAAGGGAATGTCTAGGAAACACATGGGAGCGCCTTTATTTTAAATTTGAAGAAGATACTTTCGAAACGTAGAATTTGTAGTGAGATGAAAGTACGCCACTTATTTTGCAGCGCAAGTATGTTAACGATTTTTTACTTACATAATGCCAGTTTATTTGAATAATTAGCGTTATGTTAAAAATAATTTTTCTAAATTTATTTATTCTCTGCACATTCATGATGGCGATAAAATTGAAATCGAAACGTTTCCTTGTGATGTTTCCGTTTTCTAATTGAAAATAGAATATACGTCTGCTTCAAAAGTCAAATTTTAAATTTAAGTGTTATATTGAATAATATTCATAAAAGACGCAAAATATTAAAAGAAAAGAAAGGAACTAATTCATTTAGTTAGTTATTTGGTATGACAATGTAACACCTACTTAATGAATGACATTTTTATTCTTGAGAACAAGCAACTGAAACTGAGGAAAACAACTCATTTTGAGGAAGAGCGCGGCTGAATAAATATAGAAACGTTTTTCCTTAAAAGTTCTTACACAAGAACCTTCCTCTCAACTGCTTTTGTCCTTCATTTCTGAACTGACTAAAGTCACTATTTTTAAACACAATATCATTATCATTCTCGAATTCACTGCCCAGGAAGAGACACGAGTTTTAAGAAAAATTTACATTAAAATAAGACATGGTTGATTCAATCTACTCACTGGAAGGGTGTAGATGTAAATGTTATGTGTAAATATTAACAAGAATTATTTTCGATTTGCGTCAGTTCTTCCGTATCATGTATTCAGAATAAATTCCACTTACAAATAACTCTAAAACTATCCAAGATCGATGAGCATTTATTTAATTGCCCCAGTGTAACAGGCCAACGTAGGAATTAAGTACGAAGATTTTATAAACAAAATTTTATACCTCAATGTTCAAAAATTACTCAGATCTTCAATTTTTTCCTTAAATGATTATTTTGAAAATTCCCGCGCCCTGATTTTGATGTTACACCGAAGTCGTAGATTTTAGAAATAATATTGTTAATTTACTACGTTATATCAAAATAATATGTGGTTTTTACTGCATGAAATCTGAACATTTTAATACAATTTCATACATTTTTATACATATTTATATATTTTAACCCCTTCCGTACACCTCTTGAATGTTTACTATTGTACTTTAAACGTGTCCACTCTCTAGCCTTTCCTTTAACAGGATGAAACCCATCTAAGTCATTTACAAACATTCTAGTTACTCTGTAATATAAAAGAGTATGTTTCAAATTATTCAAATAGCGCTCGAAAGGCTGTTTTTAGCTATCCACGTGTGTCGCATACATTGAAAATTACTCATTGAGTTGTTGACAAGTTTTTTCCTCAAACGATTCTGGTTGAATAGAACATTTCACCACTTCACCACCAGACATTTTGCCTTAACAAGAAACTATTCAGTCAATATATTTCTATTAACATAATGTGACAGTTACATCTGCAATTATCCAATCCATTTAGTAAACAAACTGGATCGTTTATCTGACAAGTCAAGGATATATATAACAGAATACCACGGATATTTTACTTGACCTTGCATTGCAAGCATTGTCCAATATGTCCTCTTAATTGTAAACTCATAATTCTCTCGGATAAAAACTACCGATCTATCGATCCTTCCGTTATTACTTTCTCATATACGTAGTATATAGAAAGTATTCTAATCGTGAAAAAAATCGAAAACGATATTTATGCGGAAATATCTGGTTTGGAGACCTCTGATTCCGAATTATTATTATTTTTTTGCATAACGTCCGTCCGCCTGTCTGTCTTGTCTGTCTGTCCGTCTGTGCGCAGCAATTCTGAGTTAATGTATGAATCAATTTAATTCACATTTCGTATTTTCGGTAGATTTTACTTGTTCTTCCACATACGGGGTCTATAGACACAAAGTCACTCCAAGTCGGGTGCATAACCTAGAATAAAGAGAGACGACGAAAGAATTTGTTTGCCCAAATTTAAATCTAAAGTATTGTGAATGTGTATAACAGCTGTAAACTGGAGAAATAGACCATACAGATTAGCAAATAGCTGTGTATCATCGGAAAACACTTCCTACAGGATGCAGCAGTTGTATACCCAAAATGTAAAAAATATAGAAGAGATTTCAAATGCGACCACAGTTTAATTCAATTTAATTATTTATTTCCCTACAATTTTTCAAAGATCTTCGTACAATACTGAATAGTGGACTTCTCTCTTTATTCGTTGCTATCTTGCCTTTAAGTGCGTCATTAAAAGCTTCTTTTCATTTATTTATTTTTCTTATTATCTCTCCTGATTTTTGTTGCAATTTTTTACATGCTAATTTTAAATACTAACAAAAGTATAAAGGAAACTACCTCCCCCGAATGTTGCCATCACTAGACTCGTGCTTTCTGTCTATCCGGAACGTATTATAGTCATGGTCGAGCGATAAATCCGGAAGAAGTCCCGGAGTCGGTTGGGGTTATATCAGTGAAAGTAGAAAATATATTAATTTTTCTATGTAAAATATTAGTACTCTCTCTTTGGATTTTTATGCGCGTTACGATACGTAACTTTTTAAGCAGTATTTCTCTAACGGAGTATTACAATATGACTCAATATGAATTTCACTCTAATTCACGTGTTTACAAAGCTTCTGGACTGCATGACGCCATTTCGCTAGCCTTCGAAGTCGTAGGTATGTGGGTCGCTTCCAAAAGCAGCGGGTCATGGCCTTTCCATTCCGGCTTTTTTTTTGTACGAACCTGCGTAAGGATCACAACTACCAACGGAGAGAAGTGAGCAAGTTTTTATGTATGTGTCATAGTGGGCGTGACTTACTCTTGCTACGAGTTGCAGATATATTTTTGTCTTGCGCTCATACCTAATTTTTTTTTTCATTTTCATTCAATTTTATCCCAATTTCTCGACTATATAGTCATTACCTGGGTTTATTGTCTTTTCATTTTTACCTTCTCTTTCTCTCTTTTATTTTATATACTTTTTGTCTCTCTACTTATATTTCTTTACTTTTCTATTCTACTTCCTTTATTTTTTCGACACTTTATTGAAGCAGCTGTTCCAATTTAGCTATAAGTTTTGTCCCACTTGTGTGTCCGTCCCCACCACGACGACGTGTGGAACATATCTTTATCTAGCATTATGTGCTTTTCGTCTGCTAAGTATCTTCAGTACGTACTTCATTCCTATTCTTCGTATACTTCTTGTCTCGATGTACTTCGTCTTATTTTTAATTTCAAATACACCTCTTCTTTTTAACTGGCTTATACACTTGCCCCTTTCTTGTCGTCTTATGATACAATCATCTATTGTTTCATCATTCTGGTCACACATACATTTCTTTGACGTACGTAGGTTTCTTTTTTCCCAATAAGTGTTAAAGTCTCCGTGTCCTGTCATTACACTGGCTGACTTGGTCTAAACCATTTCCTGTTTGTGTAACTGAATGATACATTCCTTATAAATTGGTGTGTTGTTAGTCCATCCATTGCTTTATCCCAACGTATATTCCAATATTTCACTAATTCACTTGTTGTTATTCTTTTCCATTCCTTTTCGTATCCTGTTATTTCGATGTTGCCTATTTTTGCTGTTTGTTTCTGTTTTACTGTGTACCGTAACACATGCTTGTCGATTGCAAGATCGATTAGAAGGACCCCTACTAGAACTTGCAACGCATTTGTTGATACACTTTTATATGTACCACCCCAGTTTACTAAACTTATTCGCTGGTATTGTCTTAATTTTCGATCCATGTGTTTCAATTTACTCCTTGCATGCCATACTGTGCTGCAGTAAATTAGCTGTGGAACCACTACTCCCTTATCTAATTGATTTAGTTGTTCTTTTCCGATGTTATTCTTTGTGATTCCTACTCTCATGAGCCCACAGACCAATTTTGTTACCTTCTCTCCAATGTATTGTATGTGGTTCATGAATGTGAACTGTTCATCAATTTGTACTCCTAAATATTTTACTTTTGGTTTATTTTAAAGCGCCAATTTTAAATTTTATAATAGGATCTCGTCGTGATTTTCCAAGATTTCTGTTTCCAAACACTACCCCTTTCGTATTTGTTTTTGAAATTGTTAGTTTTATTTTCTGACATTCCTGCTCAAAGTAACTTAAATCTTCTGCACTTTTTGTCTCTAATTCCTGACGGCTATTTCCCTCTATTAAAATTACTGTATAAGCATTGATATCTATTCCATTCTTGGTAATCACATGTAGTATTTATTCAGTACTATATTCCATATAATTGGACCACAATGGACATCCTTGTGTGATTATTATATTTTCTGGTCCTATTTTCAGTAGTATGTGTCTATCTGTCAGGTAGGATGTAAGTATGTGTTGTAATTGTTCTTGTATCTCTTGTCTTTTAATTTCTTCTTGTACTACATCCCATTGGACCGAATCGAAAGCCCCTTCAAAATTTATCAATACCATAAGCGCATATTTTTTTGTTCGTGTTTTTATTCTGGTTATTATTTCATTCTCTATCTGTTCTGTGTATCGTCCTGGTGTGAATCCATATTGCTGCTTATTCATTTTCCCTTTTAGTGCCTCTTGTAGTTTCATTGATAATATTTTGTCAAATATTTTCCCCAATGTTGGGAGTAATGTGACCTTACAAATAGTGAACTAAGTCCATGAATTTTCAAGTATTGTTTTTTATCGATACCACAACTAATAATTTCTTTCACGTAGAATTACCGTTAAGCTGATGAAAGTCTTACTTAATTTTTAATAAAATAAAATGGACGTCACTATAAAAATGTGTTGAGAAGAATGGACGTATTTGTCTTACCTCGTAATAGCGGAAAATTAGACCTTTTTACCCTACATTTTTATCGTTAAGCCTCTCTATCGGTTGTGATATAAATATTAAATGACTTATTATCACAATAAAACACAGTGTCCTGATTTAAAACTACTAATATCAGTTGAAAATAAGGGAACTCGAAAAAAGCGAAAAATTATATAGGTTATTCACACTATTAACCCATTTATTAATTTTGTGAAGTATTTCGCATTAAAAAAAACGGCATTTTTACATATTTTTGTTATAGATTTCATTAGTGTGGATCACTTTTTAACTTAAGACATGATAGTAAATTCTAGAGCATGCATATAGGTTTCCAAGATAATAAGATACAGATGTTTTGGAAAAAGTTCTTTGTGTTTAATAGGAAACTTGTAAATGATGTTTCAGTATAGAACGTAGGTAGTGAGCTTTTACAAGCATAAATCGTTTATAAAATTAATGTATAGTGCATTAGAATATATGCCTACGTAATAACTCATTTAACATGTTTTAATAAATGTAATGTTCTGGAGCTCGAAGAAAAGTTCAAATAAATATTTTGTCAGGCCACGTGCATTATGTTTAATGGCAGAGCAAATTCTCACGTGACTGTGCGAAAAGGAGCGACAGTTAAGGAAAGGAATTGCAAGAGAGGATGAGACCATTCTAAAAATACTTGTGGAAACCCATTCCTCACAAGTTGCCATTTGCGTAAGCCGTATTGCATTCGCAGAATTGTAAACTCATTGTGACTTTCTGGCACATGTGTCACGCGCAAACACTAAAATCTGCATCAGCTGATGATTACTTTATTGATTCTTGGATACAGGATGAAAGATTTACGGAACTTGCCTTTGGACTGCTGGTGACATTTTGAAATAGTACCGGAGAAGCGAGAAATACGTGCACTCAATACGTAGAAGCCTGCGTATGCAAATTGTAATGTAAACATACTTCACTCTGTAAAATAAAGTTCGAAATACAAGGAAGGTTCTTGAGGTGAGGTTTCGTACTCCATAAAAATTTATGTTTATACTTGCCGATTTATCGACATATTTAATGTTTGCATTGACAATACTGATCGTGATCATTAATGATAATGAAGAAATTAAATATGTGGGAATGTTGGCCAGTATAAATAAATACCTTAATCAAATATAGCGATCTCACCTCCTGAAACTCCCTAGTGGTTTGAAGCAAAGATTAAGGTAGTCTGAAGATGGTCTTAATATTAATTTATAAATTATATAGGGATTTAACGTAGACTATTTATTTGCATTCCTCCTGTTTCATTTTGAATGAAATCTTTAATTTCTACCATTACTTAGCGAGAATTAATGACTTTTCCAACTGTCAAACACTTGTTAATTGACACAAGTCATTTTTTATATTTTCTCCTCAAATACGTTTTCTTTGATTTCAATACAGCAATTATATTTTGCTTTTTCTATATTATTACAGATAATATACCCCTAGCATCCCAGGGGTGGGGGTGGGAATGAAGGACAGGTAAACATAATGAAAAATCGACCGATATTAGCGTTGAATAAATCAATTTTGGGACTGATGTAGTGAAGTGATACCATCATTGCCAGATAACTACATGATCACGTATAAGGAATAAACACCCTTTCTGTTGAGGGTGAGAAGAAGTGAAATGTGAAAATAATCGAAAGATTGATATTAGTGTTGAGATCGTAGATCGCTGAAATTAGTAGTGACATTCACGAAGACGTCAAGGTTCACAGTCAGCCCGTATAAACTTCAGCGCCCCTAGAGAAAAGGGTGCCATGAAACAAAAATATCGAACGTGAGATATGAATGAAGAGTCCATTTCGGCGTCGCTGAAGCGATAGTGAAATCCCAATATTGTGTAAGTCTGAACTCAGTCCTCGTATATCATACATTTCCGATAGATATCAATGGTGATTCACCCATAATTCTTTACGCAAAAAATTGAAAACCTAACGCGAAGGTAGTCGTAGAACTCAGCTAATGAACAATAAAAGAATCTATCCTGGCCCATCCCATTAGCAAATAGTTGAGAGTTCATATCCCAATATTCGAATATTAAAAGGCGAATCCCGAAGTAGGTTTTATCACATGCATTATTGCTTCGCCACAAGCTAATATAAGAGCGATATTTTAAGCTACAACACCTAACTTTATTGCTAGATTTTGAGGATAGGTTCTCTCCAATTCGTAAAGGTTTGAAAAGATTCCGCATTTTTTGGCATACTATCCTTACTCAATCCTCGTACAATTGGAAAGCAGGAAATGGAAATTGAGAAGGACAATACACTTCTATTTCACAAATTTTAAGTTTGAGTATACGCAGCTTGTATTTATATACTACATTTATTCTTAGTACTTTAATGCGTTGTCTATAGAAATATATTCATTCACAAAAACTGAACGCAATCTACTGGTTATTTACATTATTGTATAACATGATTTTCCAAATAAGTGTAATCACGAAATGTTGTGATAAAAAAATTGAGGTCAACTTCTCTCTGGGACTAAACACTCAATTAAGTCCCTCTAGATGTGAAGAAATGAGATCCTTGGTAAGACAAACGAATGACAAACCAGCTCTTGCAGCGAAGATTTTGACTCCTATAAATATAAATGAATACCGAGAAAACTCTGTTCTGTGACTGTCATTGCTCCCAAAGTTGTGCAGCACTGTGACCAAGATGGTACGACGTGTCTCGAAGTAGTTGGCAGTGGTAGTGGTAGCACTGGCGTTGCATGACATGAGATGCTTCACTTTCGCTCTCGTACACTCATCCTCCTTTCTCTTCTTCCGTCACCGCCTTCATCGCCCCCGTAGTATCCCCCCGGCTCCTGAGTACGCATGCCATTCTGAGCTGAGAAAACATTCTCTGAAATCTGTCATATATTTAAACGTCAAGCTAGTCACTTCTTGATACCATTTCAGAGTGTCTGGTAACGCAAACTTTAATTTAAATTTATAATGAAGTGGTATCACTGCTTGATATAATGTCAAAACCAAATTTTCTCACGAACATGCCAGTCAAGTTTATTAATATTTTCAATGTTTCAGCCCCTCAAATGGGTACCCTTCTAAAGAAATTGAAACTAAGAGGTACACCATATCATCAATAAGGTCTTATTATGTTTGGAACGTTTGTAACTTGGGACACACACAATGAGGTTATGTATGTTCCGGCAAATTTTTTAATAACCTGGTATACCTCTTAGTTTTAATTTCTTGAGAAGGGTTACCCCTTTGAAGGACAGGTACGTCGGAAATATTAATAAACTTGACTGGTATATTCGCGAGAAAATTTGGTTTGGATATTAATGGAAAGTGTCCCACCGTGTGTGCACAACCACAATTTTATTTCTACGCTTTTATTTATACTATACCCTGTTGGAAATAGGAAGTCACCGAGTTGACTCCCATAAGAAAGCATTAGATTGAGAACAACAATGACTCATAGTTGACAATGACTAGGAGGTATCTCGAATCTTGCTGGAGTGAAACCCTAGACTGACGTGAAATCAACCTGCGAGCTTGCTGGGGCACAGACCCAAATACGAAATACATCCCTAGTGAGCGAAGCAAGACAAAGTAAAATATAAATGAAAAGTAAAATTTAATATAGGTTTATTAATTAATATATAATATATATTTAAATAATTAATATAATAAAATTTAATTCATTTTTATTTTGCGAATTGTTTTGTCCAACACTAATATATGGAATTTATTTTTAATTGTTTTACTATTTCGAAGAAAAAAAAGTTAACTAGAGAAATTTTAAAGTAAAAAATGGCACTCGAATTTTGTATTCTACGGATTGTCTGAAACACCAAAGTAAAAAACAAGTACTTGATGAATAGAACTAAAATTTTTAAGGGCTCTTCTTCAATATTTTTGTAAATGTAGTGTAAAGTTTGGTTAAAATTTATGGAACGTAGAAGGGAATAGTTCAAAAATTTCCTTGGAATATAGAAAATGCATTGTTTATAATCAAGATTACTGAGACATAGGACATAGATCAGTAGCGGTGAGAGTCAGTGTATACCAAGACACTTACAATTACACGGATGTACCTTTTCAACAAATTACGAAACGGAACATTAAAAAGTGTGAATTGAACAAAATAATTTATAATTTCTATCTTGAAAAGCGTGTGTTAATCGAGGTACGGAGAACTACTGAGTCTCACATCTGTTCCGATTATTGAAATGATATAAGTTGCAATTACTAAACTGCAATGTTAACTATTAACTTAAAGATTTGTTCTTACGAAATGAAAGCACTAACTAGCGAACTTCTAGTTACATTTTAATCATCTTCACCACCTGTTAATTTTCAACTAATTATATCGCACATCAAGTGCGGTACATCTCATAGCCACTCTAACCCAATTCGCATATTTAACTACGCATACTGTCGACATAATTTTACACACAGAAAAAAATTCTTCTTCAATGGGAATATCCTTGGCATCTTTAAGTTACGTCAAAAGGAATTTGGATCAATAGACAGAATAAGACACATTAGGAATTATATTTTCCATAGTTCACCGTGATATATTTCCATAAAAATGATCAAACGTTCCACCTATTGTATAATGAGACGTCAATTTGTATTCCAGCTGAATCAATTCTTCATCTTCCGCATGTCATAAAGAACAGGAGATGAAAATTTAAAGAGTTACCTTTGAAGAATAGTAAAAATTAATAATGAAATTTATGGATGCCAAAATGGCGAGGAAACCGCATACTATGCGATTGTGAGCTATATGGAGTAGAGAGGGATGCATTTTCTAAAATAACAAGAAATTTGATGTGCTAAACTTAAGGGATAGGGAACGTTTATTAAACAGTAAACAAAAACATATCTTTCATCAATTTGTTATACATATAGGGACTATAAGGGATTTATTTTCCGAATATATAAAGCACAACAAAATTCGCTATAAGAAGACATTGAATAAATGTAATCCTTGTAATGATATTTGTTAAAGACGAAAATATTTTTCGTGATAAATAAATGAAAAAAATGGATTAGAATTGCAAAGCGGTTAAATAATTAAACTCTGAAACATGCATCAAAATAATCATCATTCATCTCCTATTCTGAAGAACAGCCATTCTCATAATGACGATACCTCAGGGTATCCAAGTCATCCTTCTTAGTTTGGACCATGAACGTAATAATAATCAAATCGTTGTTGGGATACACCTTATTTCATTAGAAATAAAATTTCCAGAGTCGACACCACCATTAATTCAGAAAGTCTTGACTATTTCTATTCACTTTCAGTTGTGAGGAACGCAAAAATAGTATACAAACAAACTTGTATGTCAAGAAACATGTACAAATACAATAAGTATTCTTTACTCTGAGTAGTTACTGTTCTCTTCAACGCTCCTAGTGTGAATTGTGGCAGCGAACATTTTTCCACGTACAGTGGCGTTTTGTATTTGTGGAAAAACCCATACGAAGGATTCTCATCGTTAGCTCTAATGTCTTAATGGGACGTTGCACAGACTTTGGAATGGACTCACCTTTGAGAGTGAGAGTCTATGTAATCGAAAGTATTACGTCGACTCATCTCGTTAATGTGAGTGAGATATGTGTACGTTCACTTAATGCTCCTGAAATCACGAAATGATAGATATCCTCTAGTGGGAAAGATAGATATTCTCTAATGTCGTGATGGAAGAATACGATGGACCTTTCGCTTATTTCTTCATACAGAGAGAAATTTAGATCAAATTACTAAGGAATCCCACGGTTTTAAACCAACAAGACAGCAGTAACTATTAGAACCGATTGCTCGTAATATATTTGCATTGATAGAAACACATCCAAGAAGATCTTAGAAACCAACGGTTAACTGGAGAAATGGCACGAAATTCCGCCTTGAATCGGAATGAATGGAAAATTATCATGAATAAGGTTTTAAATCCAGTGACACCTACAGCAGCGTACTGGCTGCGCAGACATCCTGCCAACCAATCGCCAGCTATGGACTGATGATGATGATGATAGAAACTAAAATTGATTTGACAGTTAATACTGAAATGAATATATTGATCCAAATGTTTTGCAGAAGTAAATAGGAAAATATATAGCATCTACTGAGTTGAGGAAAAAGTCGTATATTTTTCTGGAAGTGGAACAATTATTTTATACTACGTTTAAGTAAATAAAGCTTTTATTAAATGTTCTGATATATTACTCAAGAAATTAAAATTTAATGGATCATGTGTATAGGAATATTATTCTATGTTATCCCTTAGCAATGTCATACGCAGTTTTTAACAGTTGTCTACAATTAAGTTTATTTATAGTGTTCATATTAAATTATATAAAGCTTATCTAATGAAATGAAAGCATCTGAAATAAAAGAGAGGTAGTTGCACTTGTCTGACGAAAAAAAATAATTTAGACTCGCAATAAATCCCTTCCTCATGTACTGCATTTGTTGTAATATTTCATATGAGGAAAAATAAATTTATCTACATAACCCACTATCATCAGCGATAGAGTCAGAAGACTATGTTGATAACAAAGTATTACACCAATTTATATTAACGTACAAAACGTTTGACTAAGAAAGTTAATGATTGCATCCAGTCATTAGTTAAATTCTCATCACTCTTGATTTCATTTCATTGATACTACGTGTTGATAAATCCCATTATATCGCTAGGTGAAAGTTCCTCTACAAAGGAGTTATTCGTCACCCAGTAATAGGTTTCAAGTCAACTACAAAGTTTCGATAAGTAACATTCAAGAAACATTTCGTGTTACTTACAACTTACTCCAGATAGTAAGTAATGGATTTACTGCGTAACGTCTTGTTCGAGAATTGCTAGAGGAGATATTTTGAGGAAAACAGAATTATATAACGAGGAACCGTTATTCTTACGGAAGGGGAAAGTGAGGAATGCTTTTGTAAGTAGCTGCTTCTGATAAATTCTGTAACTTCGTCACTTAAGAACAGATCTTCACATATTAGTCCTGATTGGCTGAGTATGCACGCTCCACTTATGTACGATAATACATATTGTCCCTTAAGAAATTAAATTATTTAAACACATTAAATTTTTAACAGTGTTAATTCAATTAAAACATATTTATCCAAAGAAATTTTCTCAAAACTGCACTGCAAGGAAATCTAAATCTTAGTAACGGAAGGCGAATATAAAATTGGTGATTAAAAGTGATAAGTTTAATGACAATCTATATGAATGGTGACAATGTTCTGCAATATGTATCAAAATATTAAATATTTACGTTGTCACACAAGTTATCCAATTTTCTCGATAAAACTGGTGTTAAAGCTTGAATCACCCTGACGATGAAATAAATTGATGAAGGATAGAAATGTCATTAATTTCATTCCACTTAACGTTTAAGCTTAAGATGAACTAATGATCATTTATTTTATTCAAATTTTAAGGTTTATAAAACATTGTGTTCGTATCTTAATGGCGCGTAATGAAACTGAGAGCTTCTCAACAAAAAATGAAAACTTTAAATTACTTTTTAAAGAAATAGTAAAGGTCTATAACAACTTTAAATATTAATTATTAATGTTATTTTAATATGTATTGTGATCCATGGCAATCTTTCTCTGTTCCACCGAAAATAGGAGATATACGTATCCATGCTGGTTGTAACACGGAAAAAGCTTAATGTCAGTCAAGATGACTACGGAAAATTCATTTAAAAAATACAGCTTTATTCATGATCTTGTACACACCTAAAAATGTAATTATTACCTTGGTTGGTTTTTTCTGTAAATTTAATGCAAAGTACTGAAATATGCTGTTAATTGGAACTCAATGATACTAACTCTGAATTCTCATATAGTAAACATTTTATCATCCTAAAACTATTCTCTGATTTCCGTTTTTAGAATCTTATTTTTGGAGAACCTAATATTTGAATTCAATTAAAAACCGAAGAACTATATAATTATTCAAGGAATAAATTATCTAAGGATTAAACAGTTAGAAGCCAGTCCTCTAAGAGACACGCATATTCTTCTGTGTTTAAAAATGAACTTCTCCGAAGCCGCGGACATTATTATTTTAGTTTATTAACTTTATTCGTAATAAAATAGTCCTCTTTTCCTGATTTCTGAAACATTAAACCTTTCCGGAAATATCTTTCAAAAATATGTATTGCTGTGATCTTGAAATTTAAGTGACGATAAGGTTTTTGTATAAACATTAAACAGTTTATTGATGAGTGAATGTTGTGGCACAGAGAAAGGCATTGCCAAGAGAAGTACTCTGGGAAAACATGCCACCGATCTGTTTTGCCCACGGCACGTGTTGTGGAAGACGAGTGTTCTGAACACCGCACCATGGGTCGCCCTCTAAACTCCACGGACACATGAAAATAATTAAGAGCAAAGAATCGATCTTGGGATCTAGGCGGAGATGGAGGTGGCGTTTCGCCTCAGGCCTCATCATGTAGGGGACCTCCAATTTGGTTATCAATTTTATTATTTAAACTCGTAAATTTGAACATGAATATTATCCTAAACATTTTAAACTCGTAAATTAAACAATATTTGACTTTTTTAATGAATAAAAATGCAAATTTAAACTATTATTAATACATCGGAGCATTAGACATGTACTAGTAGGCATGCATGTTTGTGTATAGGGGTCTCCAAAAATGTATGAAGGCGCCTCCAAAAATAAATCCGCCCTGGACCTTTTGAGACGTAGGTACTGTTGAGATCACTTGCTTTGGTCTTAGGGCTGCTGATCGCTAAACCACTCGTTAGACGTCCACAACACGTTAAAAAGGAACTGGAGAGTATCGAACAGTTTCAAGAGTCGTGCTTGAACTACCAAATAGTATTGACCCAATAGAAATGTATCTGCAGACGATAAAAAACTTAGGAGTTTTAAAGAAAGAAGGTAAAAAAGGATAAATGAATATGAGATAATCGTGAATTTGAAGGCACCGCGGGGTGCATGGCAGACGAGGTGAACAAACAGTACCAATATACTAATATATTAAAAATAAGCAGTTCAGAAGGAATAATAAAAAGTGGTTTTATGCGAATGTATTCATTGAATTTTTTTACTGGACATATAAATTTTGACAATTATGTACGTAACGTCGGAAGGCAGGATAAAGCTCGATGTTTGTATAAGAAAACAGATAAGATGCAGACTTTAATGTGGGACAGCGCGGAAAAGAGGAGAGTACATCAATTTCATTAAGAGAAAGAGGAAGACAAAAAAGAAGATGGACAAGACTGTGTTATGTGTGAAAATGTGGCTGTCTTAGACATGAATATGTGACTGTGTTAGGTCTAATCAGAGAGGTGTTGATAAAGTAAACAGATGCTGCAAAGAATGTTAGAAATGTCGGGAATGAGGGCACTGGTGCGAACCATTTCCGTAGAGAGTAATAATAAGACCATTTCCGTAAAGACCTGATCTGTTTGTAGTGGTTGAAGGATTACATTTTGTGTTTTCATGACGGACGCACTCTGGTTCATTGCGTTCTCAACAAAGCTACGCCTTCCCGTAAGATTTCTTTTTTTTAAATATTTATCTGCAAATGTACTTCCACGTTACCTCTTCAACGCTAATAAAATGTGTATATGGTTCCTTGCTTGTTGTCGGCGATTCAATTAATTTCTTTTCTTCCTTATCCCCATGAACGAAAAATTCAACTAGTCTTCACCATCACGGTATCACGTATAATATTATTTTTTACATTATCTTCCAAACCGTATATATGATGCTGTATATTCATTCCACGTAAAGAGAAATCATGGTAGAGATGTCTTTTGTATTCCCCGAATCAAGAACATCGTCGTGAAAATGCATTTTCAGGAAGAGCAGCCAACCATGATTATAATGGGTTTCTTCTTCCAAAGACCAAAGATTTGAAGATTTTATAATTATGAAAAGGAACTTTCATGAAATTAACCTTCGGTATGAAAAATAGAAATTAGTCATCCTACGTATGAGCTCCGAATATAAATTCTGTTATAAACTGGCCCTACTGTGTGCAAATTAATTCGGGAGTACTACCAAAACACGTAGAAAGCGGAAACTACTCACTCACGATAAGGGTATTATTTTAATTTATGACGCATTTTCCACTTTGAATAGTTCAGATAGCAGTAGTATTTTATATTGATAGGAGACAATGAAACGAAAGAGATTTTATAAATGATGTTATCAACTGTAACATTATGTAAAGTATTACAATCAGGAAAATAAATTAAATCATCTACAACATATGGACGTAACTCTCTATTAGTAACGGCACTATATAATAATATACTCTACTTAAGGGGGACTGCTTCCCAACAAATTCTTTCTCCAGCGAGTTTTCCCATTCCTTATCCGGAGAGTTTAGATTTTTGATAAGAACATTTTAGCATTTTATGACCGGGAAAAACGTCGATTCTTTACTTCATTTTAAGAAAATATACTCAATGAATTTTATGGAACTAAAATTCTAGAGATATCAATATGAACAGTTTTGAAGAAGGAAAGTAGAGAGAGACTGGCCATAAATATGCGAAAAGAAAATATTACTAGGACATCTTTTGGAACTTAGGAGAAATATAAGATCTATTTTGGAATGAGTGAACTATTTAGACACTATATAGTCCTGATATTCTTCTATAAAGATATCTCAGAATGAAAGATAGATCTCAGAATGAAAGATGACTGTCCACTACAAATCACTTGAAACAATTAATGATCAACTTTAAACCAGAATTTAATGTAGTGTCCAGTCATTTCTGCCTTTTCGTGATAATTAAATGAAAAACTTAGCTTCAAACTCTAGTTTAAAATCTGAATCGTGCTGAACTATTTTCACGAAAAATTCTTTTGAAATTTTAACAGAAAAAAGGTAAAGAACACTACACTACCACAGACCGTGACATTTTCTTCAATTATTTCTCAAATTGAAATTTCTTGCTTCCTCGGGACCTGAAAATAGTTTTTCTTTTTGCAACAATAAGAAAGATGACTATCTTAATTAAGGTTTAATGACTGATTGAATCCCCATTTCTCCTGCAGAAACTGAAAAAACTTCCAAGTTTCATCCTAGAATCCGACTAAAGTCTATGTTCTGTATTTAAGAATTCATGACTGCTTCATTCCCTCATTGCGAGAACTATTTTGGTCGAGGGATCAGAGAATTATAGAAAAACCAACGAACACAAACAACAAATATTGTTTATGTATATATGAGCCATTTTCAATTCAGGAAGAATAGATGCCTCTGAGGAAAATAGGANATTGCGAGAACTATTTTGGTCGAGGGATCAGAGAATTATAGAAAAACCAACGAACACAAACAACAAATATTGTTTATGTATATATGAGTCATTTTCAATTCAGGAAGAATAGATGCCTCTGAGGAAAATAGGAAAAAAATTCAAATAACGTTACTTGGGAGTGTAAAAAAGGACGGGCATCAGTTGCACACAATTCCATGGGTCAGGTAGAAAGATTTTCTTCAATTGCGCAGAGACACTGCAGGTCTCTACACACCAGAGGTGTCATCAATTGCGCAGAAATCCGACATTCTTCGAGATCAAATCTTACAATCAGGTCTCTCAAATGTATACAATCTTTTCCTATATTCCTTTACTTTTCAATAAGGAAATAAAAAACGAACTGCTTTCCATGTTGCTTTTGAGGATTACTATTTTTACACAGCATTTACGTAACCACTATATTTATACAATTTCAACATAAATAAATGTTTTGATGACATGTATAACATGTATAACACTATGACATGTATAACACTATGAACAAATAAATATAATTTACGTTTCTTCTATGGCATTCTGGAAGAGTGACCACCTTTCCATGAGCGACGTTTTGTCTGTGAGTCAATGTTTGTATTGTAATATGGTAGGATATAATTCCCTCTACACTACCACAGACCGTGACATTGGCGTGAGGGCGGGTGATAACAGATACTGTCCTTCTACTGACTACCTGCCTCGGCCTCTGCGCAATTTAGCAAGCCTTTCTAGGGTCTTCTTGAGTACTCTGCGCAATTAAGGCATTTTTCTGCGCAATTGATGTAAGTGTCAAAAGGTCTTCATTTAAAGACAAAGAAATGTTTTCAGGTTTTGTCCCCTCGCTGATGTTCCAAACTTCTAGAACTAGTGTTGGTGTTGAAAGTTGATTAAGCAAATAAAATAATACGAAACGAAATTATTATATTTGAAAACATTTAGATATAGTTATTGTTTCGTAGGAAAATCATAACTTACTAATATTTACATTTCCCAAACGTTTGAGGTTATTTTCGTTTCTTCCGGGCTTTCTACTAATTTACTAAAGACACGCAGTCATGGCGGGCGTCATCAGGGCTGTGTTTAAAGGACATTGATCAGCCATTAGGAACAGTGGCGGATTTGGATCTAAATTCTCAACAGATAAAATTGAAATTGATGAAAAGCATACTTTGAAAAAATGTTACGAGATATTCGCACACTAAATTACTCGTTATAGGTAAACGTAAAACAAATGTATTAATTCTGCGTAATTCACCGGTTGAAGCGCTAGTCTTCTATGCAGAATAGACTCACAAGGGAATGGTCAGAAGTGACAGGTTTTGATTTTTTTTCGTCAGTATTTTCGTCAGTACGAAAAAACAAAATTCTTTCATCTGAAGTTCTTGGAGGACAAATATATTCCAAGATAACAGACAGCAAAAATGTACGGAACGAAGGTCAAAGTGTGAAGGAGAACCGGTATTCTTGCAGTATTTAGCACAAGCCTATTCTTTCCTACACCCGTTGTAGATTTTTCTCCAGCCAATAGAGAAGGTCTGCTATTTAGCAGTTATTATAGCAGTTATAGCTATTAAAGCAGTGAACTCAGGACATAGTGATACGGACACTTATAAATCAGATGTTAATATGTCGTTAAGGTAAAGAGAAATTACGACCAACGTACTTTTATTGCGAATTTTTCTCCCATTTGAGAAGTAATCTTTTATTGAACGAGTTTCTGTAGAGAGGGTTGATCTGACCTTCGGTAATGCCACACACATTACCTTTCATGAATATATGCCCCCATATTCAGGACTAACTCCAACGAACCTTGATTTAATGTTTATATAATATTAAATCAATGTATAAGTCTTATTGAGATAAGAACCAAACTAATACGAAATTATTCTTTTTTCATTGGAGAAATCGGAAGCTATTTTGGAAATGATATTTTACCTTTTGCATTTTAATGCTATGTAGCTAAACTCACTCATATATTTTAGTACCATAGTTTTTATGAACCACTTTGTTCAAAAAGTAATTTTCAATGTAAATATGCTTGCTTTCAGAGAAAACTTAAACTTCACAATCTACACTAATACATTCACTAATATACCGTAGCACGAGGCAAAGAGTAGCACTTGTCATTTTTCACACGTACCGAGCTTGAAAATTGTTGGAGAGTTTAAATAAGTCTGTAAATTGAAACAGATTTTCTCTTCTATTATACCTATATCTCTACGCATTTTCATATTTTTGGAACAAGATTTTCCGGAACAATGTCTCAAAGTTTCCATAACAATTTAAGGATTACGTAAAACTAAAACTTTAAACGCACTCAAAATTAAGATCAGTCTCTCTTTCTTCTTAAGATAAGTAGGTAACTTGTCAAAATTAGAATTTATTCTTTAAATCTTCTACGGAATATAAACAATTTTTATATAATTAGAGAGGCATTGTATGTTCAATGGAAATAAAGTGCCCAAAAAATGTTAGTTATGTGGCGAGTACTACATTGACTAGCAGTCGTGTGCTGCAACTTTGATATCAGCTCAGAAATAGAATGTTCCTAAATGGGTTATAATGTGTGAACCTAAAATTACTATAATTCTGCTTTTTAGCTTATGGAAATACCAGTAGTCCGCCTCTGCCTTATGGCCCTTGATCGGAATTGATGGGATGACCCCTTACTTGCTTCTGGGGAGTCAATTACTTTGTTGATCTCCGCGCGTGGTCATTCGCAGTCTGTAACAGCTTATTTGACAATAATTTTTATTGTTAGTTTCTTCGGAGTAAGTAAGTAAGTAATGAAGTGTGTTCTTCATAGTAAGAGACTTGCATAAGATTAACTTTGATTTAATTTCGAAGTATTTCATTTTATCAAATTTTCGAACTATCTTGTTCTTATTCATTCTCGAACCTTTGCATTCTATATTAATTGTTATTTTCACACAGTTGAACCCTTGAGTTCTACATTAATTTTGCTTACTCATTATCATTATTGCGTTCTATATTCTTCTTCTTTGCAATTATAAAGTCATTGAGTTCCATATTAATTTCTGTCAGTTGACAATTTATTAGGTTTTCAATCTCAATTCTAACTTAGCGCAATTATAGTGTCACAATAGATGTTTTTACTTGATAAATAAATCCATCTCTCGTTCCGTGAACTGTTACATGGATTCTCTTATAAACTATTGATCTGATTCATTCTTGATTGGTGCCTAGAGTAGAATTTAGGTTAAGTAAAACGCCCTTTTATTTCCCATTCTATCGCTATTAAATTACATTTTTTGTCCTGTAGTTCATATATTTTCCTTTCATTAATTATATTCTTTATATTAGGTAGCTCAATTTAGTTACCCAATAGGTTCAAATAATATAAAGTTTCCCTTTGTGTTGTAAACCCACTGTTTATATCTCACTAGAAAAGAAAATGTGTTTGAATAAAAAAAATATACCATCGATTCACCCATCCTGACGTCATGGAAATATTATGCAACTAAATACTATTTCATATAGACGCCTTCAAATAACCAATCACTATTTTCCTTATTGTATTACTGAGAAAGAAAACAAAACGACGCACGGTTTACATTGGACCTAAATTCGATTTAATTTCAAATGCATTCTGAACAAGTTGAATATTTGGATGGATTTAATTTCTTGTATATTTTATCACGATGGAATCACAGTTTAATGAAAAACATTATTATGTTTAAGTAAGACACCGAACCTGCACCCCTGGGCTAGACTGTTCCTCTGTCTGAGCCATGAAATTACTCAGGTCATTCCTACTCAAAGACTTGAATGTTTATTTCTGGCTGAAGTGTCTTTTCTGTTTTATTAAAAAAGCGAGGTGTTTCTACCGGTACGCGGACCGGTAAACTTTGGATTGATAGTAGTAGTGGAACTTTGGAATTATTGTTTTAATTTGTGTTCCTGTGCACTGCCATCATCACTTTATGTTCGAATTATAGCGTCAGGAATTATCAATATACTATTATAACTTTTAACGTCTATAATTTGATATTTTATCAATGCATTAACTCGCAACGTTGCACAGGTTTAATGCCTATATGAAATCATTATTGAAAAGAAAAACAAATTGACAAATTTATCGTGTAATTCACAGTGGGGTGCAATATGTTCCTGATATTGTAATATGGTGTTACTTCGGAAATAAACTATACTAACGAAAAAGAGAACTTTTAAGAAAGGAGAAAAAAAACTTATCAACTGTATAAGTGAGCGATCAATGAAAAACTTGTGAAGTGGGTGACCTCCAACAGATGGTTAATGCAGAGAAAGCTACCAATATTGATTGACTTCTTCCAATGATACCACATTGATCTAGAAAATACGAAGATTGAGAACGGCAGTCAGTTATGCTCTTGAGACACCTATTCAGAATTACTGTGCCAACTTGTATGACTGAAAATGTCCTCTTTTACATCACAAAATAGTATTCGCTGTTACGTACAGAGCTACTTAAAAGTAATAAGTGTGTTATAGGAATTGTTAATTTTTGAGTCATCCAGAGTCAAAAATATCCTGTTGCATCAAGTTTCAATACAAAAAAAGAGAAATAATTTGTAAAAGTATGACAAGTATTAACAATAAAGAATCTTTTTCTCATAAGGGAATTATAAAATATTGTGCAATCACTAATAAGGATATCCTTGAAATTTAACGTTTTAGAGCTTTTCTAGAGTTCTTCAGAGTTTTTCATGAACAGGTAGTTTTCATTTCGTATATAATTACATTACAATTAAATTTGTAACAGTTAATATTTGTAATTAACTCTCTTTGTAATTGTACTGCGCGTTTACCATCAAATTTAAATAATAATGAGCACGCTTAGTGATTTCTAAAGACTATAATAAATTTTAGCAAATGAACAAGATGGCAGCACTCCAGCCATAACCACCACTTCATTACATTACAATTCACGAAGAGAACCCATTAGTTGAGGCAATTATTACAAGTTCGAGAGAGTAATTTAGTCCAAATTATCATATTTCAAACAAAAATAAAAATTTTAGAGTTCACACTAAAAACTAGCAAAAATTTCATAAGTAATTTCTAAATTTCTCTTTGAAATATTGACAAATATTTGTACACCGTACTGATTTGAAACATTATAAATTCAGTTAAATGTAAAACTTAAGTTAATGTTAAATATCATTTTGAGTTGAACAGATATCAGTAATATCAATACGGAAGGAAATAATTCATTTTCTTACTATTTTTAATATCACGGAAGATTGTTTTCTAATTTATGAGGTCTATGAATCAGAATCTTAAACCGGTGAGAGGTTTTACCATTCGATACCCATGAATACAAATACGGAAATGAAGTTTATGTTTCTAATATCTGGATGACCGAGGTAATACGTCGTATGGAAATGACTGTACATTTGAAACAAGATGAACAAGTGGTTTTTAACATTCAAAACAATGTTCAAACAGTATCCATGTACAATCCGGTACCAAATCGTACTACCAAAAATGAAGAAAGCAATCTTCACAATGGAACCGATTTTTCTTCTCAAAATACATATTTTATTGATTAACATTTTTATTTATTTATCTTCTGTCTGTTGGCAAGGTTGAGGTCACGAGGGTTGCTGTTCCAACTAACCATGGGAATTGGGAAGGAGAGATGTTGGGTTGCTGGGGAACTCATGGTATCGAACCGTTATTTGTCTGGACTAGGTGGGGGAAAACTTCATCTAGTTCCGCTAAACTGGGTTTGAACCCCGCTCAGCGGAAGCGTGGAAGCGAAGACGCTACCATTCACTCTGTATCTGTTTTGTCAGTGTTGTCAAAATCGTCAGTCATTTTTGAATAAATTACAGAATAATACAGGCATAAAAATTCAAAATTCTTTCTACTAAAATGGTAAACATTTTCCTGCTCATGAAATGTGTATTTAAATCAATTTAAACGGAAGTTTTCAAAATTTGTCTGAACATTTTGATTGTCATCATGGTAAACATACAGAGACCAACGATTAACACTATAACGTAAAAGAAGTACACATGTTTCACGGGGAATGGATAATATCACTTCTCATATTCGATCGTTAATGTTGTTAATTTTCCTGTTGTACACACGCTCCTTTACCATTCCCCACAATCAAAATTCACAGGTTGTGGAGGCCAGCGCAATGGTCCACCACGACCGATCCGTCGACCGGGAAATGGTCATATCAATTTTTTCTTCCCTCCGATGTAAATCGGTCAGCCATTATTGAATCTCCCTTCAATATGAAGTAGTTCTGAAGCTCGTTGCACTCGTAGTTGAATAGCTCATGGGGCTTAAGTTGAATATTGTAAATGTTTGGTACATTGTTAATTCATCCCATTTGAGTGGTGACATAATTTTAAATCACCCTGTATTACTTGCTCACAAGAATTTGATATATTTTCATTCAACAACACAACAGTTCAGACAGGTTAATCCTGCCTATTTTTCCGTCTAAGAACACAAATATTCCCATGTTTTCTTGCGATCCATACCTCATCTCTGCACATTTTGTTTCGACGAGGTTTGGTAATGACCGAGCAGCAAAACCCTGTTGCGCGGAGCATTACTCTGTTGTTCTCGGAAACGCTCTTCCGCGTAAACACCCTCAGCTGTTCATTGCCTCACGCTGATTGCTTGTTGGTATTCTGCCTGATCCAGGCACTCTCTGACGGGAGGAATAACACTAGCTCTTGACAACGTACGAATGGGTTACAGTTAGCGAAACGATAGTTTGTTATAAATAGGATAGTCGGAATGTCAAAATGTATTTCTTTGTTCATCCTCACATACGTCAATCGTTAGGTCCTTGCTTTCTTCCCGAAGGTGTTTATGGCATTTATATAAGTGCCCACTTTATTACAGAAACGAGTGAAATCACGCCTGCTCTACCACGTTTCGAAACATGTTACACATCCAAAAATTCACGAAAAGAACAAGTTCGTGTGCAAAGGAAAGCGTATAAAAATTTACACTAAAACTTTTTCATTTTGTAATTAATATAAAATTTTATCTTCATTTTGTGACGTCTCCGAGACACTAAGGTGTAAACCGAAAGTTGATATAGTGACCACACCACGTCATGATATATGCAATTTAAATGAATTTATTTCGCGTATAATGTAAAAATAATGAGTAAAACATAGTCAAATAAAATGTATAATTCTACGTGATCAAAAGTGGAGCTCATTGTAGAACGAACCAAATATGAGCGTGAATTCCACCTTATATCACAAAATATTGAGATCAGCTCTGTCTTCGCATATTAACGTAGTTAATTCAAATATCTCAAAACCAATTTGATAGTTTTTAGATAATTCATCTTTTAATGGGCGCAAAGGTATGTTTTCAGGGTTTTATACGCCAACGGCAAGGTACATTTTATTCACTGTATCTCACTAACTAATGAAGATATCACTGTTTTCGTATGTACTAAATTATAAGAAAGAGTCTAGTGAATCACAATAAAAACTCCTGTGCGAAGCCTGGCAGGGTCGATTTGTCTTAAACAAAACCAAAAAGTTGTTTTTAATTACTGAGGGGGAAGAATATGATTAAAAGAGATAGCGAGAGATACGAACACTAAGAAGTGGATCTTCCAAGGTCGAATGATTTTTTGTCTTTTGTTCCCGCAATATGTCATTTTCATGAAACACGTGTGATTGTCCTTGAGTGTGAAAGCCAAATATGTAATTGACTCCGAGCAAAAGCCTTTATGGATAAAAAAGCGACATATCAGATGTAGTTTGAGAAGCTGTCTAACCAGTTGGTTTCGGAGCCTGACCCAAGCAGGATGGGAATGGAAGGAATGTTCCACGGTTCAGCTGCTCGTCTCATTCGCTGATAGGTAACATTTTTGCACACGCATGGAGGTTGTGCGCAAATTGAGCGGGAACCGGTTATCTGGCGGTCACTCACACACACACAAAAACGAAATAATTTTGCCGGCGTTTAACTCCGGGTTGATGTTTCTTTTACGTTTCGCAGAGTTCGCGACACCCAAGATACAGTTCGGTGTCTTTGCCAGCGTAGTGAAGAAAAAATAATATTTTTATTTCATAAATTTTACAAAATTTAAAAAATAAATTTCTTCAACATTTCCTTTCCATTTTTTATTTCTCTTTCCGTGAGAGCTCTTTCGACCGAAATTGGACAACTTCAGACCCTTATTATAAATTACATACAATATAAAATTACTAATTACAACAAGAATAACACACAACTATAAAATTATACACTATAATGTATGAAATCAGTTTTGTGTTTTTCTTTATTTTTTCTTTCCAATTTTTATAGCATGTCTTGTAATCAGTAATTTTATATTGTGTGTAATTAGAATAAGGGCCTAAAGATGGCCGAGATTTGGTCGAAAGAGTTCTCATCTTAAAGGAAAACACGAATAAGAAATGAAAAAGAAATTAAATTTTAATTCCAATTCTGTTTACTCCTTACCAATAGTATGATGTTTTGTTTGTCTTTTCTTTTAAAAATTAGATGATTAAATAGAACCCAAAAGAAGTTCCTTTATTTCGAATATTGGTCCGAGAAAATAGTAGGAGATTTTAATCTTTATTGAAAACTCATTAGGTGCGTGCCCAAATATAAAGTTTGCTCGTAGAACTAATGTGCTTTTTCTACAATTCTAAGAATAACACAATGTACGTGGAATAAGCGTTGCTTGAAAGTGAAAAAACATAACTTTCATATTTTTTTCCACGTAGCAATAATCTCATCCTGAATATCTAAGAGGTTGGCTCTTATTTTGTTCGGAATGTTTTAAATCGGTTTTTCGAAAGCTTGCTTGTGAATAATATAGCTTGACGTACGTGTGCATTAGCTGCAGTTGCATACCATAACATAATGTTGGACAAAATATTTTATTTAAGTTATTTGTCAACAAAGTGTAATTGCGTTGAATATCGGATATTAAGTGTGAAAATAACATTAAAAATTTTTAGTATTGCATTTAAAATTACGAACTATTGAAACAATTATATATATTTCGAATTACCTTTTTAAGAAAAACGAATAGTGTTACCCATACTAATTAAGTAATACTCATGAAGCATCAATATCGTCGTAATTTTGTATTTCATTGATGGTACTTTATGGTAGCTTCTATTGTTTATGCCTTAATGCCCACTACACTGTACGTGAAGAAGAGAAACATTCCACTATTGACAGTGGTCAAGACCTTCATGATAGCGTGCAGGTAATTCATGATTCTTAACAATTGAGACGAAGCATTTCCGAATTATGATCAGTTCCGGTTCTATGCGTACGTGCACAGAAAGACATGAAATTAACTTCTCCACAGCTTTGACGAATTCAAAGTTTCCACTCCGTTGATATGTATGCCTAACACCGTATGGATTACAACTTATTTCCCGCAGCACTAACATCTTCAAGTTTCTATTCTTGTTTTCGTAGTTTCTCAGTCATTACTGATGATTCTCATATGATACGCAGTTCTTATTCAAACACACGTTCTCTTTTACATCGGTAAACAGTCGGTAAACACTCCACTTGTAATAGGAAGATTCTGAACGATGTAGTGTACTCATGACGTTTTCTTTTAGATATTATATGACGTAATTTACTGAAGTAAGTTTTGAGTTCAAGTTAGGAAAATTTATTTTAATGGTAATTACATCAGATGAGAAAGATACAGAAAGTTGTATTATTTATGACGAATTCAGAATTTCATTTAGAAGTCTCCAGTACAAATCTGAGGGTAGGAAAAAATGGCAAAGTTTGGTACAAAATAATGCAATTGTAAAACAACTTACTAACCTGTAAGATATAATTTTAATATCCAATGTGTATAATATGTCTACAAAGACAAAATTTTGTTTACGAAATACGAGAACATTTCACTGTTTTACTTAATCTGTAGGGAGTTTGAACCCTGAACCACCATTCCCCTAATCTATCCCTGTTTATGAACGAACTACGTAGTACCTAAGAAAGTAGTATGAATATAATACTCTCATTTTTAAAGACAGTGGAAGCTAGTATAAAATAAAAATAATTCACTTTCATTCTATCTTCTTTGAAGACCATTTATGAGAGTTAAATATACGAAGCTAAATGTACACTATTCGTAAATAAAAAATCTACAGATTTCACAATAATGAAAAATACAAGAAATGTAATCTAAATAATAGATTTATTATATATAAAGTATTATCAATTTTATGGATTATGTTATATTCATAGTATAAAATCTATTGGCCTCCATTCGGAGTTTTGACATTAAAAAAAATTGGAATTATTTTTCGTTAAATGTAAAGAAATAGAGACTCATCAAAGAACTTGAAATACTCATGAGTTATTATGTTTTGTTAGTATTTTAAGTACAGATACATGTGTTGGAAGCTTTTAAATGTCATAACATCAATAGGGAAGTTGATCGTTCCCTGTTAGATGATAATTCACCGTAAATGACCTGATATTCCAACTGCGTAGCGAAGAAGTGTTCAAAATCGTGGAAACGGTCAAGATATTAGCAAGTACGAAGCGTATCGTACGATTCTCTGAGGTTACAGAACATTGAAGCTCACGCAAACCAAATTTAAACAGATACGAGTCACTCCGCAATCGGTGCGGTAACGCGTTACTAAAATATTAAACCACCATACACACTCTTACGTCAATAACATTGCTTCATCGAGTAACGACAAAAAATCATGGCATACGAGTCGACAATGAAAAAAATATTAATAACTTAGCAAGTTATGAATGCGTTCATAATAGGTATATAAATACCAAAAAATATGGCAAAAAGACGACAAAAGAAATAAACCCTTTGCGGTGAAATCCCAGTCTGTTTACAAAAATATTGAGGGCTGTGATAATTTGAGAAGCTAGCGATTAATAGTTTGGAGTCCATAGCACAATTTTTGGATATGTAATAATTTGAAATTTTGTGTCCTCTCAATACATTTTGTGTTCTCACGGAAAAACTCACAATACATTTACATTAATATTTTTTATCATAAGTTACTGTTGCAAAAAAATCATACTACTCGTAATATTATCTTGTTTTTGAAAATTTTCATTTGTTGTAAGTTTCAAAATAATTTCGGTGAAATTTATATTTATTAATAACATCTTTCAGAACAATAATTTATTAAGTGACATTGGTTTTATAACGTTTAACTTTATTAACATTTCGAAGTAATGTGCGTATTGCTTGGTTTAAATTGGACTACCCTATAGCTCCATATTAGTATACCTGACACTCCCTACACTCGATTGACGGATCTGCGAGGATTCAATGATATTGGCTAAACGGAAAAGTTTTTTGCATTGATGATAATCACTAGTAATCCTGAGTGTTTCTTCCCCTGAATATTTTATTTGCTTAATGCGTAGAGGGATAATTGTTAACAGAGTTTCTGCCAAAGTTGCCACGACTACATACGTTTCTGATGCAAACGGGTCCTAATTATCTCCCAAAGTTGAAGAGGATGTAGTTGCAAGGAAGAAGTTGCAGATCAAGTTCATTATTACATGGGACCCTACTCACGAACGACTTCACATAATACATTTTTTTTAGTAATATCAAAACATTTTACATTTTTGTATCCTGACTCTCTTGGTGTAGATTATTGTGGTTGTCCGTGTGACTGTGTTTGCGATATAACTGTACTATAGTAGTCTATATTCGAATACTACATCGGGTTCAATACAGTTCATCACCACAATTAAAGAAGAAATATTGGTATGTTCTTTTCGACCTTTTCTACGAGAAGATAGGTGTTTATTCTTGTATCACTAAAAATGTTGTTACATATAAATAAAGAGAAAATATTTTTGCATCTAAAAAATATTTGAAATAATGGAGGAAATATGCTTGGTCTCCATGACTAATCTGACATCTCCCCCTCTAACATGATTCTTTTCTTCAATGTCTTGATTATTCTCAGTTCACTCACTTGCATTTGAGCACATTTGGTATATTTGAGCACATTTGAGATATATGCATTTACAGTTATACAATCCTCACTATGCATCACACACACACACACAAACTATCTACCATATTATTGAATATGGTAGCACCAAACATTTTTAGATGAATGTCACTGTATATTGTCACAAACACGAACATTAATACACATTAATCACTCGACTAGTAAAACCACAAAGGATCACACGAATCGAAGTCACAAAATCCCTCGCAGCTATATCAGAGGGAGAAAAAGAGATAAATTAATGAAGAACATTCCTACCTGTGTGTAGACGCTTGTATATCTCGCGGCGTGAGTCCGCGTGAGGTGTTCAACGTACGGGCGGGCGCGCAGACGAGTGGGTGTTTGTGACTGAAGCGCGAACACGACTGCCGACCGCTGCGCCGGCGGTTGGTTCCACGCGGCCTCGCGTCCGCCAGAGCAGCCATTAAACACCGCCACCATCACCCGCCATGACCGTCATCACCACCTCCACAGAATTCTTTTGGGTGCGCAAGGATGCGACCCCGAACGCAAGAGCCGGATTCTACGATACTGGTCTTTTCCTTTATTCCAAGCTCACTACATTATGAAATAATAAAAATAAGTTTACAAACTACGTATGACTACGTGGAGGAGAGTAAACTAATTTACTCTCGGCAATAAGCAAGGGACCCTCCTGCCAATTGAGATCAAAGACCTTAAAGCAGTGGCAGATTTATTATCATTTTTGCGCCCCAAGAGAAAATCATGGCACCCATAAAATAAGAATAAAAATAGTTTGCTACTTGATATAAAACCTACAGAGTATCAGCATATGAATATATATATATATATATATATATATATATA
>NNCF01127535.1:406127-448787 GCA_002313205.1 Laupala kohalensis | reverse complement strand
ATATATGTGTGTGTGTATAAAATTATGATAATTAATGGATATTATTATTGTTAATTTTACTCCATTTTATAAATATATATTCTGGACAACTTAAAACAAAAGAATAAAGTAGGAGAAACTTCCGTCAATTCTTTTTCCTGAGTATGTGAATTTCGCATGATTTGTGCGATGATAATCGGTCATAATTCTAGATGAAAATACACAGCAGGTAACACGGAGTGTGAATATTAAAATAATAACACACTGTCAGTAATTACTTAGGAATATCCAAGAGCATCGCGTAGGACCTAAGGAGTGTCACCAATATTTTTCTGACCAGGTACTTTGTAAGATATTTCGTAAAAATCAGTCAATAAGGTTAATTTTGCTTGTGATTAGACGACTGTTTTTGTTTTTACAAAAAAAAAACTTGATTGCATTTAACTTCTCAAAATATAAAGGAATACGTGTAATTCCACATCAAATCCTCGAAAATTCAATAAAACTGAAAATAACATTACTTTATTAACCATTAGTTGTTTTTTTTGTAAAATTCCTCTATATATAATGAGATTCATTAATAGATCAGAAGTCTCCCAAAGAAGTTATTTCAGTAAGAAAATTATGTGGACTATACCCAGCTCCATGGTGTTCATGTTGTTAGAGGTCAATTTAGATTTAATTTCGTTAATACGAAAAATGCTCGTGATATTAATCTGTAAATACTGGTTTCTTCACCGAAATTTTCCGTAAAATCTGAATGTCAAAAGTTTTTGATTGCAGACTATTTTGCAATGGTTGGCAAGGAAGTACCCAGTATTGATTTATGAAGCATTAAATCCCTTATTTTTTAGATTATTAAGTTTTCGATCAGAAATATGTTGTTAACAAAAAGAAATAAAACATTTTCTAAAGTGAGATCAGAAAAAATTTACTTCTGAGCCCAAATGGAAAATTGTTTTCAAATATTTAAATTTTTAAAAATACCAATTTTGCTATTTAACAAATTTATCATCGAAGGAAGAATTCTATTAAATAGATAGTATATTTGGATTCCCTGAAAAAACTCAAATGAGATAAATGTATTATTTTGAAATCTTCTAAAGAGAAATTCACGTTTACGAGGTGTAAGAATTATTAATATTGTTTACTGTTAAAGTGATAGAACAGTTGCCTGCGAAAAGTCGCAGAACTTATTTCTAGTATTGAAACTTTGAGTGATTTCTCAATTTTTAGACATAGTAATCGATGAAATAATTTTGAACAGGTTTGTCAGTCCATTGACCCATGTGACGTAAAATTGACTTAAAATTATGAACATTTTACAAAGTATATAATTTCTACATAATTATTAACTATAAAAATGTACTAAAAATCTCTGTTTGTTTCAGACGCAAATGAGACTAAAGGAAAAAAACGTAAACTCATTTTGGAATACTGTATCAAATTAAATATTTTAACTACCCATATCAATTAAGCAATAGTATTATCGTCATTAACCTAACGTGTTTTACTGGAAGTTGAGTGAAAATTGATCAGAAATATCGTAAACCGATATAATGGGTTTGAAATTAAAAGGTTTTCATGCAGATTAGTACATCACTTCTACATGATTCAATAAGTATTCTTCGGGTATAAAAGAGTTGTTCTTAAAATAAACACTCGGAGGAGATTATAGTGGCAATTACGGTCAACAGCATTCATGGTCTTTCCAAGGTTGAGGAAGAAAGAAGGTTGGAGCTTCTTCTCGCTTTCGACTATGAGGATCCCAATTCACTATTAACAAATTTATATGCGGTCCATAAAAACTACAGATTAATAAATATACATTACATAGCATCATTGAGGCATGTAAATGAAACGTTCTATGCGCCCAAAATACGTTTTTAAGACAGCTACAAAAACACATTAAACACCATAATTGATTATGAAAATTTATAGAAAAATCACCACTGATTTTGATGTTGCAACTCATGATATTTTAAAAAATCATATTAAAATTTAAGGTATTCTACTGAAATCATTGTGTCAAATAATTAAAATATGGAGGGTGACCCGCCCCTTCTAACTCTGGTGACGCTGGTTCAACCCTCTTTGACCCAAGTAGAATTCGCGGTGGTGGACGAAGCGGTGTTTGCGGCAGGATTTCTCGGGGCACTCTCGTTTCCCCTGTCATTCACTCTACCACAACATTCACTCATCATCATTTCACCTCATTTGCATGTCATTCTTGTCACCCCAATCATTAGGAGACCGTCTGAAAACAGGCGGTGGTCGTATGCAACGACCAGGGCACGTGGGAGCCTCAACGCGGTGTCCCCGAAGCAGCAAATGCTGTTAGAAGTCCTCTGCTCCAGAAGCAATTCTGACACGATATCATCATGAAAATATGGAGATATTCTGTTGAAAACGTTGTAAGTGCCAGATAATATGGAGAATGTTCGAAATGCCGCACATGATTTCCAAAAAATTCTCCAATTACCACGAATAGTACCTTAGAGTATGTGCCACGCCTTATAAAAATCATTTTGTCTGGAATTGAATTTTACTGACTGTTATTGCATAATACATGTTAGCCCCTCGATGATTTGCGCCTTATTTTGACCGACACATCAATTAAACTATCAAACGAAAGCACTTAAACCAATTACTACCTCATTGGTTTTGCCAAGAAAGTTTTTTGTTTAAAATATTGGCATTTAGAACGTTTTTCATTTAATTCCTCAATAAATATTAAAATTAATTGTTGCTACAAACGATGTTGATAAAAGTAATGGAGATTATTTTCCACATAAATTTCATACAGAAGTATTGATATATCCCTCATGAACACATACGACTAAACAAACATAGACACTCTTTCTGTTTGGTGAAGAAACATGAAGCGGAAAGTTGTAGCATCACAAGAATCAAGTTTTGCTTATTAGTTAGAGTTAAAAAAACATACGACATAAATATTTCCAAAAAGTATATTATATATGTTATGTTAATATATTTTATGAATTGAGAGGAAATTGATTGAAGGAAGGAATATATTTTGGAGATGTACTCCACAACTTAATCTTCATTTATTTGAAAGATTTCAAAATCACCTATACCACCTTTTAATTTCAATTTAAAAGCAAAGGATAGGGCATTTTAAAATATAAACAATATAAAATTATCGAATAGCTAAAAATTAAAATTTTATGTTTTTAGATAAAATTATCTCTGTAGCAATCTAACTTTGAAAATGTCTCAAGTACAGCTTAGTATTTTCCAGTTCCAGGACTATATTAACATATTATTTTTTTAATAACAAATCATCACAGACGGAAATTTCTCAATTTTTGAATAAAAATTCACATTTTGGAATATATCAAATATTGTCAATGGCCCTTTGTATTTTTGAAGGTTATGTGCTTAAGTTGAATGAAGTTCGTTAGAGATGTCATGAGTGGTTGTCAATGAGTTGATCAATAAATAAATAACTTAGAAACCTTAGGTTTTATTTTTTATTGACTCTTTTAGGACCTGTTTCTTCGTTGATCGTATTTTCAGCCCATATCGCACAAATAAGTATATTCCAAGTTTAGGCCAAGTAAGACGTGTTCCTTGTATTCCAACTGATGATCTTCGTCCATCTTGTAACTCACTCAATATCTCACTTGGCACTAAAAATCAAGCTCATCATGTTGCACGTTTATAGTTTCTTAATGAGATAATCTTTCCAGACACATCATGAGCTGTACCATTGTGATAAACACCTTTAGGAAAGTTTCAAGATCATGACGAAAATTATTTACCTTCAAGTTTTCGACAAAGTGCCTTTGAAAAACCGGAAAAATACAGAGACAATATCTGAAGCTATATTAGGTTATATGTTTGTCTATCTCACGAAAAAACAAAATAGTTTTATTATGAAGCATACTTTAATTCTCGTTGAGGGGATAATATAATTACTTCCCTGCATTACAAGCAGGCAGAAGTGATATCACGTAATATTAACTTTGTTCAAAATTCTATTTTCAAACAATAACTGGTATTGTTAAAGTTAACACAGGGTATAATAACTTGATCCATCAATTCAAGAGTTATCGCATATTTACGTCAGTGTAATAGATTCCTCGACAAAAATGTTCTATGATTGCTGGCACTAAAGAAATATTCTCCCACGATTATTATTTGCGTCGTGAAGAACGTTCCGCTCACCGAAACTCACTTAACCCATTGACGTCAGAGTTGACGTTTCTAAATAACTTGCCATCTCATCTTCATGCAAAGAGGGGAGTATTTTAAAATGTTGAAGATTCCTATAACACTATTTATTAAAAATTTCTTTAAACAAAAAAAAATAGATATAAAATTTCGGAAGATAGTTTTCATATTTTAATAAGGTGCTGATAGTTGTGACATATTTTATATACATAGTTATGATATATATGAGTGCTTTGATTTTCTAACCAGTGAATTCTGCTAGTAAATCTTAAATAAATGACTTAAACAATTTCATTGAATTTCTGAGGGCAAAGGTTAGTGTTTGATGCTCATATTTCCCTCGTATCTACGTTGAACCTTCTATGGGTGCTGGTGGGGAAAATGGTAGTACGGAGATTTTTCTCCATTTTATGATATTGGGTCATTTGTTACAATGTTGATAAAAATAAAATTTATATGTCAAATAGCTAAAAATCTTGATCAGGAAATAAAACTTGAAATTAAAATTTGTGAAAGTATTGAACAAATCAAATTATATAACAATTATTAGAATGGATTAAAATTAACGAAATTTTTTACAAAATAGGTGACAAAACTGTGCAAAAATAGAGAAAATAAAAATAAGATTTTATTCTGCTACGCTAAATGTTGTCATTTTGACGTTCTCTTCTGCTTTTGATTCACATTCAAGTTAAGTGTTCTAAATCCAGGCCGTACTTTCTTCCATTCGCGGTCGTAGTAATAGAGAATAGAGGTGTTCTGGAGTGAACTTATTCTTGGTGAGACTTTTAAATTATTGTTTTATAATACAAAATTCAGAACTATTTGTAAGCTCTGTAGAGATACGTTGCCCCATTCACATCGGCATAACAGGTTTTCTCTCAAGTTGAATTAAATGGATCAAGTTGTTGAATTCAGACTGACTCCATCCTAGGAACTCTGGCGCTATATCATATCCCTCTTACGAAACAGAACAGGAAAGTGGAGATGGAAAGCATCTTAGATGTCTCAAGTCGTTTTTTCTGCCAGAGGTTTGGGAACTAATTTTGGTCGTGTTTCCCCACAATTTTGAATGCTAACCTAGATGACAGGTATTTTCTTGCAGGGTTTCTGCTATTACAATTAAGCTGGTTCCCTAAGAATAATATCGGTCGTCTCAGATGAATATGTTATAGCAAAAATTGTAATTTTTCAAGACAGCAATAAAAATATTTTAATGGTATTTATGGTATCACATACGCACGAATAGTTTTGACAAATTTTGAAATTAGCTCATTTTTCTAACGGGACAGCGATATTCCCAAGTCATATCTCTTTGTTTTCACGTGATATATCTTGACGAAGGCTTGTGTGTCAGTCTATCGTGTGTTAAGATTTCCATGTGAAATTGAAGTCCATCGTTTCCGAAGTTTTCCATGCTCTTGTTATTGGTAGCAACAACACTCTTTGGGTTTAAGTAAGAATTTTGACCGCGCCAATTCTGAAGTTGGTACATTGTAACTAAATTATAATTGTGGCGAAATCTTCGTCCTCACTACGACGTGTGTGGCGATATGAATCTTTGAATTCCAGCTATTATTACTCATTTTGAAAACACTGATTTGACTGAGGATACCAAATCCAGATAATCTCCGAAGTTAAGTTTTGGATCAAGTAGTCCTTATTCTTGTATTGGTATTGATTTTTGTTTCTATTGTCTCTTGATTTTTCCTTCCTCAATTTAAATCTCATCGAACTCGTAATGTTGTCTTTGCTCGTGTAATATTGTTACTGATAAATGTGGCGATATTGCATTGGTAATAATTTGTACCTATTTTCTACTAGTTGACGAAATCTTTATGAAATAGCATTAACAGCGAGTGCTATTTTAACAAGATGTTACTTATTATACTTGTACCATTGTGAAATATGCTCAACGTAGTAGATTATTAAGAATACTGTTTTTTACAGAATAATCTCTTGACAACTCTCCAATCATATAGAGAATTATCTTATTTTCTTTAAAATTTTATTCCTCCTAAAAATTTTATGGAATACACAAGATCCTCTGTGATTAAGTTTAGGAGTGATTGTAAAATAACTCGAGCATTATTTTGAGTGTTGTATCGTTTTGTTACTCTGCATCTTCTAATTAGAAAAATTTTCTTCCTCTGTGAGTTTTATGATTAAGTAATTTTTCGTCCTAAAATGGGAAATTATTTCCCAATTTCCAGCATTCCTTACTCTTTACTATCTCTTATTGTAATATCAACATTTACAGCAGTCATATGGTGTCCATTTATCACTTTAATTTCATTCTCTAATTGGAGAGATACGCTATGATAATACTTAATAAAGGTCATTTGTCTATTGAGATCTCCGTAAATTAAGCTGAAACGAAGACTGTCGTAACGTACAGTAACGTACTAAATGTACCAGGTTCCCAAAGATAACAAAGGTTGTCTCCTATTACCAACCTCAGCTTGTGGGACAACATATCTTACATAATACAATTTATTATTCTCATAATTTTATCATTATTTTATACTGTTTGATAACCTTGTGTTCACTTTTCAAACTCTTGTGTTTGAGATTTCTCCATCTTAGTTACTTTGTCTGTCTCAATCAACCTTTAAAGATTCTTTCGATGGAAATTATTATTATAAAAGAAATGTTCTACTGGTCATGTTAAACATAGTTTTGTGACTCAATCTTCGTGATTTTTCATTTCATTTTTCACCAACTTTAATTCAGTTGAAAAAAGAAATTAAAATAAGTACATTTGGTTGAAAAAAGAAGTTAAAATAAGTACATTATTATGAATAAATAAATACAATTATGTAGCATAGAAATCTCTTAGATTACGGTGAACCTCACCGCCAGGTAACAGATTAATCATGTTACGTCGAATGAAAATGGGAGACGGGACCGGGATTCGAACCCGGGACCTTGAGCTCTACGCGCTCATGCGCCTACCAACTGCGCAGTTGGTAGGCGCATGAGCGCGTAGAGCTCAAGGTCCCGGGTTCGAATCCCGGTCCCGTCTCCCATTTTCATTCGACGTAACACAATTATGTAGAATAAGGTGAGGTAAAAATGAGAAATACTCATTAATCATCAATTCCATCTTTGGCTGTTTTTCTTCAATCTACACGATGATGAGAAAAGATACGTATTCCTTGTGTGATACTGTAATTTTCTGAGTAAATTTCAATAAATTATAAACTGTAACTTGGTGATTGTGTACAGCTATCGGGCAGAAATGTTTGCCTGAGTATAAAAAGTAAATTATAGAGATCGCAAAGATCTTATTTCGTAAAACTGTAATTGGTATGTTTCTATTGTTCGTTTCTTCAACAACACCATTAGAAATATACATTTTAACTTTCTAGAGAGATAATTGTTGTTTACACGAGTGTAATTGAAATTACTTTATCAGAGTAATTTAAACACCTTCGTATTCTTCATTGTTCTCCACGGCTGAGACCCATAATTTCATGTTCAGTTCGTAATCAGTTACATGAAACATTAGTTCGCTTGAGTAGAATATCGTGAATTCAGTCGACAACACACGCGCGGTTTTCTTGATTCGGAATTACCATCAGGTTTTCGAATTGGGAAAAAAGAGTGGAATCTTCAGTCTCCACTATGATTCAAAATTTTTCCGAACATACTCGATTCTACAAAGGTCTCCGAAGTGGTTGGGAGAAATGGAAAAAAACTGATAACTTGAATATTATATCGTTCTTGTCATTTCAAAACAAGAAAATCTGAGAACGGTAGTATTGTTTTAATTTATACATTAATGAGTTAGAAGAGTTTCATTAACAAAAGATATATACTCAAGTATCCACACTTTGCGTTTACCATCGAAACATTTACCTTTTAGTGTTCAATTATACTCTTTTCGTACAGTAATGAAAAAAATTATGCCTTTATTTAAGTCTCTATTATGTGTGGTCATCTTTTATTGCTTCAATACCATTATATTAAAAGAAACATTCAAATCGTTAACTCCTTACTATTAAGCCATTTAAACTTCTCAAAATCATTTTAGTTTATTTTCTAGTAATATTCTTCAATGGTTTGTTATTTACTCTTCTTTCAATATCACTTCTTATATTCTTCCTTTCTGCGCCGCTACATATCCTTCAGTATGGTTCTCTCCGAACGAGAATTTCTCTACCTGTGTGACATTGAACCATACTTACAGCTTTGCGCCCGAAATTCCGATTCACGAAAAGACAGTATAAACTATTCGGTACACCAATATTAGAAGTGGGTCAGGATACCTTTCCGAACGTGTGAGGAGAGCCCATCCATTACCATGAATCTGGGCAAGTCCGTGTTGTCCGATTCGGAGTCTTCATTCGGTTCCCAGATGAGGAAACCAGACGTGTATTAGTTTCCTGTGAAGAAAACCTTATCTTTCCTGTGAGAAAACCGAATGTTACAGAAACGGCAATTTGTTAGATGGAACTCGCTTCGCGCCACTTTCGATAGCGACATCCGCAACAGTAAATGATATCAAATAACGACTAACGCAATTCCTACACATTTGCTCAAAGCCCAGTACAATAACAGGGTTACTTACGAACCGATCAATGCTATCCAGTGGTGTCATGGTGCGGGAACGCCATTCTGGCACTGGTTTTTGGAATATGTCTCTTTTTACTTTCTCATATACGAAGTTTATAGAAAGTTTTGTAACCGTGAAAATATTCGAAAGAGAGATTTGGACGCAAATTCGAAAGAGAGGTTTGGACGCGTTTTGGGTATCCCTGATTCAGAAAAAGTGGTTTTTAACTTTTTAACGGTCCTTCCGTCTGTCCGTCTACGCGCAGTGATTCTGAGTAAATGGATGAATATATGTAATTCATATTTCGTATTTACGGTAGAATTTACTTGTTGTCGATGCATCTGTGTCGATGCATACTGTTTCAAGAAGCTTGAATAATATTTACCCATGTAAATGGACCAAGCAGACGTATAATACACTTTTCGTAAACCGAAATGAAAGATATAATAATAATAATAATAATAATAATAAAATACATTGGAGGACAGCAAACGCACTGCAGATACGAAAATACAGCAATTTCTCTCTACAACGATATTATATTTACATAACATTCTTGCGATATTTTTTGTCATTCTATGCTGCAGATGAAAAAACGTATATGAGAAAGTATGTGCAATGGTTTTGCACCACTAGTTTACTTAATAGTTTATTTTAAGCAACGTAAAAAGAAAAATAATTTGAGAAACAAATTTCAAGTTGAATACAACAAGAGACCTGGGCTACGCATGAGAGGAGTGAGGCTGTTTTTCTTTCAAAACCATTTGATTGGCATGTGTTCTACAAAATGGTAAAAATTTGTCAGTTTTAAGGATTTCCATATTAATGAAACACATACACTGATTACAATTGTATGCCTACTGTCAAGAGAAGCATATCAAATATAACTTCTGATGAATATTCACATTTCACAAAAAGTATTAGGTTAGAAAAAATATAGGTCTAAATATAAATTTATTTACTTTCGATTAAAGAAATGGTGAAGTACTAACGTCAAAAATCGACTCCAGAAGACGTTAAAATATACAATTTAGCACATGAATTTTAAAAAGTTCTTTGGCGATGGGGCGCAGGACACCTTGTTTGTAAGGAAGCGAGGGAAATGCATGCAAAATCATGCGTTCCGGTTCTGCTAAATTTTCTATGACACCACTGATGCTACCAGATTGTTACGATTGAGGAACGAATGAGTCTTTTAAAGAAGATTATATTAAGCAGATAACACGATACACCTCAGAATGACTTGAATATCTGATTGAAGACTCTTTTCATGTCACTGAAAGTCACAAATTCGACACAGGTTCGTAGTCAAATCTCTAGTTTCTTATGTCTACAGAAATCATTCACCAACACTAAAAGATAAAATCGCATAAACTCATACTCCTGGTGAGTCAGGTAGCATCTTGCAAATGCTGGGAGTTCCATGAAGACGTTGTGCTTTTACAGGTCCGGATGGAAATGGATTCTGCGAAAATCTGAAGTAGCTGAGTGATAAAATATCTAATAGAGTACAAAGGAACTTTTCATGTTTCAACCGTGACTATATTTTAGCTTCATTCATTTCGTATTATTCACTCCCGGATGGAGATCTGTTGAAGACTAGACATGTTCCGTATTGATTCCGAACTGTCCTAAAGCTGAATGGCTAAAATACCAAGGTGCGATAAATAAATAAATGAATAAATAAATATATTGTCAAAAAACAGTACAAACTGCGTATGACCACGTGGAGGAAAAAAAACTAATTTACTCTCCGGAAGCAAGCAAGGGACCATCCCATCAATTCCGATCAAGGGCCCTAAGGCAGAGGCGGATTCAAAAAATTCAGCAAAAATTCCTAGATAAGATAAAAAGTTAGCTGCGAGTTATAATACTAATAGAATGTCAATATGTTTGTAATTTTAAGCAAAAAATTACATGTAAGTTATTATCGAACTATAGATTATTCTGAGTATAGTGCTTAAAAATTGAAATAACACTAAATTCACGATTTATTGTTACAATAGACCCGCCCCTAGACAAAGCCTAGAGAACCTGTATGATAAATCCGCCTCTACCCGAAGGAAAACCGGAGAAAAACCCGGGCCAGGATGGGGCTACAGAATTTATGTACACAAACGTGCCAATGTTGAGTACACATAAAACTAAATTAATATGAGCCATAAGACAACACAATCATGCAAGAAAATAGTTTTTGAAATTGTTATAAGTTGTTTAAAAAGTACTACAGCAATGGCGTGATAAAGCACAAGACGAATTTAACTTTTGTTAAAATCAATAAATTCTTTTACAGTGTAGAAGCACTGGTGCAGGAGGTAGTTTTTAACCGCGGATTTGAAGATATTCAATTTCATAATATCTTTTATATTCTTGGGCAGGGAATTATATAGAACGATTCCCGAATGGTATGGTCCCTTTTGGCAAAGAGTGGTTGACACTCTAGGGCGATGAATATTACTACTATTGCGTGTATAGTGTTCGTGAACGAGACTGTTTCGTATAAAGCAAGGGTGGTGCTTCAGTAATTCGGTCTTAACAAACACGACCGTTTCATAAATATAAATGCAGGGAAGTGTTAAGATATTTAATTCCTTGAATAAAGGTTTACAAGAGTTTCGGGGGTGAGATTTACAAATTATCCGAACTATCCTCTTCTGAATTCTGAAAGTTTGAATACTCTGACCGGAATTACCCCAGAAGGTAATGCCGTAACGTAAATGGGAGTAAACGTTTGCAAAATATACGCAACGGGAAATACGTGGACTAACTGCGTTAACTAAGATTCGGAATGCGTAACACAATTTGCTTAATTGGGAATTAAGATTGTCAATGTGACAATTCCATTTGAGGTTGTCTTGAATATGGAGACCTAAGAATTTTGTATTTGTAACAGTTTTTAATTGTGTTCCGTTTAAAGAAAGAGAAACCTGGGGTAAAGATTTTGTGATACTATTGTGAAATGACATAGACACTGTTTTGTCAGTGTTTACAATGAGACGATTTGCATGGAACCAAGTCGAAAGGTTAGACAAAACTTTTTGAGCATTGGCGTGTTTACATAGTAAATTAGTGTCATCAGCAAAAAGAACCATTTTGCAATCTGATGTGGATGATGACATGTCGTTCACATACAATAAAAAGAGTATAGGGCCGAGAATTGATCCTTGGGGTACTCCGCAAGTAAGTGGCTTTGTTTCTGAAAGACAACGCTCAAGTATTTTATTTTTAGTATAGGATATTTCTACTTGTTGATATCTATCTTTTAAATAAGAAGTTAGCCATTGATGTGGAAGTCCACGAATGGCTAAAGAATGCAATTTGGTAAGGATAACATTGTTTCTTACCACTTTTTTCTAGGATGTTCGTAATATTCCGTGTTCCTTCATTTTGTGCAGCAGTGAAGCTGTTAACTTACATCCACATAGAATTTCATTTTTATTTATCTAATGTTAGCTTGTTGGGAATAGAAATATGTGAGATCGTGCCAGTAAAGTATTGTAATTTTTCTGTTCTTCATGTGTAGTTCTTTCTTTTCTTTCTGAAATAGGTTTGCAGTCGTAGTTTATCATCTGCTGTCATTTAAAAATATTTATATGGAGTGTTTCGATTACCAATATATATTCAATTCTATTATTTTCATATTTTTTTACCAAATATTATTGCTCAGTGGTTAGGGTCACATCGTCGGATCCGGAAGATTGGGAGGATTTTGGTCTCTCGTACTAGAGTCAAGATCAAGAAATCGTGGGGAGTAAAACTTAAACAAGTTGATTTCTGATGTCACTCTTCATGTGGCCTCATCTACACTTGTAATAAAGCAGTTACGTTCTGGAATTTAGGAATTCTTCAGCTAATCTCTGATGACATTTGGAACAATATCTCTGCTTAGGTCCTATTCCCAAACTTAAGAAAAGAAAGGGTATGTTTTATTTTCATTTGATCAGTAGTTTTCTCGTGAGTTACGAGTTTTTGGTATCTCCATTATTAAATTAATAAAATAAAGATTTGAAGAATATTGACTTGCCTTCATTACACACCAACTCTACCAAACCACCACCATATTTGAATATCTTTTTTACTTTATCACTGGCGGTTTGAGAAAAAAAGTTTTGTAAATAAGCGAAATATTCTCGTTTTGCCATGGCAACCACTATATATATTTCATAACATACTTTCAACGTCATGGTCGTCATCAACAGTGAATCTGAATGTTGGAAATTTCTGACAGGAAAGAGAAATGGTAATTACAATTCACCTCCTTCATATAAGAATATTTGTGCAAAAGCACAGAATTCTCGCGGGTGGAGTCACGGATTTTCGGCTAGTACAAGAATAAATCATTACAATAAGAAATTTTGGCCAAACTTAAGAATATGGTCCCACAAGGGTTCGAAAAAATAATTAATGTCATAATAATAAATATTATTGCGGTTCCGAAAGTATAAGCCGTATTCTTCGCTTTTCATATTTACGACAGTTATAAAGAAATATTGTTCCGCACTATTTTCTTCTCTCCGCCACCGTTTATGTTAGTATATTAGGGTATGAACAATTATAAACAATTGTTCGGTGACAGTCGATGTTAGGTTTGTTAGACCCGGCGATTCCGTTTTAAGAAAATCTGTTGTAAGTGTGAAGATGGAGGCGATGGTGGAGGTACCAGCACTCGCGGAAGGATATACGAAGAATAAGGTTAGGGTAGGACGATAATGATAAATTTGCCTTCGAAAAAGGGAATTTTTTTCACATAAAATGATCCAATTTGTAATTTCCGAGAACAAAGTCCCTTCCAGAATCATGGCAAAAAAGCCGTTTTTCGATATCTCTTCTGGATATATTTCTACGGCGTTGGACCATATAGTTAAATTGGTCCGAATTTTTTTTTTTCGTCTTCTTCCAGTTCCCAATACGGAATGATACCTCATCATGTAGTCCTACCTTTCCCTTCCCTCTTCTGATCCATCAGAACACGTGCCCCTACGTTCGTCGTCTTTTATCCCATGTCGCAACAGTGGTACCCAAGGCCAACGTCTTCACACCAAAGCTCAGCCTTCGCCGCCCGTCAGCTTTTTGTCTCAGCGCCTCACGTCAATACTTTTTGAGCGCACCTCCACTTCATCTTTTATTACCCCGCAACGCATCGATCGACAGAGCCGAGTCACTGCGCAATTGCAAGGGATAAATTATTCCTGTGAAACAACTGCGATGGCAGATGGAAAATCAATCGTTTCTTAACGAGATTCCGTATGTTTCTCAACGTATTGCCTCGAAGTAACTTTTTAAGTACTCACATACATTATTTTTAGAATTTAAGTTATCTTTTGTCGCTGTTGACGATAGTTCGTGGTGTTACGAAAGAAAATGTTGAAAGTTGAAGAAAGTCGTAAATCTTTGCAGATGGTTACGTACAGCAGACAACTAAGAGGCATTTGGAGGCTTCGGATGCTCAGAACAGGTTTGGAATCTAGTTTCAAACAAGGTAATATTTTCCCATTTTCTGATTGTCTTGATATTATATATGTACACAAATAGGGTCAATATTCATGTATTCTTTATTCACACCAACGTTCAACGTTTCGACACTGATTGGTGTCTTCATCAGGGTATCTTAATTCAGTTAAACAATAGATTATATTCTTCAAGTCATTATTCACATATATACATATAAAACATCTCGGTGGCATTACTTCACCTTGCCATCTTTTCTTCTCTAACAATTCCCAACAAATAAGGCCAGTTGACTTTTGTCGTTAGAGAAGTCCAATAAGTCAACCCCGTGTTTTTCCAATAAGTCAACCCCGATAATAAATTTTAAACATTTATTATTAAATTTACTTGTTGAAGATAAGAAGTTGAATGTTTTGTGGATTACATTTTGATTACTCCTTCCAGGTTAAAGGCTACAACAGACCATCCGAACTCCAAAAGAGCGCATCTTCGTGAACTGCATTTTTCATTGAGACAATTTTTTAATGAACTTCCTCGTAACAATAAAAAATTACATCATTTGCACTTTTTCTAAAATTGAACTTGTAATGTAGAAAACCTGAATATACTTCCTTTCTCCTATTTATTGTATTTCTTGGGGTAGAGAAAAGCATGGAGTAATTTTGTGAAATACAAAAAATTCATAGGTGTAACCGAACTGAAAACAGATAACCAATTTCGTGAGCTTATTCGCACCGAATATGAATACTTCTACCGGACGGATCTCGAACGATGCACAGATCCTTGCAGAGTTAAGTCTTGGAGCTTACTGTTCTTGGATTAATACGGGAGTTTGAACAGGACTCATGAAGCGTAATGTAGTGGTTAACCGGCGACTGCTGAGATGATTCCTACTTCGAATTTTATGACAAATTATATGTCTTTTCTTCCTATCTTATTGTTTCTTAAATTATAACGTTATGGAACCTAGGAAAAATATTGTGTGTTTAAAAAGGATTCCTGATCTACCAAGAAAGGTCATATATTTGTATGATATATAATTCTAAAATGGTAGAAGTAATTAATTTACATGTACTATTCAACAGATTTTGTTCAGTAAGTTGTAGATTATTTTTGTTTGCTGTATCTGTTCAACTTGATCACACCACTTGGTACGTGGCATGTATTTTATGGAGTATGTGTGCATTTATTTCACTTTGTATTTCCATACATATCTTTTTTGCTATGATAGGACGATCTGCGACTACTTGACCTGTAGTTTCTGGTTGCTAAGGTTTTATCTGTCATCTCGAGAAGTCATCAAAACTGGTTTCTCTTAATCCCAGATAGCGTCTGGTCACGAAAAAGCTTCTATAATATTTATTTTCGTAAAGATTAAAACTATGTTATCTGGTATATTGTAATATTATATTTTTAATATGGTAAAAATTTTATTTGATATTGTGTTTTCACGAAGATAATCTCATATCTTGAAATTAATTATGTTATTGAGAAAATATTAATTTATTGGGAGAGAAACACGAGATTTACGATGAGCTATTTTTGTAAACTCAAACCTGGTAATGGAAATTCCTGGATGTTTAATAGATCATCCAACTCACTAGTAAATCTGTAGGTGAAAGAAGCTATCGTTTGATTAAAACGTTGGTTTTTTTCTTTGGAGAACTTATTTTCAGCTCATTAAAGGAACCTTGTATTTTCCTTACACTCTCTCAGTATTCGTACGTTTCTTTCTTAATCAAGATTCATACAACTCCAAACACTTCGAAGTAGTAAAAATGGGGGTAATCAAAAAACATTTAAAATTCTTGATACTTCGACACAGATGCATAATTTGTTTCATGAGATAAAGTAAACAACGTTATATGCAGGCCATTTCCATGTAGTTTTCGTACTCAAAACACTTCCATTTATCTTGTAAGATTGGCGCAAAAATGTTGGAATGATAATATTATTACGCTCGTATAAAGTTCTATTGTAAGGGTATTCAACCTCCGAAGATGACATTTAAGCATCTTCAACTTTTAACACCATCCTACCATTTAACCAAGAATTAGTATGAATTGTGTTAAATGGCCGTGTATGCAAGTTGTTACACGTGGGGTAGTATACGCATCGATTCTTTTTTGGCCGAAATTTTGAAATGGGATTCAACTCGTAAAAACACTTATATTTTCAAAGACATGCTTCTGTTGACAAGACTTACATATCTCAGCAACATTTTCTTCGTACGATTTCCGCAACTTCTGAATCATAATGACCAACAAACATACCAAATCTGAATGCACAAATCAGGCACTGTCTTTTTAAAAGAATTATAATATTGTATTGATTTAATTACCGCAAAAATCCTCATTATCCAATTATCGTATTTCTGCTGAAACTCCTTGGAATCAGCAAGTCTGTTAAACAACCGCACATAATCTGGGAGCTTTTCGAAACAGTCGACTTGCCAATAGTTTTTTCACCATTTAGCTCTTGACTCGATAGTGTACAAAATCATAATTGTACTTATTCCCAGCACACTATGCACTTTACAAATTGTAAAACACTCTTATTTTGTCGCCACAATACAAGTAGTATTGGATTGCGAGTATATTATTGTTATATACAAAAAATAACAGTTTTATCTCTACCTGGGAGATTCCAACGCTTAGTAAAGTCTGGTTGAGGTGAAACTCCAAAGAGCATTTGGGGGCGAAACCTACCATTTTTTTACGAATATAGTTCCTTCTTTTTTCCGAAAAAAAATCACCCAAAAATGCGGGGGAGGGTCCATATGTGAAGTTTAGGGTCGAAAATCTGCACGAGAATTCAACGTAGAACCGAAGTCCGTGAGGATCTAGCGATGTCTGGAGGAGAAGTCGAACCGCGCCTGTTAGCTTTTCATTTTAAAATCCTTATGATGATACTTACCAGAAACAACCATTTCACTTGGAATATTGAATGAACATTCCCCTTCTGAAACACTTTATTTATTTTTTTTCAATCTAAATTTCAAGAAAGATTTTACCCAATTTCTTTCTTTTTCCACTTGTGCCTCCCAAAACAAGTCTATTAAATAAAATTATATGAAAAGCAAATGAACATAAATTGTAGCAAGAAATATCATCAAGAACTTTACTGTTTATGTGAGCCAAAGAGAATTTAGACTCTCGATTGTGAATCAATAATTGTGAAAACAAGTAAATATTTTCCAACTGTCCTTTGCATTCTTCAGAACTATAGTAACGCAACAACAGCAACTATACTTTGGTTCCGGAACACGTATACAATCTAATAATAGATAAGAGCTACCAGTATTATCATGACACAATATGCTTGAATGCGTGAATATTGAATTAACATTTATAAATTCTTTCAGCACTTAAAATTAAAATTTGTAATTATAATAACTATAGAAACACTATCCGACAACAAAACGGAAATTCCTACCTTCTCAAGACTCATTAATACATAAATACGTGATATAGAGGCATGTAAGATCATATCAAGGATGATAAGATATTTTATGTACATTTTATTTTCTTATCATCCTTGATATATTAATAATATTATTTTATATAATGTCGTAAATGATTTATTACTTGCATTCCTAAATATAATAAATGTCACAACAACATTATATATGCTGCTCACTGTTTCGTCGATTTTATTGTGGATATACATTAGACTTCATAGAGGTTTGTATTTTGATCCGAGATTCTTTCACTTTTTTCGAATCATCTTTTATGACAAAATAAATTGAACTTGAAAATGTGCCTGAACATTTAAATTAATAATTCATTATTCTTTTTATTAAATGATTTATTAATGAATACTTACTCGTACACGTGACTTCCAGCCTTGACTTAACGCTTTTTGTTGAAGACGTATAATCATGTACTTTTTTTTAAGACTTCTCAAGAACGCACTAACCGAAACTAGTACACCTCCTAAGAAGGAAGTGTGATGAAGTAGTGAAATAACATTACCCATTAATTGTAGAATTGTGGGAGAAAATTGTAAAATTCAAAATCATCTCCCTTTCTTTCAAATTTTATAAAATAATAAATACATTTGAAGCAAAATACGTGTGAAACGAATACAGTTCTTATTAAATAATTTTCATTTTTGAAATAATTCTTATTTTACTGTTAAATATATGTATTAAAACATCCTACGTTATACAGTAAAGTCCCGCAAATTCGGCACCCGATTTCTCGGCGACCCCGTGAAAATAATAAATTCCTTTAAACGGAAAGAATTTTCGCGTAATTTCCGCAGATGACAATGAACACCTTCTTTCAGATGATGAAATTGTCACGATGATAAAAGAAAAAGGAGAACATGAAGAGAATGACTCCGAAAGCGAAGACCCTGATAACCATGAGGAAGAACAGAAAATGAGCCACAGTGAAGGTTTAAGAGCAGTTGAAGGCGCCCTTCCATATTTTGAGCAGCGAGGAGCTTCACCGATGGATATACTCTTCCTCCGCCGACATCGAGATGAAGGTGCAAGGAACCGAGTTCAGAGTGAGAAGCCAATGAGTATTATGAACTGTTTTGGAAAAAAGTAAATCGTGTATTTTCTCCATCAAGTTAAATTTATGTATTTCAATGTTATGGCATTGTAAATGCAGTATATATGAGAAATAAAAGAAAAAGTGTACTTATTGTGTCTTAGTTTTTATTTTTGGCCCTTATTCCCAATAACCCGGAATTTCACAAACTCGTCACCCTTCTGGTCCACATTACGCCGAGTTTGAGGGACTTTACTGTATTTTAGTTACAAAGATTCCTCTGTATAAGATATTTTGTATCACACGTATTCTTAATTGCTACAATTATATCGATAGAATAACAATGTTAATTGAAAGATTAATTGGCCAAAGGGTGCAGGGAGGGGTTATTTAACCCCCTCCCCCCGTGAATACTCGAAAAGCGCATGAAAGTCTAAACGGAAATAAAAAGAGTAGATATGAATGTCCAAGTGTTAATCAAACATCTGGTTAAGAAATTTGCAAGTGAATCAAAAAGCATTGTATTAATTTGTAATATGTAAAATGTATAGAAAATAAAACATGAACAGCGACGTCATCTTGTTCGTAGTCTAGACAGATGTGAACTTCACGAGTTCTAGAATATTCGATAGGGGTTTGTGCCACATTTCTGTTCACTTGTACGTGTTTCGGCCAACGAAGGACCACGATGACGAGTGTTAGTTCTGTGTGAGTTTACTCACTAGACACATCGTGACACATTTTGGGGGGAACAGCGTCTAGCTAGAATTTAGATTGCAGTATCCGAGTTACAACTGCGGTTGTAAGTCTAAGAGGGTGAGCTTTTCATACACCACACTTATATGAACTGAGACACAGAAATGAAAAGTTACAAATCTTTCTGGCCCCACCAGGATTGAACCCGGGATGACTTTATGAGTGGGCATGCTAACACTCTAGCCATGAAGGGATATTTCTGCTCACTTACTGCAGAGACGTGACGATGAATCTGCATTGTTCCGTAATAACTTTGCACCCGCCCCCGTCCCAAAACCTAGCTACGCTCTTCGAATAGTTTAATCGCAAAATCTTGCTCTAACTCTTGGATTAAAGTCGACATAAAAAATTTCAGCCCAAAAGTTTTCTTAATGAACTTATTAGCTAATCCATATATGTTAATTTATTTATGAATTGTTAAATTTACTATCAAAATGCGAATGAATTCATTTTTTGACAGTTTGTTAGAATATCAACATGAAGATAGTCTTTATTGTCCAATTCAGAAGATCAGTTTCTTTGTAACATGATTAATCTGTTACCTGGCGGTGAGGTTCACCGCAATCTAAGAGATTTCGGGTTATTAAAATAATAGTTTTGTGATTGGAAGTGTACCACTGTGAGTTCTAAAAAATATTTATTCTAGAAATAATTTTTCTACGTTCTCAAACATTTATTCTTCAGATCATGAACGACTTTAATTTGTCTTATACTGAAAATTGAGAATCTTTGACTATTGTCATTATAGGTATACAATAATTAAGTCGTGGTCATTCAACAAAGTTTTGGACAAATTTTGATGAATTAATTTCTAAAAATAATTATCCCGGTACATTAGGATTGTATTGACACACACACACAAGTACACAAATCATGAAATGAATGACCCTTTGATCACATATCCTAATGATTGTCTAAATAGTGGGTTTAATGCTGATAATTAATCAGCATTAAAATGTCGTTATTTAACATTTATAGCAAATTTATTTTAAGTGTACATTAAACACGTAATCTTACCTCATATATTTACTCATATTTTTAAATATATTCCTTCGCAAAACCATAGAGCAAATTTTCCTAAGGATCGATATTTGTGCAGTCGATTTCATTCCACATTACTTTCATTCAAAAAGTCACTCTTCATAATACGAATCAACTATCGACGTAAAATTATCNAAAAAAAAAAAAAAAAAAAAAAAAGTGACCCGGAAGACCAACATGAAGGCTCGATATACCAAAATTTAGTTTCTTTATTCTGAGTTGACCTGTCACATTATTTTTTCATTGCTGGTTGTCTTTTTATTATTAGCATAAAAAAGTGTGTTGGATACTTTCGTTTCGCGACATTAAAGATAAAAATATATAAAATAAGCTTCCGTTTATAAATGTATAAAAATTAACGCTGTTTTCTCTCATTCGAGGCAATTTTGACGTTCCATGACCAACGCCAAAACTATAGTTGATTTCTTTGTAGAGCAACTGTTTTCGGACCAATATAAAACTTCAAATTAAAATTATATATTTTATGACAATTTTCGACAGGAAGATAAAATTTGGTTTCAATCAATGTAAAATCAGTTGTTTTATTAATATCTTTAAAACCCAACAGGTGTCCAAATAATTTTTGAATGAAAATTATTGTTCTACTAATAATAAAATATCACCCATCATGTTAAAAAAGGTTTTTTTAAGTCAAGGCAAATTAAAAGTTAGCTAAATTTTACTACACCTAAATTGGATCTTCTAAGTCACTTTTTCTTGGTCGAAATTCGGGACATCTATAATTTTTACATCGGCGAATCAAATCAACGAAAGAAAGGATAGCGTGAAAATTCGCCAAATCTTTTGGTACCGAAAAAAATCGCCAAATCTTAAATCCTCACATTTATGTCGTCTTTCGCCAACACCGAAAATGAAACAGGAGGTACATCATGAACACATATCTTAACACGGGGTAGCAGAACAAACTGTTTAAAATACATGAATTATTTCGTTTCTCATTAAATAACTGATATTTTTCAAATGGATAATATAAATATTTTATTAAAGTATCAACACGTTGTATCTTTATGAGGATTGCGTACCTCCCGGAGATAACCCATTACAGTCACTTGTGGTGCTCCACGGTTGACCTAAAACGTCAGGAGGTGTTGGCTGGTTTGAACAAGCAGTGTATTTCAATAAGTTGATATTTGGGAGAGGAAGACACATTGCGTGATGAATAATTTTTGTCTAACTTACAGTACACTCAAAACATGAAAAATGGTTTCTCAACGCTGTTCGTTGAATTTTCTTCACACTCATTTCTTCCCACTTAACACGGAACACCACCTGGTAATATCCCACTAGCTAGAATTATTAGCGCGTGTGTTGCACATTTCAAAGAAAAATATTCTTGAATAATGAATACCTGAATTGCCAATTATTCCCAAGCGTAGGGACTCTAATTAACGGAAAAATTTCATGCACGAAGAACTTATGCTTTAAATGGATGCACACTGAGTTAAGCTTATTCAAAAATTAATTAATCATTCTGTAAATTACTTACGGGTTAATTCATTAATACACTTTGTAAGATTGACATTCCTCATATAACGTCTAATAAAAAAGCGATAATGAGCCGAAATTTAGATTTGTGATATGAACTTGTAAACAAATCTTGGCAATAAAATTGAATATCAAAATAATTGAAAGTATAAAACAATTTAAGATAATTAGGATATTTATTTCATTTACTTCAGAGTATTAAGAGCTCTAAAATTGATTCAGTGAATGTTTAAGACACAAATATCTTTCAAAATTTTATCGTGTATTACAAAGTACTATTTGGATCATTCAACTGGTAATATATTGAAATAGTTCTGTATCATTTCTTGGGTGAAATAATAATTTTTATTTACTCGATATATGGTTATTTTGGTACATGAATAAGTATATGATATCTTGAGTGTAGGTCACAATAAATACACCCTTCTTCAGATCACCGTTTCGCCTTTCATTAAGTTATCTTCAGGGCTCTCTGCAACACAATTGAACCTCCTCACTACCAACTATCTCTACAACCACTTATCCCAATTGTGAAATGTAGAGATAGTTGGTACCAGGAGGACCTTTATAATTTCACCCATTAAAATGTGAAATATCGAAAATCCCTGTTTGATATTTTATTTAACACTATTTTCGAACGAAAGAGTTGATGTTTCAATGAAATTGAGTGAAAATTACATACCATATAACTGTCGTCAACGACAAACACCATAAAATATTTCTACTTCTTTGTACGCTTTAAAATCTCAATATCGAAAAATCCGATAACCCATTTTTATATAATTGAATTAATGATCTTTACTTACAAATATGGATATTATTTCACAATAGTACGTAAATTGGCGTAAATTTGAAATAAAAATAATTTCTTTCTTATTTTTAATCATACTTTCCAAAATTTCTAGTTTCTATCTCTAAGAGGTTTTGCCCTACGTTAGTAAATCAATATTTCAGTCAAAAGAGGAAAAATTTCATTTCACCGAAAACTAATTTTTTACTTGCCAATTTTTCATTTCTTTCCAAATTTGCCAAATTTATCCTTGTTAAATCACAGATATTCTGCTAGTATTTAATACTTCCTTGATTTTGAATAGTATATACATTACATACGGACTCGCGACTAACTGAATATTGTACGCTTGCTTATAATCTGGAAAAGCTTGAACACCAAAAAACTCATTCTTTAATAAAAAGATGGCCTTTCTTCTTATTACACCCAACCCTTGAGAATCAAGAATGCATAAAAGTTGATAGATAACGTTGTTTTCTTTTCTGAATTATCTAGCGTTCAAATTTACTGGTAACATTGTCTTCCTTCCGAAATAGACACTTCGAATTGTAACTTAAAATATATTCTTGTATATACAAATTCACACCTGTTTCATATCTCCACAAATAATTGCCAACCTATTGTCTAACATAGTAACTAATGCATAGGAAAATAAAAGAACAGCCTGGAAATGGATATTGGAAGAATTTTTAACTTCATGTTGAAGTTTTCATTATTGTAATATGTTTTAAGAACAAAACTGAATGGTTTAAGATGATAATAAATTTAAGATGATAATAAATTTATTGTCAAAAAACAGTACAGACTGCGTATGACCACGTGGAGGACAATAAACTAATTTACTCTCCGGAAGCAAGCAAGGGACCATCCCATCAATTCCGATCAAGGGCCCTAAGGCAGAGGCGGATTCAAAAATTTCAGCAAAAGTTCCTAGATAAGATAAAAAGTTAGCTGCGAGTTATAATACATATATAATGTCAATACGTTTGTAATTTAACGCAAATATGTTTGTAAATTTACATGTACAATTTATTATCGAACTATAGATTATTCTGAGTATAGTGTATAAAAATCATAAGAGTTGAAAAAACACTAAATTCACGATTTATTGTTACAATAAATTTACGGTCTCCATTGCGCTATTAGACAGATATATTTTAGTTTTCGATCTACAAAGGAATAATGAAATGGTGTGACAACTCATTCTAACTGATGAAAGTATTTCCGACTCAGGACTATCCTACGACATAGACTTGGAAATATTTTATTGTATGAGGGAGTACATGGTTCCTTCGAAAAAGCCAAAGTAGGAGATCGTCAAATGTTGATAATCGAGAGGATTTTTGTAACATTTTGTACGATATGGTGAGTAGACTAGCTTTTTATTTAAACACAATATTTCGAATGCTAATTTGATTCATTATCAGTTTATCATAGTAAATAAGTATTATAGACAACAAAAAATAAACATTAAGGAATTGTCTATGTTATTTATTGATGTACATTCACTAGACGATCACTCAATTTAGCAGTCAAAACATTGTGTTAAAATGAAAACTTCTAGAAGGTCGCATAAAATATTACAACAAGTAAATGACAATATACGAGAATATTGTCAATATTGGAGGAATTTTAACCGACGAGTCCTCCAATCCGCGTACGTACTTTTGTTGGATAATCTAATTGTTTTTATGTGAATAAACGAACATATTTCGTGTTAACATAAGAATATTCTTCTAGCTCCTTACTTCTTCTCAATACTTTTATTGTCAGTCATAAATCGCAATGATGCAAGAGGTTCCATGGAAAAATACTTCAGTCTCACAACTGGCCTCAGAGAGATCTTTTTAGTGAGTGTTTTAAAAGTGATAGATAAGCAACTTTTCTGGTGCTAAGTGACGACTTAATATATATCACATACTCGAGGAAACATTCAGAAGAAGATGCTTCCAGAAGTACCCTTCAAAATAACATAATATAAAAAGGAATATTAACTTTCGGTGACTCGCAAGATTCTTGCATTGCGAAATACGGTATGTAAGAGACATGTGGTTCATAGTATGGTTTATATGAGGCTTTTAGGCCGCAACATTAATAACTAAAGTAGACTGCGAGAAATTTAATGAGAACCTTAACCAAGCAAAATTGGGCAAAGTTAGAATGATATGATCGAAGTACAAATCAGTCTCATTTCACATAAATTTATCCTCCTATGAATCATAAAATTGTGAGTCTTAATGACAAAAATGACCATAAAAATAGATAATTTCTCAGTGGGACCCGAATAGTTGACATTGGGATCAATAGATCAGCACGCTAATACTACACTACTGAGTTCAGTGATGACAATTATTTATGTATATAAATTTTATTACATAGTGTAGCTATACAAACATATCATCATTGAACCCAAAATTCTGGAAAACTGCATTATTTATGTAAACCTGTCTGAAACGTCGTGAAGTAAAATACTGTAGATTACCGAAGATCGTAAAGTTTTATAATTTAATAAGATAATAATGATAGGCGTAGAAAGCTCTACGTGATTTGTATCCACAACTTCAATTGGGGTTCGGTTGGTAGACCATACTCACTCAAGTTTTATAGTCTTACTTCAACTATAGTTTTACTTCATCAAGTTTCATAGAATCAGCTTGTTGTAGTCAATACGAATGTTTCGAGATTCAATCCTGTGAACATACAATTTGGGATGAAAAGTAACTTCAGGTGAACCTCTCAAATGTGGTTCACTACGGCCGACCTGCCAAGGCTTTTCGCATAGCGAGTACGACAAGGATGTGTTGCACAAAATCGATCAATATATACATGGTGGCATACTCCATTATTGTAAATCGAAATAAGAATTCTAGGAAGTTTGTTCTGAGATACAGATTTGACCGGGACCTATTGAAAATAGCGTGTCTAAAATCTACCGGTATGACCAGAACGGCGTTCATCGCCATTGTAATGTATGCCGATTATTATGCGCTCATACACATATTTTACTTGTGCATATGAGTTTAGTTCATTCATCAAATATATATCTTCTGTGTACCTAGACGCGGAGAAGATATGTGATAACTTTCGACCAGATCTAAATGGTGACGAACTGGGACTTCTACTTTGACCGCAGGATTGTTAACCACTACAACACCCTCTCGCGTTCCACAACAGTACAAACCCCCAGATCTAAAAGTGAAATCAGGCAGCATATTGTAAATTCCAGACCCATCGTCATTTTCACTTGGCCGAAAATTATCATGATTGTGCGCTCGTTTTTCAGTCAAGATGCAGGTCCATTATACTTCATCGTTCAAAGCATTTGGTCTGAAACTCTTCATTATTACGACCAAGATCCAATGACGGATGTAAGGGGAGAGGGCAGCCAAGAGGACTCCCATCGGTTCTGAACCCTCAACAGATAAATTTAAACTTGATAAGAGACATACTTTGTAGAATTGTTGCCAGATTTTTCGCATACTAAATTTCCATGTTCGAGGCAAACTTGATACAAATTTGTATTATAATTTCTGTGAATTACATGGAGTGTCGAAGCGACTCGCAACACTGGACCTGTTCCACGCGGGCTAAACTCTGCAATACTTGTATACAGAGCAACCGCATTACCGACAGCACGGCTAGCCTCCAATGTAATTAACGCGTTGTCTTGTAATTAAAGTACACATAACACGAGCATTTTGTGACGACTATCTTTGCGGGACCTTCATCTGCACAGACGACAGGACGGAGGATGGGACGGTCTTGACATTCAAAATTTGTCTTTTCTGCCTGCCTCTACAGCATCTTCTACTTTCATCTACTGCAACACAATTTGTTAATTAAATTGGTATTTTGTGAGGGAAATACTATGCATATTTTAGTCGAATTTAAATTTATTAATTATATACGATGACCCAATGCATAATCTTAATTAATAAACTTTGACATTATTTAATAAATTGCTAGTTATCTAATGGATGAGTTGCTGTGTTTTATAAAATGATATTATATTCCAACTAACTACACGAGAGCTTTTGTTATTTTTTAAATGGTAGCTAAATCGAAATTTTTGTAAATATTATCAACAAAATAAGAATGAAGTTTTTGAATTTTTTTGAGCTCGAGGGTCTGTTTTCTAAAAATAATTTGCTCCTTTAAAATTACTATTTTATTTTATGGAAATGCAGAAATGTTTTTCCGTATTAGGGGAAAACAACCCAATGATAAAGTTTAAGCATCAGAGCAAGCGAAATCACAGCATTTTTTATGTAGTAATACCACAATTTTCAAACAGAAGTTACTATTCTCCACTCCCCAAATCCCTCCTCGGTTAGCCCCTCTCACCTTGATAACGTTGGAGAACCGCCACTGCCAAGATCCTATCAATCCCCAACGACCTATCTCACTGCAATTAATATCTGGAATACCCCGATCGAGGTAGGAAGTAACATCAGTCATCTGGGACCATAATCAATAGAAAGGTATATGTTGATCACAAAATCTAGAATCAAATAGGAACCGAATCTAGACCGTTATGGAAATGTTAAAAAATTCGTTTATTTTATAACAATCATCTCCTGCCTCCTCTATTGTATCGATGGTGTGGGTAACCTACTTAATACGCACCATGTTCCTAAATACAGCAAAGATATCCGAGACAAATCAAAGTCGTTCACTGGTTCCTCCGCTTTTCGAACTACAAGATTCTTCAGAGAGCGAGATCCTCGTCCGCCGGGACGATGGTAAATCTGAGTCGACTTCGCTGAGTTGGACACCATTCAAGAAGAAACGAGGAAGGGGGAGAAAGTGAAGAGAAAATAAAAAAAATCTTCATTAGCTATTTCGAAATAGGACTCCGGGAGCTAAACAACTATTGCATCATTGAAAACAATTATATTAGTGAAAATATCAATTAATTTTATAACTACCTTACGATGATTGCGTTACTCTCTTTTCTCCCTACCTCCACAATAAATTGCAAATTATGTTATTTATATCTTTACAGAAGTATGTAGTCTTGTTGTTTTACGATGTAGTTAATTTTTAAGACCTCGTCTGACATTTCAACCCAGATTAAAAGTGTTGATTAATTTTCTTATGTCAGGATGTATTTATGAGTTCTGGATAAACGACTAAACATCTTATGTCTTTTTCGTAATCTAAGGTTTGAGAAAAATTTTTATCATTGACACGAAGAAGATATTCGTTTTGTTTCAAAGTAATACTAAAAACTGAGATAAGAGTTGTAACTAATTTTCGGATACATAAGCTCTCATGTAAGAAAAGTGTTGAAAGGTATAAATGAATCCGGTTTTCATTGCAGGTTTCATTAGGTCATATTATGTCATTAGTTTTACTAACACAATTTCACTTGAATCAAGCTCCAAGAATTACTTACTCTATATGGGCCATACCTTACAAAGTCGATCAACAAAATTCCCGACCATTTCCGACGTATCTAAAAGTTGTTTTTTTCTGTTGGCATTGTCGAAAAATTAAGTAAAACACGTACATATAATATTTTCCTCGATATTTTGCAATAAATAATTTAAAACAGTTTTTCGTGAAAGAATAACTTACCTACGTAGATGACTAGAAATAACTGAAAATAACTCGTAAATTCTTTGTATAAATTATACATACATATTGTTTAGATTATTTGGAGTGCATTTAAAAGAAAAATTATGATCTGAATTTTTTCACGTACCTGATATTGTTAAAAATAAAGAAAAAAAATATTTCTTTCCAAAAATACACCATTTTCAATTTTCGAGTTAGGTGGCTCGTAACGCTTAGGGCACAAGTAAATTTACATGCAAATATGCAATGATTATTGAGAACCGAGATATAGTCGTTTAAAGTTAGCATTTTAACTTTCACTCATAATAATATATGCCATATTTTATTTAAAAAGTAATCAGTTACATTTTTTTTGTATCACAAAAGTGAAATTTATAATCTATCAATGTATCATAGTTTATATTATCCGTTGCAATACAGTTATTTTTATTTAACAGCTATTTATTAATTTTTCTAATATTTAATTAAATTGTTCAAGATTAAATTCAGTTCAATACACTAAAGAAATTATTTTCAACTGTCAAAAACTAATATTTAATGAGAAAAACATTCAAATAACAGTTTTAATGGAAGGTGGTAGGTTCCTTAAACTCAAACTCCACGTTCCATGCGTATCTATTTCAGAATTTTTGTATGATTGTTCTGAGAATATTTCAAGTTTTTGTTCAGTTCGGTCAATTAAAGAGATATTACCGCATACGAGAGATTCTCGATGCCTCAGTGCGCTCTCGGATTTTACAATTCGTCAGTACGACTTAGCTTGCAACGCCGTAGTTGTCCACTAATAAAGAAAAATGAAAGTAAACATTGTATTAAAATAATTTATTTTAAATAATAAAGAACTTTAAAATTATTATAAATGTTGGAGCTGGTTATAAAATTTATTATTTATCATATTTCAAGGAAGAGTATTTCTTCTGATCGCGTGTAATTGTTGAGGATAGATGTTTATTGTTTACCAAGAGAATAAATCGATATCGATTTTAGCGATTACAATCTCTTGAGGTCAGTTTTGTGTTCTCAGGGAGTTTGTTTTGGTTGTTTGTATTTAGAGTTTTTACGAAAGAATTTTTATTATGGATTCAAAGGTACGAACTTGTTCTCTAAATGATTTGGTAAACAAATTTTCTGATAAAGAAAACTTTAAAACTACGAATGGCACTATTTTGCTACTTACCATGGGAAGGGACCTTGTAATGAATTAAGCGGAACAATTAAAAGATTGGTTGCCAGAGCAAGTCTACAATTACCCAGCGAAAAATAAATTCAAACACCTCAGCAAAAGTTTGATTAGAGTAACCAAATCTTTTCTGGATTATCCATGAGCTACGCAACGAAAGATGAAACCCCCAAACATCGTGAAAATGCATAAAGAGTTTACAAGTGCGATTTCCGTACCAAGCATCAGAAACGTCCATGTTTGTGTTTCCCTGAAAACTTACGTGTATTTCAAGCATTATGAGCCATATAATTTGAAAATCAAAGATGGTGTATGAAAATAAGTTTTAAAAATTTCGTTATTTTTAACGTTATATTGTGAAACTTCACCTCAGGTACATGAAAAAAAACGAGTTTTGCAATTTTTCTATTAAATGTACTCCAAAGAATCTAAAAGAAATATTCATACATAAGTTATTTAAAGAAATTATTTTGCATTTAATTCGAGTCACCTGCACAGGAAAGTTCTATTTTCACGAAATATCTAAGAAAATATTGTATGTGTTTTCCTTAGTTTTTTTAATGAGAGATGGTTGGAAATTTTGGTGGTCGACTTTGAAAAGAATGACCCATATTGGAGACTGGTTTTGTAACAAATGAGTAAAATAAATATGTCTCGCATAGGTTGCAAAATAAATATGTATTAAGTATTGAACATAATTGTTGGTTCCTTGTGAATATTGGTTATTTTATTTTCTGTTTCCAAATTGTGGATCACAAAATCAGAGGTAAATGAAATTGAACATTTTACGCGATACTGTATGAGGAAATAAGTTAGAAAGCCTCTTCGTACACAGTATTAGAAAAGTAAATAAAATAGCTACACAAAACGTCTCGGAACATGAAAAATATATTTGAAAATATAATTTACAAAAGACCTTTTTACACATTATATAGTAGTTGAAAATATGTTATAGAATTTCTTTGAATACAATATTGGACGTGATAATTCAATCATCTTGGACTTTTCGATTCTTTATCAGGCCGTAACACCATACAGAAAGCAGCAACTGGAAATTTAATGAAATGAACATTTTGCAGTGAAATTAAGCCACCTTTTCTCGTTAATAATTAAGAATTTTTTGTCCTTTCTTCGAAAGAAACGTTCGCCGAATGTAGCCAATTGATATTTAATTGAGTGACGCTTGTCTCTTCACTGAACTCTTATTCTAAGTAACGTATCTATAAATGTATAGCAGATTGCTAAAATGTAAAATTCCGATTCGGTCCCTACCAATTAATTTATCTTTGTAATGTCACCTTAATATCGGAAATTTGTTTAGCATAACTGAAGAAAAGGGGATATTTAAAAAATTACCTTTTAGAAATAATTATAGGAGTATCTACGTAAGTACCTAATCATGAAAATAATTTCTTCAGTTGATGTTTTTACATCGAGTAATTTCTCTTATGTATAAATGTATAATGATATATAACCATAAATTCCCTGAAGAATGACAGTAAAACGTAGTTTAGCCAATCAATTGTTGGAGTCTCCCTTATGCTGCGATGACTCATTCTGCTAACTATAAAGGAAAAACAATACATAAGTTATATCGTTCAAAATTGAGCAAATCTGCCACCTACCTAATCAATTGAAGGAAAACTGGGAGAGAGGAAAGAATTAGTTGGAAGATTTACGCAATTTTCGGCAGCAATATCACTTCTGTTTTTTCCCCCGTGTGTGAAGTGAGTCGATTAAAATAAAATGAAAAATAATACGTAATATCATGCTGTTTGCACATAAAAGTTGGTTCTTTGGAAAGTTGCTTTTTACATCAATACTACATTTTTTACTATCACATATACGTGGTAAATAGAAAGTATTGTAATCGTGAAAAAAAATTGGAAAACGAGATTTATGCGGAAATATCCGTTTTGGTGACTCCTGATTCCGAAAAAGTCGTTNAAGTGTTTTCTGACTGTCCGACCGTCTGCGCGCAGCGATTCTGAGTAAATGGATGAATCAATTTAATTCATATTTCGTATTTACGATATATTTTACTTGTTGTCGATGCACGTGCTCTGATTTTGTTTTTGCTTTACAACAAAGGGTGCTTCACATGAAGGTCAAAGTGCATTTTTGAATATTTTTCTAACACTGGTCCAACGATTTTGCTTAAATCTTCTGTACTTTGACCTTAAAAGTAGAATTATTATGCATTACATCCGCATTAGCGGAATTTCGCTTGAAAGTTTGGTATAGACGCAGTTAAATAATTTCTATCTGTTACATTCACGCATTTGTATACTATTTCAAGAACCTTGAATATAGTATGAGCAGAGGTAGAGTAAATTAATATTCTGAATATTTATTTTGCTTTAAAACTATAATAAATGACACTAAGAAGTTGAATTATTGGCTTTGATCCAGACGAAAATGTTATAGTTTCTTTGTTTTGTCGTATAAAAAACGAAAAAAATCGATCAAGTAATTTTATCAAAAATATCTGTTTTGGTGGTTCCTTATTCCAGAAAAGTTGTTTTTAAAATAACTCCAACGACGACAAAAAAATTTAGTTTATTTTACTTTATTACTTTCTCATACACGTAGTATATAGACAGTATTGTAATCGTGAAAAAAATTCGAAAACGAGATTAATATGCATCATAAATATACTATATTTATATAATTTCTTCTTGTCATATTATAGTGAAAACTGAGAAACGCATATGAGAAAACGCATATGAGATATTTTTCAATATTGTGCCTTTCAAAGGCCACAGTGGGGCTGTGCATAGGAAAACCAATCTCACTCAGTTCCATGGTCCCCGTTCTTCTGCGTGAGGTTAGTTCACTTCAGTCAATGTCATGTCGCATTCCACATTATTTTGCAAACTTACTTGCATCAATAACTCGGCTACTCGTATCCAGAAGCGTACAAAATGGGGGGGGGGGCGATCTGCTCCGGACCTTCACCTGAGAGGGGCTCCAAACTGTTCAACAAAATAATAGGAACTAAACTCTTAACTTTTTTATAATAGCAAAATAAATAATAGCTAGACTTTTTAAATACACCCCAAATGTACTAAATTATATACAATATTGAGAATATTAAATACTAAACTTCAATTACATTTTTTTACCAGATCTAAAACGTTCCTGTATTTGAATGTGGGTGGTCTCCAAAAACAACCCCGCCCCGGGTCTCGGTACGCTGCTACTCGCATCTCTCATTCATGCCACTCGTCAGTATTGGAATCAGCACCACTTCTAAACAAACGCTATACATGCTTTTGCTAAATACCGATAGGGTATTTGAATGGTCATCTCACTCTCCTCTGATGTATCCAAATGATAGGATTGAAGCTGTAGCTTCTACGAACTCGCACTCAGAGCTATTAAATATCACTAACATTTTTATTATAGTATTTGTAAAAGGGAAATGTAGCGTATTTTTGAAGCTTATCTACATGGAGTGTTAGGAGGTAGGAGGTGGGTGGTTTGCCTATAGTTAGTAGGTGGATCGGTTAGCAGGGTTTACCAATAACTTTGTCCGAGTGGAGGTGTTAGTGGGATTAGTTAGGTTGTGTTAGTTAGTAATTAGTAATAGTAAGAGTTATTGATACTAGGAGCAGTAGGAGATGGATAGAAGAAGGAGAGTTTGCTTTCGAATTGTCAGAGTCTAATTTCCAGCATGAACTGGGACACAAAAGGGAAAAGCTACAATTTTTTTCCGACCCAACCGAGAATTGAATCCGGAGTTCTTTAAATAATAAATTGTAAAGATCCTGCCTCTTAAGAGTTGCACGTAGAAGATATAACTTAAATATTTAGCGAGATAAGTATTAAAATAGTTTGAAAAACATAAGTAAATAGAAATCTAAAAATCACACAGACAGTACTACGTACCCCAATGCCTAGTGCACAATAATAATTTTGATTTTTACAAAAGGCGTCAGTTGTGCATTCAAGAGTCGTCGATTAGTACAACAGTTGTGCGCTCACTAGACCAGCAATTGGACGATAGTTGTCTATCAATTGGTGTTGTTGTGTTCGACAAATGAAATGATCTTTTTATTTGTTAATACATACAGCTTCAACTAAAAACGATTTTAATTTACAACAAATCACTTATAATGAATAAAACCAGTTAATTGTTTCAAATCAAGGAAATTGGTTAGAAAATCTTGTTTCAAAAACATAGAAATCTCTTAGATTGCGGTGAACCTCACCGCCAGGTAACAGATTAATCATGTTACGTCGAATGAAAATGGTAGACGGGACCGGGATTCGAACCCGGGACCTTGAGCTTTACGCGCTCATGCGCTTACCGACTGCGCAGTCGGTAAGCGCATGAGCGCGTAAAGCTCAAGGTCCCGGGTTCGAATCCCGGTCCCGTCTACCATTTTCATTCGACGTAACATGATTAATCTTGTTTCAAATAGTATAAAATTTTCAAAATTCTTTTAGTATCCAGTAATTGAACTGTAAAATTTCATCAGTGTGTTTTAAATACAAACTAAGTTAAAAATATGTAATATTTGAATTCTTTCAATTCACGCTACGAGTTGAAATCAATGAACAGTTAGTTATGTAAATTATGTTTGTATTATAGCAGAATGGCTATTGACGTTCTACTCAAACACTCAAAATCAAGAGTGTGCACTAGGCCCAGGAGAACAATCTGCGTTCTCTTGAAGGAAGCAACTTCACAGAATACGTATTTCCATTTAATATTACAATTTTTATAACTTTGTACGGCTTGGTAGAGGACAGACTGTGCAGTGCCAGAGGTGTTTTTTAGGGGTTGCTAATGCGAATAGGGAAGAGAGGTGAAGAAGTAGATGAACGGAACAACCATATCCGCTTGGAACAACTGCGTCCCAAGCTTTGAAGCATAAAAAAGACATTTAAACTGCTGTCCCAAGCTATGATGGGTGAGCGAACTAATTACTACACCATAGGTTACCGTGCGATCAATAAATTAATTACCATTATTGAATTCANCGAACTAATTACTACACCATAGGTTACCGTGCGATCAATAAATTAATTACCATTATTGAATTCATTCTGATACAAAAGTGAAGAAGCAACCCTTATTCCTTGCATTGCTACAAAAAATGATAAATTAATACACGCGCATATCCTCTGAAAATCATGTTTATAGTTTTAGGTTAGGTATCGTACTAGTTGAAGGTCGTAACGTTTTTCGTGACACACAGAAAAACAAGAAAAAATATATAATTATCATCCAGACAATTTTCTTGGCCTCAACTGGCGATAGGATCATATTTAATCATAATATTTAGTGCCACGAAGTATGACAGCAGGAAATCATCATAATGTTGTTCTCCCATAATAGTGAAATCAGTGCTGAATCCTCTTTTTAACTGCGAAATCCCGCTGCTGGATGAAACGTTTAACCAATCTTAGATCTCTATGCTAAAATTTTGTATAATAGTAAAATAATAATACTGGATCTGTCATTCTGTCAAATCTGTTACAATAGGTAAATTAACATTACCCAAATTTAGGTAAAACCAAGTTTTCCAATTGCGCGAAGAATCTGAGCATTCCATATCAAATAAAATAGCTGACCAATCTTTAGTTTCAAATGATGAAATGGGCATAACTTTGAGCTTTAAAAATATTTTATGATGAACAACTAAATTTCTTGTTAACTTATATTGCTTCCATCCATGTAATTTCAATTGAGTATTATAAGGCGGAATAATCCAAGAAGCTTCTTTAGACGATCCACTATGTAATAATATTTCCCTACTAGAATCATAATCTATAGTGTCTGGTTCAATATATACCTCCCACTGATTATCTCAAAATTCTCTTTTTTAAACATAATGCAACTTTCTTACGTATAGCATTACAACATGTAGTACATGGATCATCCTCACAAACTTCACAATTGTGTTTTGGTTTTAGTTTTGCCCTTACATAAACAAATGCTGCTCCTTGATTAAAATTAAAATATTTAATCTCTAAAGACCTCAATAATACATTATCATATTGATTTTTATGAATCAAAACACCATTTTTGTCTGTGCCACCTAAATAATCTAATACTGTGGTACGTAAAACAGATCCAACTATACTACCCATATCCCACATACCATCAAATTCCAAATTACCATAACCAGTCTCTGTTAAGTATTGCACAGCACCCAGACTAGAAGATATACCTACTCTTGGGTACCATGTCCGTCGTTTGTAATGTTGTCTGAAGTAACGTCTACGTCCAGTATTGTATCGTTTGTATCTTCTCATATACATATCAAAAGTAAGGTTCAGTCACTTCTATAATGTTTATTCTTCTTCTAAATACAGGATCTAAAAAAGGTGGATAATTTGAAATAAAAATAACTAAGTATTAATATGTAGCATTTGCATTGTTATTTGGGTTTTAAGGATAAGTGGTTATTTTCAGAACTTAGGAATGTTATTTTTATTCTTTTCGATGATTGTCAGTTGGATATTCAGACATTAAACAATGAAAGAGCTTGGCTCTCATATATGACAGAGGAAGATTTTGGTTGTATTTATAAAAGTGTTAGATCTAAATTATTTTCATTTGCGTATCAAGCTACTAAGCGGGCAGAGAAAACTTCATTTAATATTGGTGATTCTTTTGTATTAAATCATTTAAATTTTTATTGTCAATTAGATCATTTACATAAGTCGTAACAAAATGTTAGAATTAAATTCAAATTTCAATTGCGAAGTTTTTTAAGCAATCTAAAACGTTCTTGTACTGGAATATGTGGGGACTGAAAAACCTCTCCCATCTCGGGCCTCGTTATAGTCCTCGTGGTGAAAAAAGAGTAACGAGATGTAACCAATGGGGTGAAAGCGCTGCTAGGATTATGTCGCCACACCTCATTCCCTATTTCCCACACCTTATATAGGGTAAAAGTGAATAACAAGACGTAGAATTAATTGCGTCTCCGTTTTCATAGGCACCACATAGCCTCACTTTAATGGAGACGGGACCAGGGACTAAACTCGGGACCTCCAGTTTTTCGCGTTGGAACACTACCACCGCTCTATTGCACTCTCTGAGACTATTGAGCCATTGCACTATTGAGCCATCGCAAGTTGAATGAAAATGTAATATGAAGATGGCGAATGAGTGGGATAGCACAGTGATAGCGCACCAGCGCGTGAAGCTGGTCGCCCCGGGTTCGATTCCCGGACTCATCTATTTGTATTCAACATAATACAATAAGTCTGTTACCTGGATTTGCGGCTAAACGAAATTTTATCTATAACCTCCATTTGTTACAAAAATGAAATATCATCCACGAGCAAATCTTCACTTGTCATCGACGACTTCCGGAACATACGATGACGTGCGCGTCCCAGGAATCTTAAGAGGTTTGCGTTCCGACCCCTCATTCCCAGAAGAAAAAGGTATTCCGCCCACTGCACCCTACGAGAGACATGCAAGGCAAACAGGAGAAGAACAGAGTGTGACGACACTGTACGAGGTCTTGGTCACTTGGAAGGGGAAAAAACCGACTGGAGAAGAAAAAATGAATACACGGTAACTAAGAAACGTTGGTCGATTAAAATCTCTGACAATTCATGGTTTTAACGTAACAAGCACCTCGTCAATTTTTGTTTTTTCAGACCCATTATTCCGTTGAGTTGGAAAGTGCTCGGCCGAACAGGATGAGTTTTCCAGGGGGGATTTTCCTCATCAACTTGAGACCAATGTCGATTCGTTACCTTACGTTTTCTGGCAACCTCATACCCTCAATATCAAAACCTCATAGCGCAAACCTTGCCATGAGGTATTAATAAGTAAATAAAATATCTAAAATTATCATCAACACGTGAATAATTAAAATTGTTCTCAATTTTTGCGCAAAGACAATTTTTACTTATTTTTTTATTTAATGATCATGAATAAAAATTTCAAATACTCTCATCTGCCTCCTTGAAGACAATTTTTGTTGTTGAGTTTCCTGAGAGAAGCACACTTCATTTGTTGAAGATGGATACAGAGATACTTAGCAGACGTTGCCCTCACGACTAGAAGTGAACGCGTCGCAAGTGCTTCGGACCTTGAAGATTTCGTTCCACGACGTTGGTTTCTTCACTTGTAGAAAAAGTTCTGCAAATTCTGGAAGAGTTAATTCCAAGGTTTGGAAAAAACTAGGAATTCTCTACTTCATTTTCCTACTAATGAAGTTGTTAACAAGAATTGCTTTTTTTAAAAATAATAACATTACTAATGTTATTATGTGGATAAGGATCAATTCTCATTATCAGTATCTAATGAGTCAGAAGTAATGACTTTTTGGAGTACATTAATTACACCCATAGTCTTCGTTAAGGAAACAAATGGGATAAAAATTTCAAATCTTTCTTATTTAAAGAATACGTTTTTCCAAGAAATTAGGTTTTTCGTAAATGAAAGCGGGATGACCAAAGGGGATATTTCGTGGGTAAATATATTAAGTTAAAGAGGGCAATAAACAATGTAAAATACATTATGTATGCAACTATTGTCCTACAATACGAGTACACGTAGCCAATGCCTTTGTAGTTTAAGATAGTTTTTTATTACAATTTCTCGATTATTTGTTCACATAGCATTATGAGTGCCTATATTGTTTTTCTTTCAAAATCTCACGAGCTTCCTAATATAAATAACGAAAATTTTTTATGCAGCTCTCTGAAAGCGATGGTATCTAAGACTGAATTTTTATTTGTTATGCATTTAGTGTGTAAAGTTTGTTTGTTAAGTCTAGCCTACACCCTCTAAGTGCTCTTCACGATATTTTTAATTTTTTACTCTCTTCATGGACTGTGAAACGTTCGAGTGTTTCCCCCGGTAGTCGAGTGTTTCCGACTTCGCTTGTTCGTTTCGTGCAGAAGTCAAAACAACAATATGTGCGACCCTCGACCTATCGAAGCCGTCGTGTGTCATCTCCTCGACCTCACTGTTCCTGAGGAGGTGACCCTTATTCCCCACTCCCTCATACCTGGCTATCCGTGACACCGGTTCTGCAATTACTGTTCCTCTGGCGGTACGTAATACTTATTACGAAGCCCGGCTGTCATTACTTTTTCAGCACGTTCAGCTTTCTAGTTGACGTCGTGACGCATTCACATGTCTTTGTAGTCAACCAATTGCGAAGTGGAATACAAAATATTTTCTGTGGGTTAAAGGCTTATTATTGCATCTGCACTACAGTAGCTACGCTTCCTGTCTAACGCAGAGCGCTGATGTAGTTTGTGCCGCCACTCGGGGGAGAGAGTCAGTGAGTTAATCTGACCCCGGCGTTCATAGGTGTGGGGTTGGGGGAAAATGAATGAATTAAATCAAATCACGAAACTAAAAACTTTCCATGTAATTAATCATCCTTACTCTCTTTAAAGCTATACGACCTGGTATAAAAATAAGGAAGGTGGAATAAGAGGGAGACACGGGTCTAGACCCCTAGACAAGGTCGAATATGAGGCTGCAATATAATAGGTGGTGTCGCAGCTTCAAGTGAGGTTTCAAGTGTGTCGTACTCCCAAATTTAATGATGTATGAATTGTGTTTGAATAAAAATTCAGTTTTTGACTTGTTCTTAAATTTTTTAAAGGTGGTAAACTCATACTTCCAATACGACGATAAGAGTTTGAGGGATGTGATACTTTCTTATAAACTACAATCTTAGAAATAATATTCATTCTATTATTTTTGTGTGGTACTGCTGCAAAATATTCATATATTTTACAAATCATCTTGAATTTTAAAGTATTTTAAAACTACAAAAATGTGTCTCTCTTGAATGAATATTAACTTCTAGTGTCAAAATCTATTCATCCTAGTTTCCTTCTTTATCCCCCTTACAAAGCACTGATCTGATTTCGTCCTCGAGCAGCAAAGAACTGAAAGTACTTGGTCTTGAGCTGAAAGGACTTGAACTACTGAAATACCATCGTTATAAAGAGAGAGCAGTTCGGCATAGAGAAACAATAAATATATTACTGTCCTGACAAATAAATTTATCACAGTCAATCTTCGTAATCTCTATTGATTACTTCTAGTCAATTTAACATCGTAAGTAAACTAAGTTATGAGAGCCAAAACGTATGGTAAGCAATGCATAGAAAGTATACTTGACAACAAAGGAAAGACGTTTTTGTGCAACATTAGTTGAATCTATAAAAATGCATTTCAAATACAAAATTTAAAGTCTAATCTATGAAAATAAGCTCGTAAAATATCTCATTTTGTACAAAACAACCCCATGAAAGGAGCACTTTTGTACGCGTTAGCTGATAAGGCTTTACTTGGTAAATTGCTCTCAAAATTGTGAAGTTCAGCAATTCAATTAACATATAAAGATATATTTACGATGGAAGACAAATAGAATACTTCTTATCCAATTTTAAGATCTTCAATTTAACAAATAAATTGTTCATGCCACTAAAATGTTATAGAAAAACATAATCAAACAAATGATGTTGAAACAAAATGAACAAAGAAATTCATAACTGAAAAAAAAAAACATTCACAAAATTGTATGTAATGTACATAAATAAAAACCATACGAAACTAACAATATTGAAAAAAAAAATACATGAAAAATAAGACAATTGAACTAAAAATAAACATGCAATCGCACCACTCAGAAAAATGCAGTTCATTAGATCTTTTAATAATTACTATTGTTATCATCATCATAAGATTTAAATCAACTAAAGTAGTTGATGAAGGTAGGTAGCAGTTAAACGGACATGTATGAGTAAAAGCATAATTAGGTTATGTAGAATGAAAATGGGGGACGGGACAGACATTCGAACTCGAGATCTTCAGCTCAGCGCGGTGATGCGCTACCAACTGCACGAGAACTAGAAAACTACATCACGAGAAAAATAAAATTATGTTTTTACATTGAAAACAGGTGTCTATTATGTCTCGTTTGTTTTTTTTAAAATTCTGAACCATACAGTTTAAACTTATATATGACTTAAAGACTAAATTTACATCTCAAGTAATAGTTTAAAAAAAAGTATTTAATGTAATGATTCATCGAACAAATTCGTAACAGGCTAATGGAAAGATGTCTACTAATTCCACAAATATTTGTACCGACTGAAGACGTAAAATAACTTCTAAGGAGACCGAGAGTCTTTTCTCGTGACAAAAGGAAACAGTTCTTGAGTTGACGTGTTTTAGAGGGAGCTGTGGTAAGTCACGAGAATAAATAACTTTTCTTCTTCAATCGTTTTATACTTGGAGAGAATGGCTCTGTGAAAGTGTCCGAACATGTCAGATATGCCAAGAAGTTTGGTATAAATGTGGAAGTTATAAAAATGAGGACCCCATAGAAATAGTAAAAGAGAGCTTTTTACTTCGAAAAAAAAATTCAACCAATTCAAAGTAACAAATAAAATCTGAGTGAAAGGCCGACTTAATAGAACAAAAATAAATGACATTTCGTTTTCATAGATTTCCGCTCCTAAATAGGATCATGAGCATAGAGCTGCGATATTTCACGGTATCTTTCTATGCCCGCGCATTAGGTAAAAATTATGTACTATACTTTCGATATCCAACATAGTATTTCGATATTACCACATTAGACCTCGCATTGAAAACCACTGAATTTCTATAATTGAAATAATGTTATAATTCTTAAGGAAATTTATCACTTAGTTCCACGTCCGTGGAACGGATTGGATATAATAAAAAAAGTAAAAATATAATATGAAGATACGTAGTTAGAAACTAATGGAAGATTGGAGAACACAGACTACGGCGAAGATAGAGAGGCAGTTACAAGCAATTCTCTCCGCTTTATACATTATACTAGCTCATTTTCCAGGCTTTGCCGAGGTTCTTCAATTATTACGTATAACATGTTAGTTTTGGTTAATTTCTATGTTTTGTAATATGACTCTCTCTCTCTCTCTTTTGTTATTTTTCAAAATAAAAAATCAATTCACTCAAAAATGTGTAAATCTCTCTCTCTCTCTCTCTTCACTGACATACTCTCTCACATACTGATTGTCTGACTGAGGAATCACAAAATCTCATAAACTACAAAGTCTACAAACTTGAGATTTGGCAGGCAGATTCCTTCTATGGTGCAGACGTCCGATAAGAAAGTAATTGAAGAAACTTCAACCCGTAAGAGGGTGAAATGGGGTTGAAATATTTTATGTACGTAACTCACCATAACTCTTGAGTGTCTGGAGCAATTTCAAGCAACGTGTGTACACAGATGAGAGACTATCTTACAATAAGCGCTGTGGGGGTAAGACATCCCTGGCACCCATTGGGAATCGGGTGACGTGTAAAAATAATGAAAAATTCCTATAACATTTTTGAAACCATAGATATCGGTGCCGTTGAGATGGATAAGGACGTAAGTAATGCTTCGTAAGTTCACAATTAGTCCAAATTGGAGATATTAAACCCCTAGCAACCTTTGGATAGGGGTAGGAACGGGTGGCAGGTTAAAATTATAAAAAGAACGTCCGATATTGGTGTTGAATACATCTGTCGCAGAAGAGAAGAGTCACAATCTCAAAGTCCACGATCACCCACTACGAGGCAATTTACTCCATTTTGTTAAGTGATAAAAGGTAAAAATAATCCAAAATTACTTATATTAATGTTGAGATCATTGTTTTTTTTTGGGGTCGCTGAAATTAGTAGTGACATTTTCGAAGACCCCAAAGTCCAAAATCATCCCTTATGCACCCTTTGCGCGTGACGATTTCAGTAACGAGTTCAGAGATTTAGGTGATGAATGGTGTCACCCCTATGGGAAGGAATAAAGCTAAGGCATATTACAAAAGTCACGAGGATACTCAACTAGTTATATATAAAATCCTATAACCCTATTCGAATTTACGCGCGGGCCGAAATCAGGCTAAAAGAAAATACACATTATACTGATCGCGTATCGATACAAATTCTGTGGTGTCAGTATATTGTCAGGTTATGTATAGGTAAATCATGTTAGCCATAGATTTTGTTTAATCCTGTTTCCATGGTTATCTTATATACATTATATATTCAGTGGATTGTTCATACTTTGCACGTTGCTTGCAACCATTTTAAGAAGAGCACTTCAAATTTTAGATCAATTCGTCACGTACTTTTCTCGAT
>NNCF01127535.1:384573-402448 GCA_002313205.1 Laupala kohalensis | reverse complement strand
AATGATTTGCCTTTTTTTCTGTTTTCTTTGTCTCTTTCGCAATTTCCGGATGGAACACCCTTAGGTTTGCTTTGTTGTACTGATCTAAGATATCTGTCCACTCAACCGCATTGTAGCGTTCTTCTTTGTTTCCTCATTTACGTCCCTCCTACGACACACATCGATAAATATATTTCTTCTTGATGTTTATTTTCAATTAAAAAGAATGTTTCTCATAACCGACTCCCACATTTCGCAATATATGTCACATAAACGCTGTCGAATTTGTGTATCTATGTGTTGTCATATATAGTGAACACAAAACGGTTTGCTTGATGAACCAATTTCGTGACATTTTAAGTCGCATCGCTATACATCTTTTAGCATATTTAGTCATTCCAGAGTTCAAACCAAAATTTTAAATCACATTATCTTTTTGTTACATCGCAGATCGTTGTTTTGGTTATTCCTCAATATCCGGTGTCATGAGATACGTCGAGTGAAGAGCATACAATTTTCTCATCAGACTCAAACTTTTCGTTCCTACCCACTTACGTGTTCATGAATCATTCCCAATACAGGGTTCCTTTCATTAACAGTGAGTAGAAGAAGCAATGTAGAACGATGCGTTTCACTAGGGTAACCAAAGAAGTCAATCGTCGTAACTTCTGATTGCACGTTTTAGACAAACAATTAAATCAATTGCTATTCAGCATTTGCCCCATTTTACAAATTTTATTACGATCGTACATTTGACTATAAGTTTGACTCTAAAATATTATTGTTCATTGACAGGGTTTTCGAAAGCAATTATAATTTCAATTTTCAATCACGATTTAGAATATATCTTCATCGTACATATTTCTTTTTAAAAAAATTGACCGAGACAATATCAAAGATTTATTCATTCACCCAATGCTAATGTCTCAAAAATTTTAACTGGTCCCAATATCTCTTATCAACATCTATTTGAATTGTTTTTCCTGTAACTAAGGAGAAAACTAATGATTATTGTTATTATAAATTATTAGGGGGAGGAAAAAGGATATTTTTCTCCTCGGGCTAATATCGATAAATTAAAAAAAGTTTTTCTTGAGAACAGGTCAAATGTAAAAATAACATATTGTTAGTATTTCGTCAACTAATATCTTTAACGTTACGGCTTTGTACTGTACAATTTTATAGGCCCATCACTTCATATAGTGAGCCTCACGTGCAGATAACTTGTAACAGCACAGTCATCACATTTTTCATCTTCTCAATGAAAATCTATTCTACATTACATTCATCTCGATAGAATTACTTTCAAGGTAATTTACAAGTAAACTCTTGTTCGAAGTGTGTCCGCACTCACACACGTGTTTCATAATAGGAAAAGTGTCGAAACGTCGCCTTGGTAGTTTAATAATTTCTTCTTGACGAAATAAATAATTTTATTCATTGAAAGGGCTGAGAATGCTCTACAAAAATATTTTCAGAAAGTTGCAATTTATCTAACTTTTCCTTTTCTCTAATTAGTTTTTCAATGGGTTCGTTATGACAATGACTAATGAATTCCAAAGAAACTAAAGTATTAACTGAACGTTAAAACGTTTTCTGATACATCCGAAATCGACGAAGGACTGATTTTTCTATTTCACACGACAATTTATCACAATTGTAATATTATTATTCTTGTTTTTATTCTATTTTACTTGCATAAAGAATGCCCCAATTATGCTGGAACCGTTATCTTCATTAGATATGCCTGTCATCATGATCCTATGGTTCATTTTTTAGGGGGGGTGGCGAGAAGTCATAACAACATTGACACATCGTAAGGGGTATCTTCCATCACCGACTAACTATAGTATCCAATTCTACTATTACACGTCATTTTTCGGACGATCACAATATTTTTATGGTATTTTACTCCCACACAACTTTTCAACTCGAGATTGGAGTCGTCGTGAGATATAAACAAATTGTGACAAGAAACATAACGGTAGGAACAGAACAATTAAACATGATGCGAAACATAAATATTAACTCAAATGTTACAAAAGGGAGTTTGAATTTTCGCTCTGACACAAAAACTATCGAGTATTTGCAGTACAATTTTGTAACATGTTTGTAGATAAATAAATTTATTTCATGATTTCTGCTTTTTTTTAAAAATCATTTTTTGATTTAACGTTTGCGTTTAATATCGTATTCAATTGTTCTGCTGTTACGTTTTGTTGAGTTGTTATATTAGCATCCTTCTCGGAGGATATAAATCCACGCAATGCTGATTTGATTGTGGTTCTTTATAACTACGAGATACACTATTTTGAAAATATGTTATTTTTTATATTTTCATTTCATTCATAATTTTTAATATACTTTTAATTTAAAGCATGATGAATTATTAATCGTTTAAATAGTCTTTTTGTTAATATTTGAAACTTTTCATTTTGCTAGCGGTTGTGGGTTCTATGAATCGAAGCGGAGTGACTACAGCCCCTGATTTACAGGTTGGATGACCGGGACGAAACCCGCTTCCTCAACATTGCGACGTCAAAGGGGTAATTTGCAAAAAACTAGTTTCAGCTGGATGCTTGCGCACGCCCCATGCAGTGTTGCCAACATAAATTATGTATATTAACTTCCAGAGAACGATGTATGATTCCAGAAAAGAGATTTATTTTACTTCTGAATTGTTTGTAAGACTTAAAATATTTCAGAATAAATAAATTGGTATTAGAAAAGATATCTCTAGATTTAATTAAAACGTGAAGTTAAAATATTGATTTAATGGTTCTTTCTTTCCTAGTAATTTAAACCCCAAAGCAACAAGGAATTTTTTAACAATTGAATAATATTATCACTTGGTGTTTAAAAAAACTCGTAGAAAATAATATTGAAATTTACATTTTATTCTCTATTTTAATCCATGTTTACAGAATTGCGTATCGAGGAAGAAACAAAATAATTTATTTTATCAATTTAATTCAATAAGAGTGAAAAGGAGTAAACCGAAAATTTAAAAAAAATGAAATGACATAATTTTAATTACGAATGTTAAAATTTTCTGTTATATATCGGGGTCAGGTGAGGCCATCTATGTATCAACCTTGACTTGTCTGAACGTACGTAAGGTTAAAAAAATTAAATATTTTTTTGGTTGTGTCCTCAAACAGGTGACTTGCTAAGTCATCAGTATTGCATCATTATGAAGTCTGGTTCTAACATAGATTTTTACTAGTGTTGTAAATGTAATACAATACTCTTCACTGATAATCTTCCTTTTTTCTTATTTTTAAGATTTCTTATTATTTTTTAATGAAATGTACTTTTACAATATGAACTGACTTTGCTGGCGTGGGGGGTGGGGGTTTGGATACCGCCCTATTAAGACCTTCGGCCTATCAAATTATTTCTTTATATGATAGTTTTTACATTAACGAACTTAAAACCACCAAGCATGTACCATATTTTTCCATTTGGAGGTCATTACATTCATGGCGTTGAAAGTGAAAGAAAAATTAGTTACCTGAACGCTATTATATTGAAAAGGCGAATTGTGAAAATCTTCACACTTGGTTGTATTAACCAAGTGATGAAATACCCAATATTACGAATCCATTAAGAAACAAATGATATTTCTCAAATGAATTCTTATCATTTTAGGTAGGTTACGTATGGATGAAAAAGAGGCTAAAATAGTCATAACATAACAGTATAACATTGGACCTCATACATTAGATCCTTTCTACATATCATGGTGCAAAAAAAAAAAAAAAAAAAGAATTCCATACCATAATTGAAAAGAAGTCAAGTACCAACAATAATCACTATCTAATTTATCTTTTCATTAACTTCTTCATATCAATAATTACCCTTGGAACAAACCTTACTACAAATGGCGCTCAGTCAAAAGCCCGGAAATCGACAACTGGGCATCACAGAGAAAACTCGTGATAAGAACTTGCAGTAGTATAATTCACACAAGTATGAAACAATTTGAAAGACAAGTATTTTTTTAATGTTCGCTGCATGTGAAATACCCCATAGATTACGTGGCGATTCAAAAAAACATACGTCGGGGTATTTAATGGTTCACGCACATGTGACGTAAAAGGTGGTAATAAAAAGTGAAAATAACATAATTTTAACAAGTGATAACTCTTTCTGCAGTGTAACAGAAACCTCAATAAAAGAAACGCACTTGTATATTTTACTGGTCATGCAAGCAGTGAAATTACATCCCATTTACAACAACAATTATAATGATAATTCATATTCAAATACGCAACTAACACAGTAAACAACTACTGTAGGACCTAGACATGTTAAAAAACGATACGTTGTCACTACTCGCTATCCGATATTAGGAATAAAATTTTATTTTCTAAAAATTTGATTTCTTGATTTTGAAAAAATTCACGTTTTAGAAATGCATACATCAATGGTGATTCAGAAAGAATATGTTCCATAATAAATTATTCCACGCTAACGAAGCAGCGAGTACTCAGCTAATAAATTAATAACATCAGGGTAACAAATACTGATGATTGAATTTGTTCCCTACATCTTCCGTGAGTTGGCAACACTGTATCTCCATCACAGCAAACTCACAAAACAAGCTTTTTCCCGGCTCACATTAAAACACCACCCCACCTTCAGATGCTGACCCTATGACCATCCGTTATTTAAATTCTCCTTGCAAAATAAAAACTCGTCGTAACGCAACTTTTCTTTTCTTCGCACGCTGTTTTCAAGGTGCCTTTGACATAAACGCAACGAAAGGGGCAAGGTCTATCTTACTCATTTGTAATCACCTTGATACGAACATCAACTTTTTTTTACGAGTTTCAACTGTGAGTTTTTTTAGTATTAAATTATCCACTTATTTAAAAAAACAGTTAAAGCAGTTACGTTGTTTTAACTGCTTTTTTGCCAATTGATTATTTCATCTTTGTTGAATCTAATCAACAATTACGTGCTTCACCCCAACAAATTCGCAGGTGGGTTTCAACCCAAGACTCAGTTTCATCAAGTTCACTTAATGCCTCAAGGGAGATTTTCTTGCAGTTAATCATGATTATCGAAATGTGAATTCCACCAACTACTGTACTCACGATGTACGAGAAAATCGCGATTTACACCTAAAAGCTTGTGGTCACTTCGTTTAGCTGCGCTAAATTGTGATTCTCTTCAGTATTACAAGCAACATGGCGTCCATTTGTTTGTTTGCTCGTGGCTCCATTTATAGATCTTGTTCAGTGACTCGAGGGATATCTCTGCTGCCACTGGTATCTGTTATAGGTGCTGGTGAGCACAAGATGGGTTTCTCGCCCATCATTTGTCCTCACGTTACCCACAATGCACTGCAACACTACTACCAACCTAGAGAATTCTTCAGAAAAATCGATTAACGTAATCGACGACTAGCATGGTGAAACGCATAAAATGTATTCGTTATTAAATTTACCTAATCACAATTACGAAAATCGTGATTATTCTACACTGGTGAAAATGAGCCTTCGCTCTAGTGTGGTATCTACCAGGTATCAACAATACGAAAAACATTTTTTCTTTGAACCTATATGGCAAAACCTAATGTAACGAGAAGTTTAATTAAGTTAAATTTTCCTAAAAACAACCAAAACCGATGATTTATATGACAAAAGTGTCATGTTTTTGTCCCTTTACTTGTCTCTGCCACTAACACAGTCGTCTCATTTTATCTGTCCTACTATTGCTTCACCATCACTATATCAACAATTATATCCGTCGCCTCTACTCGACTTCCTCCCTACTAAATTGCTCCGCTGAAGTTTTACGACAGAGCGTGCGTGACGGAAGACAATGTGTACGTCACATAGCCCTTCGTGTGACATCAACCAACTGCATCTTCTGCTTATACTCGCACTCGGAACACGAACATTCGCACTGCAACATATCGAGGCTTCTTCAAAATCAGATAGAAATGTATAGGAATGTGGACAGTGGAGTAATGGAGCGGGAGCGCGAGGGAGCGACACTGCTTCGGGCGCGGGGGCGGTGCTCTTCTTTGATTGTCGTGATCGTATGAACTGGTGAGTAAAAAAACGAAACAAAAAATTATACAACACAATACATATTCTTTCGTGGTCCTCGTTGGCCGAAACGAAAATTCATACATACAATACAAGACTACGTACAGTGGTGGTTTTACTGACAGCGGTGGTGTTGTGGAAGCGTCTTCGCTTCCCTCATTCCTCTGAGCGGTAGAGTCTGGGTTCAAACTAAGGTGAGATTTTCAGATGGGGTTTCCCTCTCCTACTCCAGACAAATTTGTCTGTTCCCCGGGAACCCAAATTCTCCCCTTCCCTATTCACTCACCTAAGTCGCGGTTAGTTGGGAACCCTGAACCTCGTCAAAAGACACGCAGTGAAATAAAATTATAAAAATAAAATATTATATCGTCTGCTAAGGAGAAAAGCAAATTAACTGAAATAAACCCTCAACCACCAAAATTGTTTGGCTCAATTAAAATTCACAAAGAAAATTCTCTTTTTAGACCAGTAGTTTCATACACAAACAGCCCTTTGAGAAACTTAGCAGAGTTTCTTAACAGATTTTCAGACAAGAATGCAATCCAAATAAAAAACAGTGTTAACAATTCTATAGATTTAACCCATTAACTTAAAGATTTAGTAGTTCCAGATAATAGTTTTCTAGTTTCTTACGTTGTAAATAACATTCCATATGGAGAATGTTTGAGTATTACCGTGAACAAAATACTCGCAAATAATGTTAATCCAATAGTTGCCAATGAAATATTAAAGTTGTTTGATAATAGCATGGAAGAATTAATTCCAATTTAATGGCGACGTTTTTAAACAAAAAGATGGACTGACTATAGGATCACCTCTCAGTTCACTTCTGACCGATGTTTTCATGCAAAATTTTGAAGAAAATTTTTATACAGATATATACTCTTTGCATTCAAAAGACCACTTTGTTCGAAAGTGGAGCGAATACACCATTCTACTCACCATTTTGAGTATATTATTATAGGTTGACTCCCGAGCTCTATAAAAAACGTCCCATAGTAAGTATTAAATGCGAGTAAACTTAGAACTAACTGAAATTGTGTACCTATTATATGTCCTATGACTAAAATTGCTTCTTCTGGGTTGAGATAATTATTTTCATAGCCCGATTCACTCGGCCGAACAATTAAAATCGAACAACACGTGGCCTGTGGCTTGAAAAGCAACCACCGCAGGACATTGGCCACTTCAGTTTCTGGAGATCAGATTGAATGTAAGCAAAAATATTCTTAACAAGAAAAAATGCATTTTTTTGGTAAGAAATTAAAAATTGCAATACCTTCAAAATAGTTTCTAAAATATATTCAAACTCGTGTCTTAACAGATACAATGCATTGAGGAACGGCGAACACAAGAAACGTGCAATGCACAAAAACGTATACAGAATAGAATTACAGTAAGGTAAGAAAGCATGAAATATCCCTCCATTATACACGTATTTCGTAACTAGAGTAATTGTAGGGAACGACATAGTTCCTTTGCTCAGAAATTCACACGACGAGTGATTTCAGTTTTTGGAATTAGGGATCTCGTTTTTTAACGCACTAGTTTGTATTTATATTGCATCTTTGATTTCACATTTACCATAAATTAAATCCATATTTTTATTATGATCGAAAATTTTTAAGTAAACAATCGAATAAAACTGACTAAAAATTTATTAAAAGACAGCATGACTACAAGTCACATTATAATTTAAACCAAAGAATAAACAAGTTGTACAACTTGTTTCCATTTCAAGAGATAAAAACCTCATGCAAAAAGCCCTTGTGTCAGTCGTGTGGGAATACGCTATGCTTCATTTGTGCTAACCAAGAGTTGCCAGTATTGCAAGCTTGTATGTTTACATTATCATTAATTGCATGAAGTTGAAACGGGTTAATGATTATGGAGAGAGGTCGTGGCATGTGTTGCAACGCAGTAAAAAAACGACAATGAAGTACTAATTGCATAAATTAGGCGAAGTGATAAATCAAGTCAAAAAAGGAAATTAGGAAGTGCGAATTAAATTGGGTAACGTTCACCTTGGTGTTAATTTACGTTATTTGAGATAAATTTTGGGGGCCATCTAACATGAATAAACGTTTGTGAAATGGACGAAATTTAATGTAAAGATTACTCTTCAATAGAAATTTTGTGTTAAATGAAAACTAGATTACCGAATAGAAGCGAATATTTACTACTCATTCCTAGGTTTTATATAATTCGCTATTGTACATCAGTTTTAAGAAGTGAAATCGAATTCCTATAAAATTGGAAACTAGTAATAATTAATCTGCAGAGCAAGATATTTCACAATGAGGCGTTTCAATCATTCCACATTACTTCGTTTAAATTATTTTTATTAATTATTTGGACATTGAGTAAACTTAAGGTGTTTAGAACGATCTTTTTCTTCCCATGTACCGTTAGTTAAGAATTAAGTCGATTTTATTCGATTTGCAAATTTTTGAAGTTTGTTCTGAGTTTCATTCTGTTTCGGGAGTGAGCTTATAGGATGGCAATATCATATAAGAAAATAATGTAAAAATGGTATAACATCAGATGAAAAAGATATAACGGAAAGTAGTACGATAAATAGTAGTACATGCTGTTGACATGGAGTTAGACAATAATGATACCTTAGAATGATATTTATTGATTAATCCTCGATCGAGGAATAGTGTATGAAATATACCATATTAAGAGATTGGTAGGTGAATTAAAAGGATACTAGGTGTCCTTCCTGACGTATCTCTGCTAGATGAATGAATCAAGAATGACGTGCATGATATTGAAATTATCAATGAAATAACTTGAAAGACCTCGTACAAGAACGGAATAACAGAGAGTGGTTTTTAACATACAGCCTTTTCTTCATACCACTCTCTAGAGAAAACACAATCAAAGAAATCCAGACTATTAAAATAATAGCATTAAATAATGGATACGATGAAGGTTTAATTGATTCCATTATCAGGAAAAAATTACACACTGTTGAAAGGAAACAAACAACATCCCTTTCACCCCTGCAAAATAACATTATTAACAAACATCTCATCATCCCATACATTAGACCAATATCCCTTAAGATAGCGAACCTACTCAAACAAAACAATTTTAAAACAACATTTCACTCCCTTCACAAAAGACCAAATTCCTTCCTCCAAATTAAGTGATGTATATGCTCTCACTTGCGCCGAATGTAGCGGTGTATACATCGGACAGACAAGTAGAAACTTCACGCAAATATTAAAAGAACACATACACGCCTTCAAATACAGCACATATTATTACACACTATGCTACACACATAATAGAGAACACGTTTCACACAGTAAACAATTTCCACATATTAGAAATGGAAGACAGATTTTGGAAAAGATTAAACACATAATAGAGAACAACCACACATTTCACACAGAAAACAATTTCCATATATTAGAAATAGAAGAGAGATTAGAAATAGAAGACAGATTTGTGGACCGGAAAACATCCATATCCACAAAATTCCTTCCATCCTAACATTAAACCAACAAATTCCAGACATCTCCTCTCCGCTCCTACAATTAGCCTTGCAACACCTGCCGCACAGCACAATAGAAAACGTCAATAGACAAACCCCAAATTCCTCATAAAAACTTCCGTCGCTCAGGTAACGACGCATTTGCCTCCCGTTTCATCAATGGAGCCAGGTAATACTAGTTTTCTCGGTTGATTTTCCTCATAGAAAAAATGTTTCTTTTCTAAATCATTACATATACAACGTTTTGATACGCATTGGTTCATTTCGTAAATATTGATTTACCTGGAAAAATACCTGGAATTATTGTATCCTAATATTCAATTCTTATTTCATGTTTTGTGATAATTAGGAATTCATTTTCTATATATTTAATTTTTCGTCAAAATCAATGTCAAACAAAAAATTGTTAATCTATATATTTTTATTTATTGTGTAACATCACTGATGATGGCCGCCACGCGGCCGAAAAGACCTTATGAATTAAAAAATCAACTGGATATTATGACTACATATTCTTTATACAATAATACGCATATAATTATTTTCCCATTTTCTATGTATTTGAATGAACAACTTTTTAAGTAAATTGATGACATCGGTATAAATGACCCGCATAATATTTTTTGTACTCTTCCAAATACTTTTAAAAATATCCGAAAGTTCTATTTTCCAAAGTTAACTTACATTAAAAACTATAATTATTATCCTAACACTCTGAAAGAAAACCATCATTACAGAAGAAAAATAAAGGTCAAAATTTTGAAAAAAAGAGAGAAAAAAGAACAATCTTTTGATTGCTTCGACGAAAGAAAAACAATTTTTCGAAAGTAAATAACGAAACAGTATATGTAATTAGGTAAATGATTATGTTTCAAAGTTAATTTGTATCTGGAATATACTTGAAGTTTTTCTAATTTGCTTGAAAATTTCATATAATTTTTCCTTCTTATCGTGTGTCGACTTCCTTTAAGCTAAAAACGAGTGAATGATGGAGAAGCTAGTGTTTAATGCGGAACTACGAAGTATCAACGACAACATTGATTAAACGTCGACTACAAAATATAACTTGATTTTGCTTGATCAGTGACCTCGTTCAAGAAAGGAATCGTCATGAAATGACCTTCTGGTTCTTCACCTTCTTGATTCTGTGTTTGGGGGAAGCAACTACAGAAAGACTTAACCAAGAGGAAGGAAGGCTTGTAATCAATCTTCTTATACATAAAAAGAATTGCTCCAAACTCAGAAAAATCTCCATCCTTCACTCCTTTTCCCGCATCAATAAATGTTCGGAGATCGAGGATGAGATGATGCCACGGCGGTTTTGACTGAGTAATATCAAGGGTGTAGGATGCCCTCCCTGACGTACCTCCCCGATGCGAGTGATATAAGGATGACCTGGGAATGAATGATAATGAATGCTGGTGGTGGAATGAAGGACCGGGGGAGCGGGAGTACCCTGTGAAAACACACTGCAGGCCCGCTTTACTCACCTCTGCAAACCCTACTTCGATCATCCGACGTTTGAACCACATACACAACAAGGGAACTAACAACTACTCCGTGAGTTACCCTCAAATAATTCATCAATACTGTAAAAAATATCAAAAATTAAATTTATTTTTAAATAAATATAAAGTAGCGTATTTTATACATAATTATATTTTCGAATTTAAAAAATTTAATAACAAAATTTTTAATATTTGGCCTGACAAAAATAATGATTCGAAGTCTCAGTTGTAAAGTCGTATTACTGAAACTTTCTGACAATAAATAGGTTTATTTACTGCGCTATAAACTATCATGCTGTATGCTAGATTATCGGAGGTAAGAAATCGATTTTGTTCTCCGAAACACATCGTTCCAATTTCTCATACCCGCCCAGACATGAGTTCCAAAATCACATTCCTCCGGAAGTAGGTTATCGCTATAAAGAGGATGATCCAAGTTGTCGGTGTCGAAGATTTGAAACTTGTTTTATTCATCCTTTCCAACCACTGATATACACAAGGAAGTCACGAACTATTAGAAACAATTATTTCGTTCGTGCGTAACCGACAGAAATTCCGATATCGCACTCTTGTGGAGAGATACTCCACGATTCCACTTGACCGAGTGCCTTCTTTAATTGCGAACGGAGGTAAACAGAAGGTTTCCCGAAAGGTCGGCCATCGACGTGGGGGCGCTGTGACTGCTCGTACCAGTCGCCAGCTCCGCGCAACCCCTTCGCTACCTCACACCCCTACTGAACAGTGGTTGGGATCTCGATTCTAGTTGGAACAACATTTTCTGCTTATTTTAAATGAGTCCACTTTTGAATGGTTATTTTAAAAAACATATTTCCGCCACAGTCACGTTCAATAAAAAGTATGGAAAAAAATATTTGAATAAATCTATGATACAGTGTTCGCAGCCTCGAGCGATTCTCTCATTTCATATATTTTTCATCTGATAGACTAAAAGCCAGTGACCAAATTAGTCGAGTAATTTTTCCCCCATATCCAAAAATTTTGCCGGCCAGGTTGAAAGAAAAAAAAACGATTTCTGCTCATTGGATCGCTAGGTGAAAGTGTTTAGTTATGCTCATAATTGCTTGAAAAATCAGCGAAGTGCAGTCTCTGTAATGCAAGGGGCAACATTATTATTAGGTTCGTGTGAAAACTGTTTCTAAGTAGAGACACTTTGGGAGTAATAACGTTAGCTGTAGACGTCTTCAAAAGTAATGAAAAAGTAAGACTAGTCACGTAATTTCTTTAATATGGGAAAAAGCACGGTACCCTCGAGGACACTTCGGAACATTTTCACCCTCAAGAGCAAATCAACGTTCGTGACGAGCATCCTGCCAGACGTCCCCGAAAATTGGAAATCAGTAAAATATTATGTTTTAGAAGATGTTGATAAGATAATCATCACTATATTTATTTACCTTTTTGGGTTAACATATTCTGACGTCGCTTATTCCTAGACCAATAAATATACCAATAAACACTTCATAATATACCAATAAACTTCAAACTGAGAAATCACTTTCTCTTCTTATGTCGTATTTCTTTGGACTTGAAAACTAACTGAAGAATATTTATTCGATGTTTTGAAACAGATTGTTTCTTCGTTACTTCACTTCACCTGAGAGTCACAAATCCTGAATTTTAATACTTGAGTCTTCATTCTCCTTTTAAAATACGATAAAGATTGGTAGGTTGCAGTTTCACTCCGAATTAAGACTTAGAATATGACTGAATGAGCACTAAAACATATTAAGGTTGTTCTTAAAAACAACTTTTGACATTCGAGTACCCTCCCATTTTGTTTTTTATTAAAACTTGTATAAAAATTTCACATTTTAAAAATATATTTCAAAATTTTCATAACCTTAATGCTCGGAACGACCCCTAAAATATATTTCTGACTTCTGAATTTATTATAGAAGTGTTTTGTCACGCCATTTCTGTAGTACTTTTAAAAGAACTTATAACACTTTCAAAAACTATTTTCTTGCATGATTGTGTTGTCTTATGGCTCATATTAATTTAGTTTTATGTGTACTCAACTTTGGCACGGTTGTGTACATTAATTCTGTAGCNTTTTCTCCGTTTTTCCTTCGGGTAGAGGTGGATTTATTATACAGGTTCTCTAGGCTTTGTCTAGGGGCGTGTTTATTGTAACAATAAATCGTGAATTTAGTGGGTTTTTTTCAACTCTTATGATTTTTAAACACTATACTCAGAATAATCTATAGTTCGATAATAACTTGTACATGTAATTTTTTGCGTAAAATTACAAACATATTGACATTCTATTAGTTTTATAACTCGCAGCTAACTTTTTATCTTATCTAGGAACTTATGCAAAAAAAATTGAATCCGCCTCTGCCTTGGGGCCTTTGATCGGAATTGATGGGATGGTCCCTTGCTTGCTTCCGGAGAGTAAATTAGTTTATTGTCCTCCACGTGGTCATACGCAGTTTGTACTGTTTTTGACAATAAATTTATTATTTATTTATTATTATATTATTATGTCACCATTTTAAGACAAAACAATATGGGAGGGTACTCATTTAAAATTTCAAAATAAGGATATTCTTACGTTTAGGCCAAATAAACCACTCTTCACATCTACACATCCTTTCAACCAACAAGCAATACTTAGTCTAATTCAGTTCTAACTGTTAGTCTTGAAGCAGATATGAAATATATCGCAACGTTGGCGTAACAAAAAATTGGAGTTTATTTGGCCTAAACGCAGGAATATCCTTACTTGTGTAATAGAGAGGCTGAAAATATTATTAACAAAATTTCAAAAGCTGATTATTTAAGGACCGTTATATTTTCGTGTTTTTGTCCTGTCAAAACCACCTCCGTGCTCAGTGTGCACCGCCCCCGCTGCCTCTACCTCCATCGCCTCTTGCGAGATCGAAGATTCAAAGTTCCGCACGAAACAGTTGGTTCGCGACTCCAGGTCGAGTCCCGACACGGAAATTCGCGTACGCCGAACCCTCACATGCCTGGGACAACGCAGTGCGCCGACGTAGACCCTACCTTCGAGTGCCCGCCCCAAACGTCGTGAATAGCTTCTCCACAACATATTTTCGGAGATGTCTGTTTTCGCAAACACCTGTTGTGGGGTTCGTGTTAATTGTTGTAGGTTCCGTTTGTTGCCGTCGAGTGTTTCCTGGTGAGGTTTTTCCCGCGTTGGATTGTTTTTGAAGAGTATTCTGGATTTAAAAGGAAGAGGTTAACATGGGAAATACTGAAAGCAATGTGACTAGTGGAGTGAAAAAGCAAGCAGGAATTTCTACCCAGAAGCTTTATAAGTTTGTGGATTTGAAAGGTGAGACAAAAATATGTTTTTGTATTCGTTAGATTTACTCTTCTCCTATTTGTTTCTTTCAGCTGTTAGTAGTAGTTTCTCGTAGTATGTACTAATTCGTAATAGTTAACCAAATATTTAAAAAATTCCCACAATAATAAAATGAAATAGGTTGATGCATAACGCTGTGTTCATCAACATATTTACTCTTATTAATGTGAGATTTTGGTTTTATACCCAAAATATTTATTTAAAACAAGAATTTGAATCCTAATTTATTTTTCAAAATTTTATGACGAATCGTCTATTTCCATTAAATGCAGCTTGTTACATTTCACCGACTCCAATCCTAATGCGATGGTTATGATCTGTAGATATTTTGGCTTTCTTGATTAACGCATTTTGAAAAGAAATTTCTGTCTCTTTCATTTCACGCGATGTCCCTGGTCCGAAGGTAAACAACAGCCATGGTCACAACTTCACTTATGAACTTCCGACATCCGGTTCTGTAATAATCAGGCATAACAATATTGGACCTTAATCTTGCAATGAATGTAATTAAGCTTCACACTTTATCTTCACAAAAACCGAATTGCCGAATGCTGCTGTTTGTATCTAGTGTACGTTACCAGAGGGGAAGCCGTCTATACATAGTTCTTACGCCGGCGTTTGTGCATCTGCATGATTGACGATTGGAGGACATTTGGCATACTGTTGGAAATTTATCCTTGCGTGCCAATGTTTCACTTTTTCAATATTTCATTGCCCTTTTACTGTTTTCAGTTGACTTGGTTGAGACCAATTCTTGTAAATTTTTGTTATAATCTTTAAAAATACGATAAAAAGCACGCCGAGCATAACTCAAAATATTAAATATGATCCCTCAGGGGACTTACATCTAGTAAGTACGTGTTTGGCGAACACGGGGCCCCGAGCTGAGTCTGGCATTACTTCCACTTACTTGTGCCATGCTCCTTTCTTTCTCTTTTCTGACCTCCCTTGGTCACCTCTTGTTCTTTTCGATCCCGACGCTTTTAGGGCTAGGGTATCTTTCATTTTCCTCTTTCCTCTTCTTTTTTTAAAATGTTTTTAGTAAAGTCTTGCGATATGNTATGGCTGAGTCATTCGGCGAGTCCCACACGCGGGGAGAGTCATGTTGGCTCTCCCTAGTGCGTAACTGCATTTTCCCTACCTGTACAAGTTTTAAGGGCTCTAATGACCTCGATGTTGACGAGCCCTAAAGCCCCACAAAAAAAATTAAATATGAGTTATAAAGCAAGAAAGATTTATTACTTTGCCTTAATTTGTCTTGTCTTGTATAATTTAATATTTGGCACCTTTAATATTTTAGATGTTTGGTGCCACTCTCTTCGCGTTATTTCGCTGATATCAAATATTACAAAAGTAAACCAGTATTTGGCGAGACAAAAATTATTTTTTTGTGAACTCTCAGATGACCCACACGGCTATTATCTGCTGCCAAAAACCGATCGGAAAAATTCGAATCGAATTCCTTTGAAAGTATAAAATTTTATATAAATGATTGCAAATATAAACATGCTGATTACGATTTTAGCTTTAAAACACAACTTACCTGCCATTTAAGATACACATAGAATTTTCAGTATTTAGATAAAATCCACACACTCTCTTTCACTCTCTCTTATGAGGAGAATTTTTATCTTTGGAAATTAAATTACTTTTTAAATATTTTAAAACTATAAAAATTTGTAGACAGTAGACAAGTTTTCATTGATTTTTAAAAGATATTTCCATAGAGGCCTCCGGACAATATGAAGACATATTTAAATTTTTGTTCGCTCTGTTTGTCCTGTCCGCATTTGCCAAGTACATCATGAGCATACCTAATGGCACGGAGTCAAGCTAGTTCGTAGTCTATATTATTTTCTTCGTAAATCACTTTTTAAAGTGTAGATAAAACTATACGAACTATACTGCCGCAACTATTAACATAAAACTAATAAACAAAGTAATTTACATACAATCTTCAAAGATTTTTGAAATATTTGACCAGTATTTCCTGGTAGAACCACCTAAACATTTATTTTCTGTAACCTGTTTCATTGTCTTAAATGATAGAAATTAATAAAATATTTCAACATTCACAGGTGGTGGTTTATTAGTTGATATGATGAAACGAGCAATCCAAACAAAGCAGTACGCTGAACTAGATCACGCCATAAAAACTAAAGTGGAACCCTTCCTGTATAACAAAGGAAAAGGACGTCTCATACCTATTTCTCAGTTGGTGATACTCCGCAACAAAGAAAGAGGGCGCCACAAAATGGTAAGATTTCAACCGTGACGAAATAGTAACAATTCCATTTGTATTTCACTACATGTAACCCTTGAAAGATGTGACCCAGTCGTGAATTGATTCTGACGTACATTCAGAACTTTTTTTAAAAGTATACTTCGATAGATTTAAATATATGTAAACGTATTCTGTCATATATAATATATTTGAATAATTATATGTAAATACGTATGCAAGCATTTTTCATTTAAATGAAAACAAATTTATTCAACTTAGCGTCCATTTTTTTAAATTCAACATTTATTTGAATTTTTGTACACTGATTCGACCCTTAATTATATCCTCTTCAGGTAAAATTGAAAAGAACAACTTTTTTTAAAAACATAGTTACATAACGAAAAAAGTTAGTTTCATTTCCACTTGAAGAGAATCCAACTAGGGGTCGAATGAAACGTTCAATAAATAGTAAATGTCTAAGAAAAAAGTTGTGAAGTTGAATTAATTTACCACAATGTTAGACGTAAATAAATGATAAACTACAAACACATTTAATTAAATTAAATCTGTGTTCTCAGTAAATATAAATTAGAGGATTCTCAATCGTTGATTTTAATTGTCGTAAAACTGGATCATCGTAAGTCGAGGACTACATGTATTTATTTCCCATATTAATTTACAAGTTTCAGAAATTCCAGAAAAAATTTATTATCTAGTTTATATTTCTTGTCAGCTTGCGCCCTTACGCTCAATGGAAAACCCAGATGACTGGGAGATCCCAGATATGTCACTGGAAGAGCAGAAGAAGTTGGGTAAAGTAATTAAATTATTTATTTTATAGTCTGTGGCGACCCTGCACGTTGACTTCCACCTCTAGACACCACCTCCGTTTATCGAAGTGGAATTTATCGGGGAGGACAAGGGCCTCTATGGCAGGTTTTCTAATGCTGGAACTTCACTTGGCGTTGAGGAATCTGCGTAGTATATCCACTGTGTTTGACAAAATATTTGACGTATTCGTAAATATCACAAACATGTCATCCTCACATGCGCCGAAAAAGCCTACCAATATAACAACTCAATAATATCAAAAATGTTTTCTTACATAAATGATGGACGGGATGTATTTTATATTATTCAAGGAATCTTTATACTGTTTCGTTATTCCAGCTCGTATAAGTGTTCATCCATATTAATAATAAATTTATTGTCAAAAAACAGTACAAACTGCGTATGACCACGTGGAGG
>NNCF01127535.1:353841-373216 GCA_002313205.1 Laupala kohalensis | reverse complement strand
TTGACATAATATATGTATTATAAGTCGCAGCTAACTTTTTATCTTATCTAGGAACTTATGCAAAAAAACATTTGAATCCGCCTATGCCTTGGAGCCGTTGATCGGAATTGATGGGATGGTCCCTTGCTTGCTTCCGGAGAGTAAATTAGTTTATTGTCCTCCATGTGCTCATATGCAGTTTGTACTATTTTTGACAATAAATTTATTATTATTTATTATTCCCTGATTTGAACTAACCACTAATCAAAAATGAGGTAACTTAATTAAAATAATATTCTGACCTCATCAGTTGAAATCTTACACTATACAATGTGTTTAAAATATTTATTGAAAATACAAATTGAATTGAAATTGTAATTACAGTAGCTCCAAATAAATTTAAATAATAGACAGGAAACAACCTTTCTTAATTGTATTGACAATGCAATTGGGTCAATCCACATCAAATTGAACAATAAATAAATTTTGACAGCAACAAATTTTGCCTTTTTTCATATTTAAGATTCTGATATACAAAATTTAACCACAAATTTGAGTGATTGTATTATCAAACGTTTTGTTCAAAGAGATTTTGTTGAATTCTTGAACTCTTCCAGTGTCTTGATAACTTTTGGGAACTACATCTGTTGTGGTTTTGTACATTTAAATGCTTATATTGTTTCTTAAGAGACTTTGCAAATTATTTCTTCCTACAATATTGTTTCCAATGTAGGACTTACTATGTTCTCTAAGATTTTGCAGTAGATGATCGATAATTTGAAAAGTGAACAATGAACAAATAACCAAAATTCACTTATAGTAGACAAATAACCAAGTTCACTACTGAACACAATTTCTTTTCTCATATGTAACAAAACTGCTTCTTTCCTACCAATTTTTGTGAATTGAGAAATTCTATAGGTCTACTAGATTTTCTTATTTTAAGTATGTAAATGTAATTGTTTAATTGGATATACGTGATGATATTTCTCTTCTAGGACCAGTTTAATTCTGCTTATGAGCTTGGTGCCGCTATTCACATTAAAAATGTTCTAAATCTTACACCACTTACATTGGCAGCAAAACTGGCTCGTACTGAAATGTTTTTTCATATTCTCAATATTGAAAGAGAAATATATTGGCAAATTGGTAAGTGAATTAACATCAATTTTAGTTTCTATAATTAATACCATTACTCTCAGGATTAGCCTTCATTATTTTGTCAGTGGTTTATGATGTGAAAAATTAAAAGAGAACGAATATAAGTAAAGTAAATTTCTCTGCTAAGGTGAAAAAATATGTGTGAGTATATTTTTTGTGCACATTTGTTGTGAAATGGTTTTTCTGTTCCTCGGAACATAATAATTATTAATAGCTAGTATTTGAATTTAGACTATGTTCAGTATTACAATCTATATCCCTTAATGTTTTTTGTCTGAATAGGAAGTATTACATGTGCAGCTTATCCATTGTCACTAATTGATACAATTGATGTTGAAACTGGAAATATAAGCAAAGATTCAGCCTTGAATTTGGTTGTATTTGGAGTAAGTAAACATAAACAAATTTATTAAAAATACTACATGTACTTCCTATTTAATTGAAATTATATTTTTCTTTGATTATTTTATTTTATTGTGTGATAGGGAAGATCAGGGAAACAATTTTATTTTATGTAAGGGCTAATAACATTGGAAAGCAAATATCATTACTAATCACTTTTATATACTTGTATACTCTCATTTCCCTATTACACTAAAATCAATTTATTGTAAGATTTCAAAATAAATTATAAATGTCCTTTTTTCAAAATTAATCATATCAAATTTTAAGAATTTATGAAGACAAATTATTAATAAGATTGTCACATTTTATTGGAATACTACATTTAAAATACAAATATCTATTGAATGTGTCACTAAAGTAATCAATAAAATTTTATACTTAGTAATTTTAGTGCCCTTTCCATAGTCAGTAGCTCTAAGACAGAAAGTCCTTACTGAAAAAGATGTATTTTCACAGAAAATTTTAAAAATTTCTAGTTAGAAAATAATTCTGAATTAATGAGAAAACCTTCAAATTTATGTTCACAAACAAACAAACAAACAAAAAAGGGTCGTTCCCAAGACATTTGATAAATGAACATCAATTATGCATTCAAACTTTATTGTTTCTATTTTTTAATTTAAAATCACATTTAAAAATAATGATCTTCTGTTTTCAGGATAAAGATGAACACTTGGATCTCTTGGAAGGCTTTCTTGTTGATCTTCTTCATGCAAAGTGGAACACTTTTGGAAAGTTTAGGTAGTTTTGTGTTTAAAAACACTAGATCTATCAACAAAATTTTTTTTTTGAAACAATCATACAATATCTTAAATAAAAACAGATAAACACTTTCTTTGGTTTATCTACCACTCACTCAGACCAGATGAGCTACATTTTTCAGGAATAATGTTGTAGACCAATGTATGTCATGCCTTTTTTCATAAGATGAGAAAAAAATTTAAAATGAAGTGCTTTTGTAGACAACTCTTAAAATTCAGGTTTTGTACATGTAAAGAAATAAATTTACAAAAATTAGATGGTCCTCAAATCTTTTTTCAATAGTTTACATGACAAAACTCTTGTTCATTTATATTGCTCCAGATTTTTATTTCAAAATTATTTTTCAATATTTGTGATACAAGTATGCCATCAGAGTTTCATCATAAAATGACAAAATATGACATGTTCATAACATACAAGACAAAGTACATCTTCATAGTAAATATTGATCTAGATACAATGCTGAGATGCATTAATAAAACAAATTGCTCTCCCACAATATTAACTTCTTAAAATGTCTTTTTCAGATTTTATCGACAATTCTTCTCCTTTGCTTTGTATTTTTTATTTTATCTAGTATGCTTCACTCTAAGACCAGGTCCTTCTTCCACTGAAACCGCTTCCTCAAACTCCTCTGTTTCAACAGTTCCAACAAATATTTCTTATTCAGTATCACCCACAGCAAGTTATTCAACACCACCAGATGAATACAAGGAAGATATTTATATGAAGTACCATGAAAAGTTTTTGAAAACTCCTATTCCTTATCTTTTACATCCAAACTTAAGAGAGAACCTACCAAAAGAAAATCCTGATGAAAATAAACCATTATTAATAGGTAAATTAAAGAACATTTCAAGAAAATCAAAAGATAATGTGCTTGGCAATGGATACCAAGAATTCCAAGCTCAGGACACTAAGAATTACACAAATGATGACTTTTTGTCTGTTAATAATACAAACCCAAATGAACAAAATGTAGAGAGTGCAATCAATTTCTTTTCTATTGACAATTATTTCAATTCATCATTTATCATGGAAAATGCATCACACAAAAACAACCTAAGTAAACACTTAATAGATGTCGAAAAAACATTTTTTGGAAAAGCTTTATCTGTTTTTCAAAGGATTATAAAGAATGAAAACAAGGTAATGAAATATTTGTGAAATATTCTCTCATATATTTATTGCTTTTTATAAAATTGCCAACAAGCACATCTCACAAAATATTTATACAAGTCAGATCAGCTATCTTCTTCACAAACATACATGTTCTCCTACACCACTTTTTCCACTTTGGAAGTTTTACTTCCTATCTTCAACTTCTACCAGCTACCACAGCTGGCAGTATTTGAGGATGAGGGCAAAAGCTACCAAGACACATTGTTATAAAGCAATAAAAATATTAAAAAATGATAAATTTTTGTGCCATTAAGTCTGCAAGACAATAGACATCACTATTGCATGGATAAGATACCATTTAAAGTACCATTGTGTAACATTATAATAAGTGTTATAAAATATTTATACATTTATAATAATATAGTTAAAATAATCTAGAATGATTGCAGAATAAATTTAACTTTACAAGCATGTCTCCAAGCAAAACAGCAGTGCAGTTTTGAAGGAGTTTTTTGTACAGCACAAGTATTTTGACCGCCCTCTTTTTTCCTGCTGGCATCCCCTCCCTTTAGCACAAGGAGAAATTTTTTAAATCAGTTTTTCTTTTTTTATAAGGATAATGGCAATCCCTCTCTTTTCTTAGGGTCTCGCTAGAAGCTACAAAATTGTTAATTATTAATTTTAAAAATTGTCAATTCATTTGTGTACATATGTTATGAATATTTTTCCACCTGATATGACCTCTTAGCATGGATTTAATGAAACAAACAGATGTATAAATGTACGGATGAAATTTCATTGTATTTAATATATTAATATGAGTAGCAAGATCAGTTTTTTAATCACTCCCCAATTGTATTACCTTTCTTTCATATCAAGTAAACTACTTCTTCCATTTGACTTTTCTACCACGTAAAAATTTTTTTTACTACTTGATTCAGAGTTTTATACTACACAAATGCTTGCCCATACTGGACATTAAAAAAAGCCCTGCAAAACCGTATCAAAGAACATGAACAATGCAAAATACAAAATAAGATATATGGAACTATTGGGTCATATATTGGATTCACTTGGGCTTGAATATAATAAGTTTTGATTAGTGAATATTCTTCCATAGTGTACCAGTATTTACAACTAATCTTTTGTGTGACTTCTATTTGAAGCAATTAAAACAAATTTATTAGATATAAAGGAACCTTGATATAGNATTTCTATGTTACTCTACAGTGTGACTGATCTAACACTACAATGTTTTAATAAATTTAACCAAACTTAAGAGACCACTTCCTTCACAAAATGTGAATTTAATTCATAAATTTTGGAAACAAGAACAAAAATACAATGTCAAAATTATTCAATTTTTGTTTTCAAAATTTTTGAATTAAATTGTCATTTTGTGAAGGAAATAGTTTATTTATTTTAGTCAAATTTAAATTTATTAATTATACACGCAGATGGAATGCATTATATCTTATCATATTTTATTGCAATGATTGCATTGTATATTACTAAAGTATCTTTGCATTGTTCAACTAAATGTACATTTAAATCTATTCATCTGTTTCAGAATTCCACAGAGCAACCTGATGATGATAATTGGTGGGATGATTTGCTAGATGAATGTCCTTTACTTGATTTGTCTACTCTGGAAGCACAAATACGGGTTATAGCTGAAATTTGCATGTTGTTTGGTTCTTTCCTTTACATCCTGGCTGCATTAAGAGAAGCTCATTTTTTGGGGATGAGTATGTTTATTGAAAATTTGGTAAGCAAACTACTGTACTCATGGTATTTTGATTGGTCAGTGAAAAGTAAACAATATTGTAGACATGCTATGTTAATGTTATTTCATTACTTGCACTGCTGTTTCTTTTCAGGCAACAGCTCCTTCCCGTGTCATGTTTTTATTTTCTTGTTCATTAATGCTTTTTATACCTATTCTGAGATTTTCATGTTTAACTGAAATTGAGGACTTTGTGGCTGTGGTAATAATGCTTACTACAGCGCCCTACTTTCTCTTCTTTTGCAGGTATGTCATCTTCTACTCAGGTAGAAATTTGCTATAAAATTTCAATGTCGGTACTCCATAAACTCTTGACTGAGAGCACTATTGTAGTGCATATTACTTTTATTAATATATATTTTGTTCATATTCTATTCAAAACCTTTTTCATTGTCCTTCAGTTCCATACGTATAAAGGAAATTATTTGTTATGAGTATGCTATTTTTAATGAAATTAATTTTAAGTTTAAACAAAAAATTAAAGCTCATGGAAATATTGAATCAAATATATTTAAGGCTTTGTAAATTTGAACAATACTATACATAAATAAGAAGAATAAAGAAAAATGGGGTGTAATTCATTGGTTTGATAATATTTTAATTTTAAATATAGGTTTGGTTTTTGAAAATATAGAAACTTTTCTCCCTTTTTCAGAGGTTTTAAAACTGTGGGACCATTCGTTGTCATGATATATCGAATGGTTACTGGAGATCTCCTGAGATTTGTTGCTATATATTTGGTCTTTGTGATGGGTTTCTCACAAGGTACATATGTGCATGATTTGTTCATGATTATTAACATTCACATTTTGCACAATAATTATATAAAATTCATTCTCTGACATGATAATAACACTATTTAATATTCAAAGAGCTCACTGAGAGTGAAAATGAACCTGTAGCATAAACTTGTTTATCAGAGACAAACCACATCTCAGCAGACATAACTACCAACGTTTTGACCATCTTACTGTGGCCTTGCTGTGAAAGCAGAGTATGACAGAGACTTAGGTCTGTACGACTAACATTGCCCTGAAGAAGGCCATGGCCAAAACATTGGTAGTTATGTCTATTGAGATTGTCCGAAACAAGCAAGTTTATACTGACTTCAGTCATGGAAGCCTACATTTATAAATCTGGAGTATGTTTTCTGGTACCTTCATTTTATTGCATTTTAATTTGGTACAGTATGAAATTATGTTTTGGACAAATTTATTTGATCTATTCTTAATTACAGTGAATATTAACTTGCTATTTGCAATTTCAGCTTTCTACATTATATTCCTATCATTCGATAATCCAACAACACCAGAAGGAATTGATGATTCTGTGTCCAATCCAATGCCTAGCCCAATTGAATCTATTATGGCAATGTTCTTAATGTCAATGGCTACTTTTGGTGATTATTATGCAGCATTTGAAAAAACTGATCATGAATGGGAAGCAAAGGTAGGAGAAACCAATTCCGTTAAAATAGTGTCCCATAATTTCTCGAATAAGTATAGCTCTACATACAAATTTTTATTACTACATCTACCTAAATCATTACTTTTGTACTTGCAGTTACTGTTTGTACTGTTTATGGTAATAGTTTCTATTCTTTTGGTTAATTTACTCATTGCCATGATGGGTAACACATATCAAAAAATTGCAGAGACAAAAAACGAGTGGCAACGACAGGTATTTAGATAAAGATAGTGTAAATAATCAAGCTAAAACAAATAAGTTGAAGTTAATTTTTTTACAACAAATATAAAAATAATTTACTATGATGAATGGCACAAATTCAATACACGATCCTTGATCAGTTGTGTGATTGCAGTGGGCAAGAATTGTATTGGTTGTTGAAAGAGGAATTAGTCCGTCTGAGCGGCTAAGAAATTTGATGTTATATTCCCAACCAATGTCTGATGGAAGAAGAGCTTTAGTACTCAGGCTTAATCAGTCTGTAAGTTCATCATTTTTTTCAATTTTATTTCTATTTTCCTTACAATAATTTTTAATATAATTTGATAATGTATTTTTACTAAGAAGCTTATAATACACAAATATAATTAAACTTGTGAATTTTTACAAACAGACCTGTATTTTGCCTTAGGCCGAAGATAAGAGCAATATGAAAGAAGTATTAGAAATGAAAAGATGTCATGAAAGACAGGTTAAAAAGAGGATAATGAAATTAAATAAACTATCAAAAAGTCCAAGTCCAAGAACTTTGAGTCAACTAAAAGTAAAATGACTTGAAATCTACTGAAAATATAAAAATTTTCATTAATATGCATGTGAATTGAGATGTTTCAAGAAATATTATGCAAACATAATTTCAGTCACAAATCTTCCATATGTGTTCACTGTGAATGAGAGGTTTTCAAATTGTACAATATATTGTTAATATTTCTATATATATATTTATCAATAATTTAAACATACTGTTTAAAGTATTTAAATAAAGCCTTTTTAATAAATTATACTATGAACTATTTTTTTTTTACATGCAGTGCTAACAATGTTTAATTCATTCTACTAAGTTGTCCAATTGTCACTACCTTTAAGGGATGAACTCACCTCAAATTTATTATTTCAATGGATATCCTAAGTAGAGTTTACTTTGTCTGAGGGGTTTAAATGGAAGACATATAGAGTGTTCTTTCAGCTCATTGGATTTGGAATTACTGAGATTTTTGCTGTATGTGAAATGAACTTAGGTCACAAGGACTAATCGTCACCCATGGATTTAATTCACATGTACAAAAAGACAGATTCGACTAACAGTAAAAATAGGGCACGATTTTCCTTTAATTCCTAATTGTCCTACCAACTAATCATTACTAAGTTGTTGCAACTTAAATAATGATTGTTATGGTTTTGTTTTGACTTCTTCATTTGCCCACCTCATTTAAACATGTTTACCATTGATGCATAGTAAATTTATTATATTGTCAAGGTAGTACTTACTATTAGACATCCTAGGCTTGTACCCTGAGCATAAAATTTTAGGTGCATCTAATTTGAAGAGTGGGAAATAATCAAGAAGTTTTTTGAAATTATAACAAATTAGAATGCTTAAACAAAAGTGCTGTTTTATAAGAATAAAATATATAATTGTCAATTGAAACACACAATATAACTAGTTGCATACCTGTAATGTTTCCCATGTAATTTTGTGGTTGTGAATGCACTGATTCTCATATACAACCATGTGTTTGTTCCTCTGCTGTACCAAAATAAATTAAAATATAACAAATATTACTATTATATCACTTTTGAGGTTTTCAAAGTTTATTGCATATAAACATTTATTCTTCATTTTAATTCTGGAGGTTTTGACTTTTTCATATGCACATAGTAAAATATCATCTTTGCAGATGTACTGAGGATTTTATTTTTGGGACAACACATACATTTATTTACAAATATGAATAAGTTGTATGAATAAGTTATACTTAAAGAGCAAAAAATGCATCCACAATGCATTGAGGCTTCTTATCCACCATGCATTATTCCTGTTGTGGTACTCATAAAATATTGTCATAAAAAAGGTCACAAAGTGAAATTCTTGTGGATTTCATGATATCTGACAATCACACATTGGGGTAACCCAGAAAAACCATGACACATTTGAAACACATTGCAAACACCAGTAAAGTTTGTGGTCCTTCTCCACTGTCATTCCTGAGAGCACTTGAGAGTGAATCTTGGCCAGTAAGTAGGACATCTTGTATGATCAATTAAGTGAATTAAACAAGACAAGAACTGGTCGCAGTTTTTACATCACTGAATTGAATAAGTAAAAATGTGTTACACATACATTAATAAATTGATTTCTATGTTTATATGAACAATGTCAACTGACAAAAAGGTACCAAATCATCATCAAAATTTTCTGCAGTTGAAAGTGGTTCTTGTAAGGTTTTAGCTCGGGTGTTTGAAGTTGATAGAGGATGTGAACCAAGAAATGTCAAAAATGAGAGAGTCAGAAAGAGTTGAATAGGAATGTGTACCAGCTTTCCAGGGATAGTTTCTTTGTAAAATCCAGAGAACCAAGTTTGTTTATTTCTCTTTAAGTCATGCAGTATTAAATTGTTATTCTCACTTACATGTATTTATTACCTTCTTCCAAATACATTTCAAAGTCGACAAGTTCATAATTCTAATTGCTTGGGATTACCTATTATATCTAGATGTACCTAAAAGAACTAATCAGTATAAGCCATTAGATATCCTATAATGTTTATTATAATTTATAGTACGGTCTCTACAGTTGATAAGTAGTTAGATCACTCTATGAGCAACTTCACGAACGAATAAAGGATTTTGGTATACCAATACTTTAATGCTACCTGGTGTAAGAAAGAGGAAGCTATTGGAATGTCGCATCTTGACTCCACGCGGAAACATCCATAGCACATATTACATTGAGGTATTAATCGGTAATCAGCTGAAACTTTCCTAACTATTTCAACAATAGTTTGTATGGTGTGAAAAGTAAGAAAAAATGGTATGAAAAGTAAGAAAAAATGAAAAGGTTTATCGTGTTTCTACGATAGCAGCACTGACTCATATTAGTATGTGGATAACAGTCATTATTAACAATGCGAGTTCCTAATTACGTTGTTGAGCTAGAAAGCGTTGTGTTTGAAACGAACATTCAACTCTATTTGACACAAACACAAGTAAATAAAAAAATAAGAAAATAAATAAATTATGGTGTAAAAACCAGTTACTCTGTGTACTATCTTTGAAAATAATTTACTCCCCTGAAGCAAGCAAGGGATCAATCCCCTTATTAACTTCGATCGAAAGGTCCAAAGGCAGTTATAGATTTCTGCACCCTGCGGTTAAGTCACGTTTGCGAACGCTGACCCGCTTAGAAAAACCAAATACCGTAACCTGCTTGTAATAATATCTACAGAAAATTAAAAACTGTTATTTTCTCTAGATTAAAAGAACACATGATGACAAATAAATATTATCTGTAAATTTCTCTTAATCTAAACTGTAACTCTAAAAATACGATTTATAAGGACAGTATCAGTAAAACTGCTGCCTCCACGTCCGAGCCTATTGCCTGTATATGAGTCCGCCTCTACCCGGGAGAAAATCGAATAAAAACCCGGGTCAGGATGGAGTGGAAATCCCTCGGCATTATTCTCATTATGCAAATAAAATAACATAAACTCACACCAAAAATTACTTCTGACCTTTGAAAACACTCTTGACATTACTTAAAGTATATTCGTTTGCCCGTAATTTACATATATTACGAGAAATAACATCGTAAAATACACAAATTCAATTAACTCAGGTATTAATAAAATACAGGAAAATATATTGCGTGACCTATAATGAGGTTTTTCTGAGGTATCTTGACCTATATTCAATGGAAGTTTTTCTTTTCTATTTATTGGATATTGAGGTGGGGAAAAAATGGTTTCTTCTTCGAAAGTGATTGGAAATGTGATTATATCAACAGTTTCATTATAAAATAGCAAATTTGTAATAACATATCCAGAAGAGAAAATAAGAAACCGAATGAAAGTACATTAATTAACATTCTCATTTTTGACATTATGTTTCTTACCAGAAATAACATAATTCACCTTTATTTCAAACTCACAACCTAAAGAAACTACTGCACATTCTGTCTTATCTCCAATGGAAGGTAAATTAACATTTTCTAAATTAGGACAATACCAAGTCTTCCATTTTCGAGAAGAATCAGAACATTCCATATCAAACATGATTGCCGACCAATCCTTTGTAGCAAAAGATAAAATAGGCATAACCTTTTTTTATTAAAAAAAACCCCTATGAAACACAGATAATTTTTTATTCAATTTATACTGTTTCCATCCGTGTAACATAATCTGTGGATTATCTGAAGGTAAATCCCAAGACAATGGAGTACAAGAGCCTCTATGTAACATAATTTCACGACTCGAATTATAGTCTATTGAGTACAAGTGTGTGTATATATATAATCTTTTGAGTCATCTATCGTCATAAATTTCGTATAAGGACAGTGTAAGAACACTGTCGGAATTAAACTGTGACAAAATGAAAAAAAAAAAAACACTTCATCTTCTCTTTCAATTTTGTAGTTTATAACGCATATTTCTTCCTAGGGATGAATTCATAATCTTCGATGTTATTCTTGAAATTTCGGTATATTTCTACACAGAACAATATTACACCATGAAAATATTGAGTGCGACAGCCGGGAATCGAACCCGGATCAACTGCTTGGAAGGCAACTATGCTGACCATTACACCACTATCGCTGTGCGGCATAAGGTTTAAAATTAATTAATTTGTGTAGTGTGGATGGATAAAATGAATGCTACTTTAATACATTTCACATTGTGATTTTGTGATATTAAGCACACAACGTTTCGACTTTGTCTTGAAGTTGTTGACGATTCCAATATAAAGTCGAAACATTGTGTGCTTAATATCACAGAATATAGTATTCGTCCATAATAAGGTCGTCAGTCTTTAATTATTTGTTGATTCTTAATAATAACTAGTTTTCAAATAGGAGCTTCTCTTAATTATGATCATTTTGATAATTCAAATCAATTGATTTCGTTTTTAAAGAACAATTTTCAAGATTTTAAAGTAACGTTTTAAAGTTTATATACTTTAAAAAAATATATTTTTTCGATTTTATACTTGATTGAAATGTATATTTTTTTCCAAAATCGGGATGCTCCCATGTTTATGAGAATCATATAAATAATAATAATGTATAATAATAAGTAAGTAATAATGTGTATCATATCTTTTCAAGTGGGATTTGGTTTCATAGATAAAATCTTTCAATTATCCACTGACGATGCTTCACGTAGTTCACTGCGTAAAGACAGAGGATTCAGCGGACTTGGGGTAGATTGCGAATTTTGCAACCCCAACATCTCTTCTTTCCTTTCTTCCTTTGAACCAACCCTTCTCCAGCACAAGACATAAACAATTAGTAGAAGAAATAAACGTACACAATTTTTTCAACGTTTAGTACAATCTTGTAAGAATATCATAGATAGCTCTTGAAATGGACTGTTTGATTCTTTACTAACAAGAATAATTAATTTATGTATGGTTTTTTATCTCGCACAGAAGGGTATTTTTTCCTGTTACGTGCCATAATTTAACAACTACCGACAATTTTTTAAATAATAAAATCGACGATTTGATATCAATATCAATTTATCCCTTCGTCTGAGCCTCAAACTTGAATTTATTATATTTTTTGTGACTATTAAATTTTTTGATTTGGTATTTAAAATAAATTTTGATATACGATCTACCACAACGTTGATCTACAACCGTAACCCCCCTTCTTTGGGACTGGCGCAAACTAAATATAATTTTTGATTTGCAGTCGACAACGTGAAAATGTTAATTCTCGAAGAAAACATGCACATTGCTGCTTGAAACAAATTGTGAGGCCCATTTCAAAAGATTCATCACATCTTCTGGTTAACACATCGCTAGCTTGGTGACAAATCACAAGATGTTCGTGCGAAAAACCCTTCAGTCGTATGACAAGAATGTAAATTGAAAAGTTATACGTGTTGTGAAAATACATAGATCTTTCTTCGAACCTTCGTTGGTTTCAAGAAACGGATAACAAGACGCGTACTTTCGCATGCATCGCCAACTCCCTTCGTAGGCGAGTCACCTTGGTGAGAGTGAGTTCAAAAGTTCATGGGATGTTCCATCGGTCGGTTGTGTGCGTTAGGGCGGCGAGACGCCGTTACCATGGAAACGACTTGCGCCTACGCGCATATGTTTGCTCGTACAATTGCCGCCCACGCAGACAGTTGCAGAGCACACGGCCCCATTATTCATCGAATTGAAACCTTATGGATAAAAATTATCTGGATTGTGTTCCACCCACAATGCATTTTACTTAATACATGTTATTTCCGTCGACATTGTTTAGCACAAAGAAACTTCACACGAAACAAATTATGGGGAAAATTACTAATACATAGGAATTTTTCTAGTATATTTAAAAAGTTGAATTATTGCAAGGATGCGTGAAATAAAAACATAGTTAATAATATATCAATCACTTTTTCTTTATAAAATCCATTTTCACCATTAAAAAATTACAATTATTCGATTACTGCCACCTTTGAAAATCTTTTGTCTGCGGAATTTTGATATGTGTGTTTCGGCGAAATTACCGATGTAAATATTAGAGTGTAAAATATTAGGCCTATATTTTCCAATCCAACACAGAATATTTGAGATAAGGAATGATTGAAGTATTATTCATTTCATAATTAAGTTTTTCCTTCGGGTAGAGTCGGATTTCTTATACAGGTTCTCTAGGCTTTGTCTAGGGGCGTGTTTATTGTAACAATACATCGTGAATTTAGTGTTATTTCAATTCTTATGATTTTTAAACACTATACTCAGAATAATCGATAGTTCGATAATAATTTGTACATGTAAATTTTTTGGGTTAAATTGCAAACATATTGACATTCTATTAGTATTATAACTCGTCGCTAACTTTTCATCTTATCTAGGAATTTTTGCTGAAATTTTTGAATCCGCTTCTGCCTTAGGGCCCTTGATCGGAATTGATGAGATCCCTTGCTTGCTTCCGGAGACTAAATTAGTTTATTGTCCTCCACGTGGTCATACGCAGTTTGTACTGTTTTTTTTTGACAATAAATTTATTAAATTTATTAGTATTCCGAAACAACATCCATTAATTAATTCGCAAACCATCTTTTTTCATATCTTTTGATTGAAACACCCGTTTCGAAAAAACATTTCTTGGATACCTCATCAAAAAAGAAAAAAGTATTCAGTACTTTTCATCATAGTAACTCAAAGAATGGAAATACGAAAACATAATCTAGCAATAAACAGTCCATCTTCGTCTGCATAGTAATATGTGAATAACAAACTTTTAAAGCAGACAATATATACTTAACTCACTTGATAATGGTACCAATGGGTACCGAAACGTCGTGAATTTGATAAGTTTTAAAGAATTTTTATTGTTCTCGTGTATTTTATTCTGTGATTGTTGGATATCTGATGTATTTCCACTAAGTATACTATAAAATATTATCTTTTAAAAGGTCAAACTATCTCTGAACAGGCCCCGAAGGTGACCAAGGGGTTCGCGGAGGGTAGAGCTCCGCAATTACTTGACTTCGGCACTAGGAGAAGGAGATGTGGTCTGCATCTCGCTCCGACCGGTTTGACCCCAGGACAGACCCTGGTTCACTTTTTACAGCAGACTGAGTACTTTTAAAAGGTCCTTATTAACTAATCCATAATCTAACAATATATTACATAATATTCATCTTCACAAACTCTTCCTAGACATTTGCTGTTTTTATTACTTTTTAGAACAAAGTTTCGACCCTTATTTTGGGTCTCCTTCAGAAACCTTGATTTAGATTTAGTCATATCTTGTTTTAGATTTTGAAGGAATCTGCCTTGTTTCACAGCTCTTTATATATTGTTTTTCGCTTATTTAGACATTTACTATTTAGGTCGTCGTTGCATAAATGTAAATAAGGTTAAATAAGTGATTCAATTCTATACTTGCCCAAAGAATGAAAATTCTACAACATCAAGTACTTTCAACTTTAATAGCAACTGTTCAATACCTCACAAGTTTTTGTTTGCTCATCGGAATGGTGACCCACAGACCGCATTGAAGCATATCCCTAAGCTGGAGAGTAACTTTTACTTGGTTCTCATTTTAACTTGCGAATTTGAACCGAATTGGAGTATCACAGTGTTGATTTCGGCGTCTGCTTATTTGGCATTCCTGTCAATACATGTCCTCTTGCGTTTCGCCGGATATCTGCTTCCGTAGGGAAACTGAACAAATCACTGTCTCGTCCAATGCAACGGGAGTTGGCGACTGTCAATAGGTTGGAATCCGAACTTTTCAGACTGTTTTTGTTTTGTAGGGCTGGATGAGACGAACGATTTCCTCGTTGTTGGGGAATTTCTGTCGAATACTATTCGATAATACATTGTTTTGTATGCAACGAGTTGAAAACAAAATAAGATTTTTATGGTGTTAGTGATTCCTTCCCCCACTCCCCGAAACTTGTGAATAAACTTTCTCAGAGAACCATTGAAAATAGACCGAGAAAGAAAATTACATTTTCTTCTTTTAACTTTATAGTTGTTGTAATATTCAAAAGTATTATCTATCCGGCACTATTGTTTACTTAAGCTCCTTATTTACAGTTCCTTTCTTTTTTTTCGAGCATTAATCGTCAAATCAAAATGTAGTCTTAGCGTTGAAGAAAAAATATAACTCTGTAAAATATAATGTAAATAGAAGTATGATAAAATATTCATAATTGATTTGAAATGATCTTTCAAAACAGATACAATTTTCACCGAAACCATTCTCATAAAGAAGTGTAATTCTCGTAAGCAAGTTCAGTTTAAAATGTTTACAGAAAATATTTTAAGTCAAAGAACGAGACATATTTTTACGATACTATATTTACAAAATTCTCGTTTCGATATCATATTTCAATGTAAATATATCCTATATTTACAAAATAATATTTGCAAAATCATAAGCGTGCTTTAACCGGAAACGAGGAGACTGTCTCGATATTGTAATTATTACGAGTTTCATTATCAATACAAACTAAGCTATAATTCTGAAGGTTTTGTTGAATCATCGTATCGTCTTCTAACTATTAAGAGATCTTACCAATTCAAGTTATATTTTACAAAAATAACTTTCTCAAATTAACATAACATTTATTTAAAAAATGAAGAAGAATGAGAAAATTGTATCATTTACGCTTGAAATGAATAATCCCAACATGAAATCTGACAAAAAATTGAATTCTTTCGAAATTTTCTGAGAAGAGAATTAATTAAAAGTTTTGTAGTTTATTAACTGAATGTAGAGTCCTCTAAAGGATTTTAAATTATATGGCTTCCTTTCTGGAATTTCTTTTCAAGAATATTTATCTTCAAAATGCTTGAAGTGCTATACTTACGATAAACACAGGAACAAAGAAAATACGATGTCCAACGGCTTCGCCGCGTTGCTGACCTTGAAAGTGAAAAATTTTCCACCAATAGAAAATGCCCCCCCCCGCCGCGCGATCGATGTCCTTAAAATAAGCGTAGAATCAAATATTGCTTGTAAATCCTCGCTGCTGACCCGCTTATAGTCAGCTGAGCTACAAAAGAAGTTCATTGACTTCATTCACGTGTAGCTTTAATATCTACAACAGTCAAATGAAAGTTGTTAAGATAATTTACAAAACTATTTACACAACATGGAATGGAATATAATTTAGACTTTAATTGAAAACATACATGACACTGAAACACGAATAATGGAGTAATGTCGACAAGGTAGATAATCATTAATTCAGTCCACGCTTTGAAAATATTTCATTTTCTATTATACCATTCCACAATTAAAACTTTGGGAAGTGTTTATAATTTCAGTTGAAATAGAAATGTTATTGTGATTCACAAATGAATAGAAAGTTCATTAACTAACCTAATCCTGTGAACTGCGCGTGGTGGGTGCGTATAAATGCTTTCCTTTAACGGTTTTATAATAGAGTATGATGGTGACCAGGAAGTTAACTGCTAAAAAGCTTCACAGCTTAAAGAAGTTAAAAGTTATTTTGATAGGATATTGAGTTTTCTATTCAGCCAGTTTCCGCTGCTTCGTCGACTCGTCGGATGTCGTCCGATCGGCTGCTTCAGGTGTAGAATATATTCCGCTTTCGCGTTACGCTGCTCACTCGTCTGGTAAGAGGTCTCTTTCGCGAAAGGTGACATAACTCCTCATCTGTTTTCTAGAATATTCGCCATTGTGCCGACGTAATACCCATCGTTTCGTGCATGGGTCGATCTCATTAATTGAAATAAATAATTATATACTAAAACTGTAATAATTAATAAAGAATGATTAATATTGCTTAATCTAAGAGGCGCTACAATAAATTTAAAAGTGCGGAAATTTATCGATAGTTAACATTCGATGGTCAAACATAGTTAACACTATTGATAAAACATATCTGTTATTTACATGTATACACACATTTGTAAATCGAACATGTTATTTATTTTATGGTTAAATATGAGAAAACTTTATGAATGACCATAACCAAAAAGTAATGGTCCATAGAAATCTGAAAAATCACTTCATTTGCTGTTATAAACATCAATATACGTTACAGATATGACCTGAAATAAATAATATTGTGAAAATATTATCATTTCATTATCTTTTCACTGCTTCAAGGACCAATAGAATTGATTTAGAAAGATCTCCAACATTCATTCATGTGTTCGTCTTGTAGCGGAAAAAGTTCGAATAGTCATGTTATAGAATTATCATGTGTTTGCATCACTACACGGTATAACGTCTTTACAATAGGAACGTGTATAATTATTGTAGTCATTTTCCAGCCTCATTGAAGTCCAAAAATATTATATAACTGGCGTTCTTAAGAATATTGCTTATTTGAAAATTTAAGAAATCAATACGATATTTAGAATGGAACAATATATTGTTAAATATATAGAAATGTAAACTAAACAAATCCATCGTTTGAATAGTCCCAAAACACACGCATTTCAGATGAGAATTAAACTCACTATATATTTTGTAAGGCTATGTACGAAAATGTGCGGGGGCTTATATGTACAAATTTTTATGTACATTTAACATATATGTATTCATTTGTTCAAAAATTTGAAGTTCAAAATAAGAGCCGGGAGCCAATGATAACGGAATGATATGTACAAAGAGAGAGATCAAGGTTGGGCTTCCCGACTCCAGCAGTCACTAAACAAGTTCATATAATTAATTTCCTGAAACTTTCTAAAAACAACAGTCGAAATTTGAAGTTCCAATTTGAATAAATACTGTAATATAATTTGATTCTTCCATTTCTGTAGTATTGTAATATTAGTTACAGTTCTACAAAGCTTTCAGTCCATACCTTCGGTATGACAAAATGCCCACGTAGCCGCTTGGCAGCGCCGCTACTGTGTTGCCTACTGTTGTGTAACTCACACTCCACTTACTAAAATGTATGTAGCAAGAACTGTATTAATGAATAAATATACGCTTTATAGTCAAAAAAGCAATTACGAACTGCGTATGACCACGTGGAGGACAATAAACTAATTTACTCTCCGGAAGCAAGCTAGGGGCCATCCCATCAATTCCGATCAGGGCCCAAAGACAGAGGCGGATTTCATATTTCAACATACTTCTAACGATAAAAAAATTTGTTCGAATTGTGTTATAGTAATAACAAATAGCAACAAGTATTGTATTTAATAAAACATAGGAAAGTCATTTCACAAGTACGTATTATTATCAAAGTATAAATCATTCGGAATGTATTGTTGATAATACATAACTATTAAATAACACTAAATTCGCTAATAATTATTTCAATTGATGCCGTCCCTAGGCAAGAGCCTAGCGAGACTTTATAAAAAAAATCCGCCTCTACCCGAAGGAAAACCGGAGAAAAATCCGGGCCAGGATGGTATTTTAACTCTTCTACTAAATAGCACGTTGTATGTAATACGAAAATGTCAATTAAGCCAACATATTCTTGATTGGAATTAATTGATGACATTTTTTATTACATGCCTTTTAATATATTTGTTATTTATCAAACAAAATACCACAATGGTGATGGATTCTTCCCACCACTACCACCCCGCCAGAACGGCGCTCCCTGAAAACTTACTCCATAGTCGCCTTTGAAAGAGGCTCTGTTCTGAATGGAAAAAATATATATATAAAAAGAAAAAAAAACAACCCAGAAAACGAGGTCAAACTACGCACTAGACATACACTACTTCATTTGTACTCAAAGTCAAGTAAGTTTTCTCAGATAAAATTTAACCCAAGGAAAAGCATCATGAATGCGAACGCATTGTGTTTGTCTTCTTTCTTCTTCTTCTTTATCCAACGCCCGCCCTTGGCAGAGAGGCCATTAGGCGCCGTGCATCCCAGTAGAGCTTGGCTTTTCCATACAAGTCGTCATCGGCAGACTCCAGAGCGCTGCATCTTGGCAGGTGGTCGGCCGAGCCCTCCTCCAAAGAACATAGAGGGCAGATCGGAGTGTCAGCTAATCCGATCCGGTGCCGGTGGCTCTGAAG
>NNCF01127535.1:332944-353613 GCA_002313205.1 Laupala kohalensis | reverse complement strand
GACGTAATTGCTTGCAGCGCTGGCGTTGAGTCCGAGAGGAAGACAACTTTATTATAGACTGGAAGAAGTGACAGCTTCTCTGCAGCCTCGCTGATGGCATAGACCTCTGCATCGAAGTTTGTTCTCATGTTCCCGACTGCGAAGGAGCCGGCCATAGAGGTAGAGTAGTAGCCTGCACCAGTTTTAGTGCCAGCAGCGGACCCATCGGTGTATACATGTAACCATTGTGGAGCATTGTGTTTGTTGTAAAGTAGGAACAGTTTATTATTCTCGACGTATCCATACAGTTTGTAACAGCTCTCTTGACACATAAATTATTAATTAATTTATTCATTTATTGCTCGCCTAACTGGCTTGATGTTGGTACAAGACTTGTACACAGTGTAGCCAAAGATTTACTTCGCAGTCTTCCATATGAGTAATGATATGTGTACCTCAGTTATATTGGCAGGAGATTCAAATTTCTTTAAACATAAATCTATCACCAACTTCGGCCAACAATTCAATTCACTTGCACTTACGGCGGTATTCTGTTATTTCTGCATCAAGAGTGTGGAAATAATATTACCTAGTGTTTTAGTTTTTTGTGTAATTAACTTAAACTTTTACAGCAAATAGTCGCTTCTGTGACTACTATTAATATTTGTTCGGATATTACTTACGTTTGTAAAAGTTGGTTATTCGTGTTAGGTTAGGTAACCCTATTGAACTACTTTAGGTAATGTTTCATGACTTCCAGTATATGTGTTTAAACAAATTACTAGAAGCAGTTTACTTCAAAATAGTTTTGTGCTGTAAGGGTCCCTCATAGTGTTCTGTGATTTTTATCGTCTGCTCTGAAACACGAGTAGAATTCCTCTTTCTTACACACTCTTACGAAAAGGATATTGTTGCAAATAATTGACCAACATATACCTCCATATTTAAACATCGAAATGTGGAAGTACTATTTGCAAAAGAAATTGTCGTGCATTTTTTCTCAAATAATTTTGTAACCTTATATTGTTCTTATATTGATATTGCTTTGAATTCATTGCTTTTGGTAATAGTAATGAATATGACTATTACCAAAAACAAGATTTCATTTACCATAACATTCAATATCATTAACAAAATCTGAATGAAAGTTTATGCGGAATTTTTTAAATTGGAATGGCAAGTTGAGCACATTTCAGATTTTTTTCCTTTTGAGGTAACCGCGTACTTCTTTACTACCTTTACTACTTCTCGTGTATTAATGAGGTCTTTGAAGAAGGGTCGGTCATGCAACTTCGAAAATGGTGGAAAATAAAATGGGAGAAATCATAGAACATTATTTAAATATTGTATTTAAGAAAGGACTGTTGTCTTCATCCCTGGACACCTTAGATTTGCTTTGCCCCTTGCCCAGTATTCTCTCACTCCCTTACGGCGTTCTTTTATCCTGCCTTCTTTTCCATCTTTTCTTCTTTCTTTTCCTGACTTGCCTGCGCACAGGTCTTGCTTAACCTAAAAAATTGACTTGTGTATTTGGGCATAGAATGTCCAATTCGCGCGTCTGATCTTGCCATGGGCTCTGCGAAAGCACCTGTGCGCATGCGTACAGATTTTGAAAGATCAAATTATGACTTTCCATCCTAGGAGATAGCGCTGAACCTCGTTGTCCTGTTGTCCGACGGGGATTTTATTTGGGACACAGTCCATCCTCGGACGCCATCTCATCGACTTGGTGGTGCGCGCTACCTATGAGTGATGGGCAGAGTTATCATGTGAGCGGTCGGCTCTTCTGCTCCGCGTGTGGATCAGAAGGAGTCATCAGTACATTTCGCCATGTGATTCAAGCGTCGACATTCTCTAAAGTGATGCTGATTAGCCAGAATTACGAACTCATTGTTCAAGCGCCAATAAAAACCCCTCCACGAGAGTACATTTGTTACGCAAGCATGTCGACTGGTACAGCGTGGTATTGGTTAGGATCGAGTTGTTATGTGATAAATGAGTTGCACGCATTATCATTGCAATAAATATTTTATCCTATGAATCCGTATTTCATTCCAAGAAATGAAATAAGATCCTACTTTTACACTGCGCATTTCTTACTTGCTTAATTCTAAAATTGTGGTGTGTTTAATTATTTCGTTCACACCAGTGTCTGTTGGAAACCACGGTGTTTTACATCTTTCCTCATACAAGTCTCGCTCTCGGATATCAGACGAGACTCTTCATGTTGAAGATCACTTCCATATTTCTTTCTTTTAAGAACGGCGTTGGTGGGTGGAAGGAGCAATATGGGTTAAACCTTTGATGTCCACGAGTTCGACATTCCCACTCATTAAAAAGGGTTGTTCAAAAGTAGAATATTTTATTGAGTGCCCAGTAAAACAAGAAATTAAGAAGCTTCTTTAAAATTATTTTCAATTATTTTCATCCAAAAATATCTCAAATATTTCTGTTCCAGAGATAATTCAAAACATCATTTAAACAATACATATGAAAAATAACACTTTTCTGAACATAAATTTTTTTGTGGAGGTATATATTTCATATTTACTGAAGTTGGGAAATAATTCACTGTCTTCAAATCAATATTCACTATCTCGTCTGATAATTTGCTAATGCTTCATTTTCGACGTTCACGTGCATATGAATAAATAAATAAACTTTATTATCAAAATAAATATATAATTAACATTTTAAACAATTTGCACCTTGAGCTACCCATAAGTGGTCTCACGGTTTTCTCCGCTTCAGAAAAGATATTCTCAGAAACATTGGAAACAAAAGGATAAGATTGACACGCATAAAAAGAAAAAAAGTACACAGGGATTTATTTTTAAACGATTCTATTCTAGCACATATATCAAACAAATGCTTCAGTAAACATGAGAATGTACGAAGGATTTTACGAATATCAAAGGATCATATTTTCCTAAACAAGTTGTCTTTTTTAATATCATATTTTATAGTAAAAACATGGAAACACGAGCTAGTCGAAACAAAAGCGCTTCAAAAAAGCTTGAAAGCTTCTCCGGAAGAAGTACTTCCCGGAATGTGATTCCTACATCCACGATTCTTTCCAAGAATTGTTTTCCATTTCCATTCCGACTGATGAAATGTTTATTGGACGTTCAGTACCTTTCAACCTACTCTTCAATTTCTGTATATAAAATCTAGAGGTAGCACTCGTATGTTTGTTCGTGGATTTATCAAGAACGAAAGCAATTGCTGAATTGTTCTATCTGTATTATTCCTTTTGTTTGTAACGTCTTGGAATTGTGAATATACTCTTTTTATGCTGTGAAATAAGTACTTGTTCTGTGAAATAAACTTTGAACCAAGTTTATACATCCCATTACCGAGACAGATGATGCTTTGAAGTAAATTAGTGATTTCGATATATAAAAATAAGCCATAAATAAAATAGTGAATGAGCAAAACATTATTGATTCATGATTTATGTTTTTACATATAGATTGTTTTTAGAATCTCATGCTGTTTCTTAAAATGCGATCTTCAAACGAGTCAAGTATTAGGTAATAATTCCTGTTATTATTTGTTCGGCCAAATTATTAGAAATCCTTCCCGTGAAATAACTACTATCTCGAAAGTATTTACCGAATATCAACGATATTCCTTATATACATCCGTGACATAGGATATTGAAATAATATTTTATTTGTAAAAACATTTCTTCAATGATAGAGGAAGTAATTCAGAGCAACATACGTGGCCATATACAATTTGTAACTGCTTTGTAACAATACATTTATTCATTTATTCGTTTATTCCACAGTCCTGGAATTTAAAAACTATGAAATTATATTCTTTGGTCATTTTATTTTTCAAATTAAACTGCATATTGGCTTATATTTATCGTTCTTACATGTACCGTTTGCGCTGCATAATAGTTTACTTTTGTATTAGTATTCACAGCTTTGTTCTTACATTCTAATACGGCCTCAAATTATTATTCCGTATCACTCCGAAGACGTTTCCTTAGATATCTCCGGGACGGTTCGCGTGCCTATTCCAGAACTTGTTCAGATGATTTTCTAGGAGGTTAATGAGCATAATTTTAATACTTAGTGCAACCTGTCACAGTTGTTCCTTTGCCTTCCTCGAGTATAATTCGTGATGAAAACTTCAGGTATTAGAATTGGAACCCTCGAATTCAGGAGAGATCGTTTAAACAAATAGGTCGATACGATGACTTTTGATAAGGGCAGAGGGCCATGAAAACGTTCAAAACTATCCAGCGTGGTGTGATATCTACTGGTACCGAATCGGCACAAAAGCAACAAAGAAGAGCGTGCCAATTAATTTCTTAAATTGCAGTTAACCACACCGCCGGGTAACAGATTAACTGTAAAAAATTGAATGAATGAGTCTGGAGGCGAACGGGATGACGTAGTGGTAGAGCGCCAGCGCGCAAAAACTGGGGTCCCGGGTTGGATCCCCGGTTCCTTCTCCTATTTTTATTTAACATATTGAATAAGAATGTGCCACTTTATTTAATTGTAAAATATTTTTATAATAAAAGGAATCAAGATGCCATTGTTACGTAGGGGTGTAGGGTGGGTGCGTAGATAATACACCATTACGAGACGTCATGTGTGAATGACCGCTCCGAGCGGAAAATTTTAAACACATAATATATATTATTTTGTACTTTAATATGCACTTAATTAAGTTTCATAAACGTCTGTCCCAATGATGAAGTAGAATGAAAGATTTTTTTTTCTTTTTAAAGAATTTTTCTGCTACTTCTCCTTTTTCTTTGGAATGTAAGTATTGCACTTTTGTTAATTATAAACTTCATTTACATTGTGAGGGATTGAACCTACCAACCGAAAGGAAATTGTTTTCAAAAAGGGATTTACATATCATAGCTTAGAGGTTGTATTTCATTCAACTTCAAGGTGTAGTTAATTCAACAATCGAGACATTGCTTCATAGCTTTTGTTGTTCCTAACTACTTCTGGGAAATACCGCACGCATGAGAAGTAATCTCAGAATAACACGATAGCCATATTCGCCTTTATAATGGACTTTATACATCGTTTCATAACACACCGTGTTATGACTACGTTAGGTCAAGAGTAAGGATCGTCAGACATCACTCAAACTAATTGTCAGACTTATCGAATAGAATTGATATCAATTTTACAGTTGGTTATAATCTTAATTTTTCAAACTGATGATTAGTTTTTGGAATTCCAAGACCTTTTCTGAAACGCCGTGTGAAACTTTTGAAACGGGAACTAAAGTTTTGTAACTTCATGTCTCCTCATTGAACTTAATTTTTATGTGCCCATATTTTTTCGAAACATTTTCTTCATAACTCTCTCACAAAACAAATACTAATGAATTTCCCTCACTAAATCTAAAACCATTTATGTTCTTACAAGGTTTTGTTGAAATATCAGTAATTATTATGTTTGAATTATATTTTATAACGAATAGGCTTCTAGCAGTACCCGCTGCTTTGCTTACAAGAGGGTATGGATTTTTACACTATTCTTTCTAAATAACCATTGATGTACGTAAGAAAGAAATTTCTGAACCTAATTTTGAAAACATCGCCCGACAAAGCAATTGAACTCACCCTGAGAAATGCGAAAAACCAAATTTCGAAGCTCTAAATTTGTCGGTCATATTATAATGCGCCTGACACTAAAAACGCCTAAAAAGTAATAAATTAAAATCTTTTTTGAATTTCGAAAAATCGTGTGAGGATCAAGAGCTGCCAACTCAGGAAGATTCGTGTGCCAAATTTCGAAGCCCTGGGACTTAAAGTTACTGTGCAATGCGAAAAAAACAAACTAAATATTTTAAGATTTGATAAAACATTATCTTTCGAAAAAAATCTTGGTCGTGCTCTTAGGTCTGCCGTGGAGACCACGTGTGCCGAATTTTGAAGCTCTAGGCCTTTTCGTAGTTTTTCTGTGCGCCGTCACATTTTCTAAGAAACGTTCGAAAGTTAAAAAAAAAAGAAAAAGAATTTATAATCGAGAATTTAAAAAATCGATTCATTACAATCTTGGGCAGTTTTTATAGAACGCGTGTACAAAATTTCATAGTTTTTCGTCCATTCGTCTTTACGCTATACAGCGGACACACAGACACATCAACTCTCAGGTATACAACAAAACTTGAACAATGTATGAAAAAAGCTTTTTGCAATGTGAATATAATTAGGTACGTAGTTTTATTGTGAGACGTCACACTTTAATCCAATTCACTTTAAGTTGTACATTTCAATTTACATGAGGACAAATTACAAAGTTCACATTTTAAAAAAGTATTCTTGACAGTTTAAGTATCCACCACGACAGGAGGAAATCTAGAAGAAAAACTATGTTGTGAAATACAAAATTTCTTTCATGTAACAATAATAATAATAATAATCATAATTTTTTAATTATTTAACAATTATAATTAATTACAAAATATTTTCATTGATAAAATTTACTGATTTGTTCAAATGATCTTACAGTGTAATAGCAGGTAATTGAAGTCTACCTTACTTACTATTTTCTTACTATCGGTGAGGTTAACTTATCATATTAATGAATAAAAATTCAAACTTCAATGTTTTGATATCAATACATTTATTTGAAAGTACTTTTTATTGTAATAATACATCTTGAATTATTTCGGGAGAGAGGGAGAGAAATAATCTGATGCCTCATTGCGGTGATATCTTGGAGAGGTTTAGCTTAGTTTTCGTGGCATCAGCAAAACGTGAATGAGATGCTTCTAGAACGACTAATGGCCCGCTTCTTGTGGCCTGCTGCCTACCATGATGGTCACGTTCGCTGATTGTTCCGTAGATGTGCTGTAAGTCAGTGAGTCCCAAACTTGTGAATGGAGGCCACTTTTGGCCTAGAACAGCGATCGTAAACCTTTTGCACCTCACGATCACTAAATTCTTGGTTTTAAATTACATTGAGAGAAATTTTCTTAAGATGGGAACGTTTTTCAAATAATATCAATTTAAAAAACAATTAAATGATCTTATTTATCACCGTATAACCAAGATTTTTTATTATAACCAAATTTTAGGAATGCATTTTAACAAACATGTTAATTCAATCGATACGACAAAATTTTGAGAGTGTGGTGTACATCGTGAAAGTTGTGGATCTTGTTACACATGATTAGACATAAATTACATCAATGTTTTATATTTTACAATTCATCTTCAGTTTCTCAAATTAATTGAAAAATAAATCACGAACTGATATTTACGCCATAGCAAACTAGTAACTTTTACAGAAAATTTAAAAATTGTAATTAGTGTCCAGATTTGTCCGCAGACCACCAAATGTTTAAAAAATTTAATAGAGAATTTAACGTAAAGTAGTATTGCAACATTCGAGCATACCTCAGGCTAAGTCGACCTCCAAGCTGTTTACTGAATTGTAAGTAATTAGACTTAGGTTCTTAGACTTTTAGGTGTTTGTCAAACACTTTTTCTCTTTCTTAAAGAAAAATTCATGTGGTCTGACTTGCTGCCTGCAATCTTGGGGTTCGCTTATCAGCGACTGGGTTTGCGAAACGTAATTAAAAGCAGATAACTTTCGCTTGAATATCGTATTTCACTTTCAAAGAAAATAATATAATAGTGTTACAATGATTATTCATTTCACGGGAAGGTTATCTGAAATATAAAATAAAATTTTTATAGTTAAATAGAAATGGCAGTCGAGCGGGACGTTTTGCTTGGTATCTTCTTATTTATTTTCATTTAAACAATGTACAATAATATCAAAGATTTCAGTAAATCAAAGGATTAAATTCACAAGAATATTGAAAGAAACCCATTAATTAATATGTCAGTAATACTCAAAAAGCAAAGAATCCCCTGATGAATTCTTAATTTCGAATATTTAGTCAAAGACAAACTATCCCGCAACAGGCCCCGAAGATGCCCAAGGTGTTTGCGGAGGGTAATTCTTGGCCTCGGCTCGCTCCGACCGGTTTGACCCCAGAATAATCCCTGGTACTCATCTTAGAGCAGGTTGCGTCAGTCTCGATATTGAGGTGTGATGAAAAACCTCCACCTCACTGGATATCGATTCCATCCAGCCAGCAGCTCAGCGCTCTACCCACTGAGCCACGCTGACTCCCGAATATTTACAGTAGTAAACATTAAACCGAAAACGGACTTACAACGTACATTAATAACTTTAAATTGAGTTTAAAATTAAAAATTCTCGCTAATCATTGATGCGAAGACTAGAGAACGAGGATCTTTATGGTCCCTAGGAGTGTCTAGGATCTAACAGACTAATCCAGGATCTAACAGAGAACAAAATTCTAGTTTCCAACAATTTTTGTTGTTGTTTACGTGTAACAAATTGTCGTTTCTTTCCAAGATTTCGTACCGTGAAGAACTTGATAATCTAATTCAAATCATAGATTTACTGAAGTAAAATGAAAATGCAGTCGTTCTCTGAAATACTAAATATTGAACTTATCTTCAATGAACAAGATCTAAGTCATTTTCTCGTGTTTTATATGATCTCCACTAAACTCTTTTCATTCACTGGACATCGTTTTTATATGATATCATACATTGGATCATGTATGTTTGATTCACTGATTTGTAGAAAAAATGAGTTCACTTGCGTTTTTTTAATAATAAAATTTTAGCAATATAAATGCTTTCCAACGGACAACATCCTTGAAGTTCGACTTCTTAATCTCATTTTGAAAGAAAGCAGAAATCTAAATGAGAAACATCTTCTAGGACACATCATGTAAATGCTGTTTCCATTAGAGCTAAAAGAAGTTTTCATGAGTCCCACGATGTTTTCTTAAAATAAGTGTAAATTTCATTTATTGGGGACGTAAAACCTTTGAAGATACGTTTCCTAGGTTAACTATTTAGCACTCTTTAGATGACACCTAAATTCAAGAATTTTCTTTTTTGAGAGTTCTTTAAAAAATATTTTTTTGAAAAATAAGCGCTACGAAATTGAAAATAGTTACTTTATTAACTTTGAAAGAGGAACCTACAGACACTATTTGTGAGTTTTTCATTAAGTTTTAACTAGAACTGAATTAAAATGAAACAGAAATGTAATTAAGTAAGTGTAATAGGAAGTTGAATACGTTCCCATGCGTTATAAACGGGCTATTACGTTTCCTAGAACCTAAATAACTCTCGCACGTGCACGCAGAATACGCGGAGCTCGATGATACAATATTTGTCCACTCCTGGCCTCTCGGGACGTTCCGAAGGCTCCCTCACATTAATTGGGTTCTGGAGACCAAAAGGGTGAGTTGTAGCTCCGAGTCACGTGCCTCCGAACAGCTGGCGAACCTTTGGAGCGAGTAAAGGGGGAATGGAGGGAAAACGGAAGGAGAGGTATATAAAGAAACGATATTTACTCGAAGTCATGTTTCTTCGCTTCGAGAAATTTAACTTTTGTTCCTTCAGAAAAAAAATCATGAACGGAAACCGTGTTTATTGTATATTATCTATACTACATAGCCTTATTATTCCCAATTCATGTGGGGATGGATATGATGCTTCGTTTTATTCGCTGGGGAATTTCATGGTGCCGGATGCCCTTCCTGCCGCACCACACCCTTGAAGCGGTGATTATGAATGAAATGGGGATGAATGATTATGAGTGGAATGATAGTCAGGGGAAACGGGAGAACCCTGAGCGAACACTGCTCCGTCCACCACCTCGGATTCTACTTGGTTCGGACCGGGTTTGAACCGGCATACCCAGAGGTAGAAGGTGAGCGCGTTAGGCACTATCATTGTACATTAGTAGCAATAAATTACGTTAAAGTGGTCACGGCTTGTTTGTAACAGCTCTCTTGACAATAAATTATTTATTTATTGTCAGTCTAATTTGCTTGATGTTGGTATAGCACTTTTGCACAGTGTAGCCAACATATTTACTTCGCCATCGTTCATTATAGTTATGGTATTGGTACCTCGCGTTGTGTTGGCAGGACATTCGAATGTCTGAAAACTTAAATTCGTCGCCAACCTCGGACACCAATTCAACTCAGTGACTGTTGTGGATCGAGCGTGTGGAAGAATATTACCTTTTGTCTTTGTTTGTTGTGTTATTAACTTTATTTTACAGCAATAGTAGCTTTTGTGACGACAATAAATATTTATTTGGATATAACTTTAAATCGTAGAAGTTGACAATTCGTGTCGAGTAGTCATATTGCATAATTTTCGGCAAAGTTACACGATTTGGTGGAACTCCTATGAAACGAACTCAAATCATTCGGATCGCCAATTATGCGAATCGATGGGAGAAAGAAGTATTTTTATACTATTTTTAAGTTTTACTGTTTTGAGCGATCTGTAACCCCTATAAACATATTACATCATTAGATTGTCTTTATAACTGTGTATTATGATTTAGTTTTTTCATTAACAATGATATATTTCTTTGTCATTTTGCCTTAAAAAATTAACCTTAACCTTTTCTTCGAAGAAATCCAATTACCCAGATATTTGATTATCCGGAACGAGTTTGGTCCAAATTGATCCAGAAAGTTAGAGTTGTACTGTAGTAAGGAAACGAATGAAGGATAAGGAAAGGAATGATGAAGGGCAAAAGGGCATACAACCAAGACCGTCCATAAATTATTTAACGTATCCTGGAGGAGGGAAGAAGTACTTATACCGTTCCCCTGCGTTACGGCGGGGTAGGGGATGTTAACATTGATGTTTAAGTTTTGTAGATGTATAGCGCAATCGCCTTATACCTCTGGTGAGACTGGTTTGAATCCCGGATGATCCCTGAGTGTTATTTAATAGTTACGATTTAACATCAATACTTCGCGAATAATCTATAGTTTGATAATAATACATACTTATGAAATTACTTTCATGTGTTTTATTAAATACAAATTTGTTGGTATTATATTAATATTATAACACGTACCGAACTATTTTTATTTTTAGGAGTGTGTTGAAATGTTAAATTCGCCTTTGCCTTAGGGCCCTTGATCGGAATTGATGGAATGGTCCCTTGCTTGCTTCCGGAGAGAGAATTAGTTAATTGTCCTCCACATGGTCATACGCAGTTTGTAACTGCTTTTTGAAAATAAAGCTTATTATCCAAGTAGAATTTGCAGGGGTGGACAAAGCAGATTCTCCCGTTTCCCCTGCCTCTCATTTCACCACTCATCATCAATCACCTCATTCGCGTATCACCCTTGTCATCCGCGTCATTAGGAGGGCGTATGAGAATAGGCGGTGGTCGTGTACAAAGACTAAGATACAGAGGAGCTTCCATGCGATGCCCCCAGAACATTCTTTGCTGTTCAAAATCCTCTAATATTTCGAATCTCTAAGCAATTCTGTCACAATTTCATCATTATCGTCACAATGTGTTATAACCTTTTAAGTTTGTCAATCGTTCTGTGAGAACACAGAGCACTGGAGAAGGAACAGTTAGGTCTACGAATCAAAAGGTGTCTCCACATTTACCGAAAAAGCAACAGGGTAGGGTTAGCGTTACGCAATTGTTGAGAGAGAGTACGTGCGACTACTCACTTCCGATTTTCATACGGACTTCCGATTTCCATTGAGGAATTGCAATCTCTACGGTAAACAGTAATGCGCGCACTACGACTAAAGTAGTATTTTCATATTTACTGAAGTTTACCTTCATATTTCATATTTACCGAAGTTGGGAAATAAGTCACTGTCTCTAAATCAATATTCACTGTCTCGTCTGATAATTTTCTAATGCTTCGTTTTGGACGTTTACATGCATATAAATAAAAAAATAAAAAAACTTTATTGTCAAATAAATAATCGCGCGACTGAAAATCGCAAGTGCATAAAGGTATCGTTAGATGTGCATTGTAGAGGAAAAAGGGGTTTTAAAATGGTATCTTTTGTCTTACGCAATTCATTGAAGACCCTTTAAGTAATAGTGATTTTGGGAAAGTTGGAAGAATGGAGGAATTGAGGGAAACATTATCTGTATTGTGCCTACAAATAAATGAACCAAATACGTATAAGATGAATTTTGACACACAAATAAAAATATGACACCAAAATCTGCAATTTTTCATCGGTAAATTATCATTGAAATATCTGAAACATGCATATTCGATATAAGTAAACAAGCAATGCAAAGGGATTGTATAATGAAATTCGAATCATTTTCGATTGTATGAAGTAAAAATCTGTAAATGCATTATAATACCTCGTTATTGCTGCGATATCCATTGAAGTGATAACATTCAGCAGTCGAATCAAGGATTATCCCAAGAAGGAGATGTTTTTAGATGTGGTAGCTGAATGAAAGGTCGGGATTGCGTCTGAATACATATGGGAGAAGGGTAATCCCATCCTTAAACAAGCTGACGTAAAAAGTAAAAAAAAAGACTTTTTGTAACCTCGAGTTTTAAAACGTTCGCATCAGAATTATTCCTTTTTTTAATTAGTCAAGTCAAATTATCCCACAACAGACAGCGAAGGTGCCCAAGGGGTTCACATAGGGAAGAGCTCGGCAATTTCTTGATCTCGGCACTAGAAGGAGGAGTTGTGTTCAGCATCTCGCTCGGACCGGTTTGACCCCGAGATAGGAGTTGGTACTTATTTTAAAGCAGGTTGAACAGGCCTGGGAATCAATCTGGATGTTGAGGTGTATTGAAAAATTCCCACCTCCCCGGGGATCGAACCGGCCATCCAGCCAGAAATTCAACGCTCTACCTACTAAGGCTCTGTCTCCACATAGCGCTTCCGACAATCGGTACGTCAGATCCGCAACGCAGCCTTGAAAATTTTCATCCGTACCCACATAATCGTTGTTACCGCACCGAGCTGTGAGCAGACACCTGCAATGAATGCTGTTATCGCCTCTAACGTAGGCGAGAAAACGGAATGAGCTTCATTTCAACCGGCGATTTAGTTCCCTGAAGGAAGTAGAAAAAATTGAAACTTCTCTCAAGTAAGAACAATTATGTCCGGGAGAAACAGTGTTCATCAAAATAATATTGTAATTAATTTTCAAGCCATTATACATTATTTCATATATACGTAAATATTTCGACCGATTGACATTTTCCCACGAGGAATAAGTATAAATGAAAATACCGGAGAAGGAAGCGAATTTAAAATTTTACATACATTTTTTCTCTAAAATGATTAGTTTGATTGGACCAAAGTAATGAAATGAAAAAATGTTGCAGTGGGTTTTATTTTGTATACCTTCAAATTAACTAAATTTGATTACTAATGTTTTCCATTCTAGAAGCATAGTTAACTTAATTAGTTTACTCGACGTTTTACAACAGTGAATTCTAATATGATTAAATTGCAACAATGAAATTAGTTGGATGAGATTTTTAAAGTTATTTGTAATATTTATTGGAATACACATTTCTGTAATTAAAAGATCCGTTTTATTCATTTCGAAATGTGTTGAAAGGTTTTGAAGGGTGACTAATTATTTCAAAGAGTACATTTGAAATAAATAATATTATTTGCATAATATCATTATTTACCTTTTTTAAAATATTCTTTTGCATAATACTCAGTGATCGATGGCTCCTGTAAAACCATATCTTCTTTCAAAATATGTTTTAAGGAATTATAGCAACGAAGCCTCGCTGAGGTATTGCCAACATTATGATAAAAAATTGTAATTAACCCATTCACGCATATAACTCAGAATTTGGTAAATGAAATACGTATAATCTTGTCAAATTTGTGATAAATTTAATTCAACCATTAAACTTTCGGATGGGATTAAATTTTCGGATTATATTTTTGAAGTAATAGATTTTTCAAATTTGGGACATCTTTCTCCCAAAGCGAAAAAGAGAAAAAAATATCTTCTGTAAAGACAAAAATATGTCAAAATAAATCAGTGAATTTGTTTTTTTAAAGAAAAATAATTAAACATTGAAATAATGTTAAGAAACAGGGCATTTCTCATTCATTCTTAATTAATTCACTATAAAATGTTAAGGGCCAAAAAGGTAAATTCTTCTAACCCAGAAAATTGTCTCCGTCAAATTTGACAAAAATACAAAGTTGTTTACTTAATAAAAATGAAATCAACCATTCAGTTACGACCCGGATGAATCAAAAGGCATTTGAATAGGCGGGCTTCTCTGTTCACTCCTATTCTTTCATTCTGATTGGTTTAAATGACTATGCAGCGACTCAAGGCACTTCCTTGTGAAAGAGGTCCCGGTGGCCACGCTCAAGGTCGCGAGGCACCAAATGGCATGACCGCAATTTAGGGACTGTGCCATAAGATACTATGTGTTAACCCTCATTTCTTCACGTCGTGCAGCCCGTAGCCGACATAACAGGACAGCGGTGGAAATGACCAACGTATGGAGAAAATACGCAACGCTGAATGTGGAGATGATCCCATTTAAATGTACATGCTACGTCGGCTTCGGTCCGACGTACCGGCTGTTGGTAACGCGTTGTGGAGACCGAGCCCGACCCCGAACCTCGCTGACTCTTTTTTTAACACGTGCTTATTTTTAAGCATCGTGACATTGCTGGTTCTTGTCGTTCCGAAGCACGGTGCATGATTTTGGTGGCGTCATCTTCTTCTACCCCTTTCAATTATGTTCATTTATTTCTTAAATTTCATAATGTTGCACCCGCGCGAAGAATTGAAATACTTCTATATCAACATGAGTACAGAAAATGTTTTTATTATATCTGCACACAAATATGTGTCCAGCAGGTGGCTCCGGTTCTCCTCAACCACGACGCTCCTTCGAAGTCACATCCATGAAATTATTTGAAATTTCAAAGAACTGTTTAAGTAAAATACAAAGTATGGATAATATTAAATTACGAGAGGAGTAAAACAACTGGTTGCTGATCAGTAGATGTGAATATTCACTCACTTGACTATGAAGCTACTAATGTGACCGCCAGTTCAATTGTCTTACATGATGTGGACAATCCACTGAACTTATATAATCTCTGTGACCGAATCGAATGAGCAAAATTATATAAATGCTGCGAAGAACATTGTTTTCAAGTACACAACCTAAAAGAGAAAAGAAAACCGAAGAATCCAGAGGTCTTAACTTTGTCTTTTGTTTATGAAACTTTCTGTATGATGTGTATTTTCCTTCCGCCTGGATTTTAATTTAATTCGTAATTACGTATATATTAGCATACAATGCCGAAAACAGTGAGTATGGTTTTGTAATTAACAAAAGTGAAAATTTAACACCACGACAGTAAAGAAAGATGGAAACTAACCAATCAATTTAGAATATTACATAAGAATATCAGGCAACGTCGGACAAAATGAACTAAAACATCCAGACTTGTTGACGGGTGTTTTGTCACTCTGTGTAGGGTAAAGTATATCAATTCTCAGTACAAATTGTTCATTGAATATGACGTATTTTTTGTGTTTGTTTAGCAAAGGAAATTTTTGTTATTATTTTTGTTTGTTTGTATGTTTTATTTGTTAATTATTTTAAAATTTTGAACGTCCAGAAATGATTGTTTTAAGTTTCTTTTCAAGTTCCGGACAACCTTTTAGTTCTTCTAGTTATACATAAAATGAAGCTACTTTCTGCGTCGCTAAATGAATAGGTGATTTTATAACCTATGTTTTACATCGCAATATCATCGTCCATACGAATTCACAGTTTTAATAAAATCTCGTGAAATGATGTTCCACCGGTGTTGCGGAGACGTGTGTCTCAGCTAAATATATTGGCGGCTCCAGACGAGTTATTCGATGCGTCTCGAGCAACCATACGGCGATTCCCGAGCAATCGAGGATGCTCGGGTATTTGTGCAGTGTTCTCCAATTGATGAGCACACTTCAACACATATACGTAATTTGCCGAGAACGTAGTCGCTCTGGGGCTCCTCCTGTGAAACTTTAGGGCGATTGAATAAAATATTAAAATTAAGTGAATAAAATGTTTGTGGTTTAAACAATGTTGTTTAACCAGCCAATCTCTCTATTTCATCACTACTAAAACCACTTACTACTTTGTACGATAAAGAGAACAATTACAAATGATTAGATAGTTCAGCGACTACTTATCTCCTCGGCACTCGTAATAACTCAAATATGTGGACCAAACCACGAACCGTTCGCCACGTTCTCTAATGCTCGGCTTCCTTCGATGTGTCTCAAGGCGGCTCCACACATTTGTTATTCGGGGAACTCCGAGCAACCGAACTGCGAATCCCGAGCAACAGCGACTTGCTTGGGGTATTCCCCGAGTATTCGCCAATTGGCGAGCACACTGATCCAGACATAAGCAATTTGCCGAACACGTGTCGCTCTGGGAACGACGAATATTCGTATTAGTGATTAGAGGTTATGGAGAGAAAATCTGAAATAATCACACATTCTTCTGCGTATGTAGTTGTTTCTTGTGAAATGTTATATAACATAAATGTCTTATCTAATCTTAATTCAATCAATGAAATTAAATCATTAATAAACTATGTTTTATTCCGTACGGATTTGAATATAGTAATTGGTTTTCTCCAATTTTAAGGATCTTACAATTTTTTTTGTTTTAGTTACTCTAAAATAATCAATATTGTATAACTATCTTAATTTGTGTCTACACAACATCCCACTCTATTTATTTATTCAAATATCATTCAATAATTTATTACATTTAAATGTAATATTTTTATTATTTATTTTTATAATAGAATTATTTCTTTTATTTTCCCTAGCCTCACTCATGTGTGGATTATTATTGGATCGTGCACAGAAAATATATGCTAATACTACTAAAAAATAATGATAGTATAGAAATACTGTGAAACTTTAGGACGCGTAATAAAAAAGTAAAATAAAGTTAATAGAAATGTTTGTGATTTAAATCACACATCAAAATTGTCATTTATTGTCAAAAAGCAGTTGCAAACTGCCTATGACCACGTTGGGGATAATAAATAAGTTACTCCATCACTACTTTATTACTTCCTATTTCTCTATTTGATCACTACTAAAAACACTTATTACTTTGCACGATAAGGAAAAAAATTACAAATAATTAGTTTTTTCAGCGATTACTTACTGTAAATATATTGAAATCTACTCGTAAATACCCGCAATAATTACTCGTATCGACTAGTATTCTCGCGATCCTTGGTATTTGTAAAAGCACGAATATGTGGACAGCACCAAGAACAGGTCATTCGTGAATATTCGCCTATGCTCGGTTTTCTTTCATGTGTCTCAAAAGACCGACACGTTGCGGGAAAGGATGAGCACCGGGATCGGGAGCAGTTGTTCGAGATTCGCCGAATGACGAATGGGAGGAACAGTTCGTCTCACCAATTGCCCTAGCGGAAGCGTTAGGTACTACAAGCGACTGGAGGGGGTAGTTCTTTCTTACCCAGTCGCTGCGCGGAATTTGAAGTGGTTGGACGCTGGTGAACGGAAAGGTCATGACTTGAATAAGCACATGGTACTAAATGGGCAGAAATACACTTTGTAATACCCCATGTTCTGGATGGGAAAACGATTCATCTTCTGCACAACTAACAGGTTACTATGTAATAAGAATTTAAATAATTATATATTAGTGAGGAGTCTTTAAGTTGCAAGTTAAAATTCATGGTAATTTTTGTGATTTTTGGGCGTACTTGAAACATGACTACATTAATTAAGGTTAGTATACATCGCATAAAAAAATGTTCACCTTGAAACCTTCTCTCTAAATGCTCTTTTCTGAGAATATTATGAACAAGACATCTTCTGTGCCATATCTTCTGTTTACTTCACTTCAATCATTATTTGTCTTCATAATGAAATATTTAATCATGTTGGGGGAGTTTAATAATTTTGAAACTAGTTTAGTGACGACCAACTTTTTCGAACCGCGGGCTTTCGTCATAAAATTTTCATTCTAACGAGGATGTCCTTTAAAATTGCTTCTACAGCGTCGTTTCTGCTTCATTCAATGTGGACGTTTGCCAGTTCTGTGAAGTCAATTTCGAAAGAAAAAGAACTCCATCTAACAAATCACTGGGAGTAGATTTCTTGTTTTCGTGGAATAAAATATTCTCACACATATAAATACTTTGGAACAGTCGGTAAGTTGATTTTTATGGAATCTATGTGGTGTCGCAATTTCGGATGAATTTTCGAGTTGCTAGCTTTCTCGAAGCAACAATTTCAATCCAATTTATATACAAAAGTGACTCCTATATTTTAAGAGTCACACATGAATATTAAACTGACAATCACTGGCCTAGTTTGTCCTGCACTTTGTGCTGCGATGATTTGTACAGTATATATGAATCTCGTGGATTAGGTCAGATCATAACTTTTTCATATGATGTCTTTCCAAATATTTTGTAGTTTATTAAATCTTCGTTTGGTTTGTAAATTAAAGAATATTTAACTTTTTTAGTATGAATATGTGTATTTTAGCCATCCATCGTCATAAAATCACAGACCATGTGAAACTGACGAATCGTTTAAAAACCTTCCCGATATTGGTCTGATTTTCTAGCATAATTTACCTGTTCTCTGAATCCGAATTATTTTGTACCTTCAGTGTCATAATTACGATCTGTAGTTAATGAAGTAAGTTATTAAGCGTATGTAATGAAGAGTTGCATGCTCGTAGTCAACAGTTTGGAAGGAATGAAAAAAGTGGAAGGTTTACCAAACTTCTATATTGCGATGAATCCCAATTTATTAGATTGAATTTCTCTGAACACTTTCGTATAGCGCGTCTCGAGGGACACCAGAGACGCCCATTCAACAATGATTGTTGACATATTATAATTAACAAAAACTGAACGAAGGACGAAGTTCGAAGGTCCTAAATTATTTACACGTAGAAACAACGTGTTTAAAACTAACGAATTTTAAATTATCTGAATTCTATTATTTCTCTTTGTAGCATTTATTAATAATGAAAGCTGAAATGCTTTCTTCTTGAGTTTAGTGTAGTCTAGGAATAAGCGATGATTATATGTAATTTAATGTTATCAAAACGTTTACTGACTGACACAATTTTTCGTAAAAGTATTCAACTGCAACTACTTCGTTTTGGTACATATGTTAATTTTCATGTAGAAGTACTTATTTCTTCACTCACGTGAAGATATTTATGTTCAAACATTTGAGGAATAAATGAACAGCTGATAAGCGGTTAGGAGGTTGGGAAGTGGGTGGTTTGTAAACCTCGCACAGGACGCCGTCACTGACCAAACAACAATTGTCCTAAATTCAAGTAAAAGGTACTCGTACGAAGATAAAAATATTATCTTAACGTAAAACTTCCCCAATATTAGGTTACATTCACCCGTAAAAGAATGGAGAACCGAACAATTTCAATGAGAGCTTTGTGTGAACACGGCTCCTTGGTTTTAACCCGCCATTATTGTGATCAATGTACAACCGTCTTCTTAAAAAAACCTCGTTTAAAACGCAAACTGATTTCTTATGAGGTATACGTTCTTGCAATGCGTTTTTGAAAGGTATTAAATAGTAATTTATTTTGGCCGGCGTTAGCGTTTTTCACGTGTTTTGTAAGCACAATTATAGTACTTTATTGCCCATAAGTCTTAAAATGGACGAATATCGGAGGTTCGACAACTGTTAGTTGGACGGAGTGAACGCAACAGAGGACACAACGGTAGGAGGTCAGAAATCCACAGATCTCAAGGTCATAGGAACGAACCTCATGCAAATCGAGGAGCGATCAGTCACACCTCAAGGTTTTAGGACTTGAATGATGTTAATGTAAAAATGTAACTATATACAATAGTCTAATTCAGACCACATTACTGACTTGGGTTCCGTTCTATTGATGATTCACGGTGTGCAATGGTAGTTTTCAATGGTGGTTTTCGATTAATGTACAAGCTATTCTATTCCAAAACCCGGTTGGTATTGGTGATGGTTTTATTTTATTATTTAATTTATATAACATGTTATTGCATTGTACCGCATCACCAGCTTGCGATGTCAGCACAAGATACCTACATGTGCTCTAATGACCTTGCTGTTGACGAGCCCTTAAAGCCACACAAAAAACACACACACACACACTCAAGATAGCGTTATGTTTATGGGATGGTCCCTTGCTTGCTTCCGGAGAGTAAATTAGTTTATTGTACTCCACGTGGTCATACGCAGATTGTAACGACTTTTTTGACAAATTTATTTTTCTATTTGGTTGCGTTTGCATAAAATAATAGGAATTCCTACGGTAGAGGCGGGTATCAACTAAAGCACGCAGAAATACTTTCCGGAAGTAAATTCAACTGCACTTCTCGAACCGTCAAGCGGCGGAGATGTTGGATGGACTGAAGCGTATTTGACATTACATAAGCTTTTTTAATACATGATATCTTCTTTTGTATATTATAAAACCATTATTATTATTTTCTTTGACAATAGTTTGAGTATTACCTCATATTTATGGGATATAATAAATCAGTATTTAATTGTTCCGCATGCATAACAAAACCAAGATATATATTTATGAAAATTTCATTTCTTTGTGTAACAGAATTTTTGTCTATATTATATCCGTTTATCCTTCTGGTAGAGGCGTATTTATCATACAGGTTCTCTAAGCTGTCTAGGGGCGTGTTTATTGTAACAATAAATCGTGAATTTAGTGTTATTTCAATTCTTATGATTTTTAAACACTATACTCAGAATAATCTATAGTTCGATAATAACTTGTACATGTAA
>NNCF01127535.1:318849-330232 GCA_002313205.1 Laupala kohalensis | reverse complement strand
TATATATATATATATATAATTTGAAAAAGATTGGTTTATTTAGCTTCTTTTAATAAAACTAGTATATAAATGAAGGAAGGAACTCGTTCCATCATATTAAATTAAGCTTTTAGTCCCACCGCAGAAATAAGTTACAATTTATGTGTTTGTATAAGGTTATCTAGAACTTCCTCTGTCTGCATTTTTTACTCCCACTTTGGAATAAACTGCGGGTATACTACGTAATTTTCCTATTAAAACTTTAAAATATTTTTTATTTCTTTCGAGCTATTCTTTGAGTCACTTGAAAACATTTCTATTGCTTTTCTCTATTCTTCAATACTTCACGTCTCTTATCTGTCATGAGCTGACCTTTAGATAGAACTGAAAACGTAGTGCCTCAACTGGATTTTCTTTTGCTTTCGATTGGTTTCTTTCACGTTCTGTGATTGCCCTCTAATATCACTGTGTAAACATCAGTTTCATTACTAGCTAAAATATGCGTATATGTGCGAAAAAATCTCGAATGCTCCCATTTTATGCGTTTTGTCCATTCTCTACGTGAAATCAAATACAAATTAACATATAACAATTAGGGGAGCTATTAGCGTGATGTTTTTATTATTACTTCGATTTTCTTTTATAATTTTTTAAAATTTTATCTGATTCTTATGGTTATTTATTGGTCTTACACACCGGTAAAGTATTCTTAACAGTATGCATTCATATTGTTGTATGAAAATGAGGAAAGTTACAATGTAATAAATATGCTGTCTTCTGGAAGAAATGATTTTATAGACGGAAATCTTTTCAAGTGTGATTAAAGATGGTAGTAAAAAAATGAAGTAATATCGTTTGCCCGACAATTGTCCAATAATCTACAATTAAAAAGAAAAAAATTCTAATCGTACTTGTTCTAAGGATTAAAGAATTGTATTAAACACTGTCGCAATGTAATTAATCTTTTTTAATGGCTAATATAGACGGTGTCCGTAAAGTCTAAATTGAGAATTACTTGAGCATTCGTAAATATCAAGAACTGTCCTCTCGTGGTATTGTCTTTAGCATTATTTACCATTTTTATAGTAATAAAGGAGTAGTTGGATGATTTCATGAAGTTAAATGTAAATTTGTATAAAAAGTTACGATTTTCTCATGTCAAAATTTTTATTTTAAATTCGTTTAAATTTCAGTAAACTAATGTAAATATATGTACGTGCTTTAGGATTGTTGTTAATTATTCGTGAGAGTAGTAGCAATTTAGATAATAGTAACTTAGTTTCACTAACCGATTGAATCATATTCCTCCATATCTCGAAATACCTGGCAAACTTTTGGAGATGTACATCTCGAATGTCGATGTATTTACACGCTTCCCCTTTACTCGAGTTGCCTTTTAGACGCTCGGTCCAATCGCCGAAACGAGATTTCGCACCGGTTCCGAGAAACAAGGCAAGTTCTTGTCAGTGCCACTCGATATTGTGTAGCAAGAGCCACGCCGCTTGTAGCCAAGGCGGAAGAGTAACTCAATCTTAGAGATTCAATCGATTCCCCTCCCTTGTTAGTTCCTCGTGCCTCACCCTTCCCCACCTCTTCCTAACTCAGCACCCATCCCCTTCCCATGGGGAACTGGCTGTCTGTACGCTGCTTCTTCCCTCGGGACGCGGGGAGGGGATGTCATCTCGCTATTCACAACCCCATCGATATTTAGGACGTACCTATATGCACTTCCGGTTGCAAAAAAAAAGACGTGTCTAGACAACGCCTTTCTTCTAGACGTCGTTGAACAATAACTACCTTATGAAGCTCAAATACGTGATTTTTGATTAGGGTATTAGGGGTTAACATCTCTCAAATTCGTGTCTTTTTCTCTGTAATTTATACCGTAAAAATGAATTATATGGTCAATACTGATGAGAGCAGAATCATATTGATGAATTGAAATTGGCTGTTAATCAGTAGATGTGAATCTTCACTCACGTGACTGAAACTAATGTTTCCGCCAGAGTTTGATTGCGTTACGCGTGGCGGACAATTCACTGAACATGCAATGGTAGAAGCGAAATTGTGTCAAGTTTGTGAATGACATTGTTTTCCACCTAAAAGTGAAACGAAAACAAACTAATATCGATATCTTAACTACGCTCTTTGTTTATTCAGATTTTTGTTTAAAGTGTATTTTACTTCTGCTTGGATTACAGTTTTTTGTGGGATTTTTCGTGGTATTTCATTTTTTATAATTAACAAAAGTGAAAATTTAATATCACAAAGAAACAGAAATATGGAAACCAACACATTAATACAGAATATTATATAAGAACCCCGAGCAAAGCCACGTTAAATGAGATAAAAACTCTAGGTCTGGTGAGAAATGTTTCAATACTAGAATATCCATAATTATTGTTTTAAGTTTCTTTTCAAATTCCTGTTTTTTATCGATCCGACTTCTGCTAACAATTTTTCATTCTATAGGAAATTTTCCGAGGTTGTATGTACTTTGACTGGGTTGTTTGTTGGTATACGAATTGAACCCGATTACGTGGAATAAACAACAACAAAAAACTAAAGTTTCGGAATAACGAACGTTTTCTTAATCTGTCCTGTCACAACTGTATTTAAATCTGATATACTGAGTATTTTGTATCATTATTATTTAATTAAAAGTTAGTGTATGACGAAATTATTGAAGAAAGCAAATATCAATGTGGAACAATTCATTTTTTTCGGAACCGTAACCTTCTATCAACGTCTAGCAACGCCTATCAATGCATTAGTGAAGGTAAGACTCTCCATTTCACTTCTCGGATTCTATTAATCTAACATCGCAGTGCGCTGTGTGACTGGCATAAAGTAAATGAGTAAATAAATGTCTAACATGAATTTCGAAAAAATCGTTCACAAGTCCACAAGGAACAACCCTGAAGAACAGGTGTACCAAATTTCATACCTAAACCTTAAAATATCTATGCAAGGAGTAAAAATAATGTTCGATAAAAAAATTATTGAAATAAATTTTCAAAAAATTTGTGTATCATGAATTAACTTTGACCCATGTTGAATAGCTTTAAACGCGTTTGCCGAATTTTGGAGCCCTAAGCATTTTTTAAATGTGTTTTTGTGCACTGTAATGTTCAACACTTGTAACAGTGGACTTGTGTGGAAGATCATCAAAAAAATATTATTTCATTGCATCTACCAAACTTTACCGGGGAAATACCATTAATGCGCATACATTGCATATTAATTACTCATTCTGAACACAAATAAAGATCAATTCGAACAAATTTTTACAAAGTTTCGAAAATTTGCTTTGTTCTTGAAATAGAATACCCTTCGATTAAAGGGACTAGATTTCTCGAGCATCTAACAAGCAAATGCCCATCTAAATGAGATACGATATGATGAAATAGAAATAAATGAAAATCAGTTTCGTTTACTTTGAAATTTTGTGCTTGCAGACTGATGAACGATCGGAATTCTAAAAGCTACTTTTTCGGTATCGGGAATCCCCTCAGGGGACTTATATCTAGTAAGTACGTGTTTAGCGAAAACGGGGTCCCGAGCTGAACCTGGCATTACTTCCACTTACTTGTGCGAGGCTCCTTCCTTTCTCTTTCCTGACCTTCCTTGGTCACCTCTTGTTCTTTTCGATCCCGACGCTATTAGGGCTAGGGTATTTTCCTCTTTCTTCTTCTTCTTTTTTTAAATGTTTTAAGTAAAGACTTGAGATATGCTGGGATTTGAGTTTTGAGTTGTAATTCAGGAGGATTTTTAGTGGGTATGGTTGAGTTATTCGGCGAGTCCCACACGCGGGGAGAGTCATGTTGGCTCTCCCTAGTGCGTAATTGCATTTTCCCTACCAGTACAAGTTTTAAGGGTTCTAATGACCTCGGTGTTGACGACCCCTAAAACACCACAAAAAAGGTATCAGGAACCTTCAAAATGGGTTTTTACGTCGAATTATTATAATCGAAAATGTTAAGAAATTAATGTGTTGAGAAATATGTAAGAAATTTAAAGGGAGGAAAGGGTGACTGTTGTGTATGAAATTTTGTAATTTTCTCTTATGAATGGGTTTGACTGGGAAAAATCTTGTCATTATTTTGCGCTCTGAATTTGGTTTCGCAATTTTTAGAACGATCTGGTTAACACGATAACTTATATTGTTAATACGATAACTGCATCTTAACTCACCTTCCAAACTTCATACGACCTTGTAAAATGGTTCAGAACATTCGTATTTGATAAGCATTACTTTATTTTATTTCATCGAATTTCTTAGAATAAATGCTTAATGTGTGAGAAAGAAGAAGCAAGATCTCGATACAGACGAGAGAGAAAATATTGACAGACGAGAACATATTTTAAAAAATTTGCCTAACCTTTTAACTCCAACAAATTCCATTTTCTCTGTGGATGAAAGCAGGAAGAGGATAGTATATTCGGGAATACGGTATGTTATAATGTGATTGCCATTTGGCTGAGTGGTTTCTCTTTCGGGGAATAACACAAGACTTTCGAGGATTGTGAGCGAAAATTCTACGTGAGACTGCAGCATCTTCTAACACAAAGATTTCTTCAGGAGAGTTTCTTATCAAATAGATTACTATAGACAACTTCATGAGTAAAGTAATAAGAAAGGTTCAATTTATAATGTGTGTAAGAGACATATTGAAGAAAGCAAATAATTTTCCGAATGGAATACTTTCTCCAATTGCTCTCCCTTTGAGTTACATCGGAACTCTACACGAGATTTTCACTCACATGACACAGAATTTAAGTACACAGTAGGAAATCGAATGATGTTTGAGGTGTGAAAATAATTAAATTATTAGTTCTTAAACTCAGTTATTTATACTTTCTTTATGTTGTGATTCATTTTTCAGGTAATATTTGGAAAATCATGTGCTTTATTTTTCTTGGGGCTTCAGGACTCGTCAACGTCGAGGTCATTAGAGCCCTGAAAATCCTGTGCTCTCACACTACATGGGTGACATTGTGAACGAAATAAACCAGCCTTTAAATATGCACATGTATTAGTTTACCTATACTATCGACAAAAGAAAATGTACCTACAAGTGAAGTAGGTTTTTACATATTTATTAGTAGGATGTAGCAAATCAACGAAACACGTCATTTGATTTCATGTGACCTGAATATTTAATTCCCATACCTATTGGCAAATATATGAAAAACTAAGTCTCCTACATCTATTTGAAACGCAAGTTTTATATAAACAAAATATTTGTAAATGTCCCAGGACAAAGTAATATTCTTTGATGAATCAGCAAAAAGAAGGATACTAATGTTCGTAAATTACTCACCAGCGATACCAAATGAATAACATTTTCACTTTGAAAACTGATATTTGAACTTCAGCGACGTAAACTGCCACCTAACAAAATTAACTTTGATAAAAATAAATTTATTTTATTTTCTTATATTTTTTATCGGCCATAAAAGCATAATATTTTAAAATTTGGAAATACTGTGCGCTTTGGCCATATTTTAAACGGGCCAACTTTTTTCCTTGTTTCACGTTCTACTTGGGACTGCGCCTCTTGCTGCATCATTTGAATAGCGCCCATCCCCTTCACAAAGGAGTTGGGGTTAGTCTTTTATCGTCTCTAGGTATTCGTATTTATCACATTACGTTCTGCTGTAGTTTCATACAGCTTACTGGGCAAACGCTTCATACAGGGGTTGACTCAAAATTATCTCCTGGTTGCTGGTTAATCTCTTTATCCCATGTTTCATTAAGTATGTGATGTGTTTTTTCCGCGTCATACAAAGTACATTCCCACAGCAGATGGTTGACGTCTTCCGCTCCTTTGGCACTCACGCAGTCTGCTGTCTCAGCTTGACATATTCTGAGTAGGTAGCTTTCGAAGTTCCCGTTTCTCCAGAGTATCTTAATCACATATCTGAACCATCCCTGACAACATTATCTCTGATTTTTAACTCCCAACTTCCGAGTACTCGGGGAGGAAATTTGTGTCGTCTACCGTTAAGTGACTGGGACTAGAACCCGGGACGTCGTACTATGGCCGAAGGCGCTACTGCTGCACAACCGTATCGATTCTGGAAGGTCATGCACGACATCTATCTGGCCAGTAGCACATCTGCGGTCAAAGCAGGAGGTGCTGGGTTCGAATCCCTCCCTGTCGCAATTTTCACAAGGTTGTAGATAATGAATTACCTCGGATAATCAACATTCTACTGTAAAACTTCGATTAACCGTCACGGGACCAAAGACACGATGGCTACCTGAATAATCGGATGACAAATTCCTTGAGAAAAATATCTTAACCTATAAATAACTATCAGTTGACTCTAATTTTAGTATAAACATAAATTAAACACGTTTGCAATATAAAAACAAATTGTACCAAAAATGCCACGGAAGATTTACAGTAGAAAAGTTATATGTTTTTAAAGAATAACGTACGTATTAACTTACGGTTTTAAACAGTTTATGAAGCTTAAAAATAATCGGTAATTATCTTCGTTTCTTTTAGGCTTTCGGCGCGACAATATTCCGTATCTTGCAGAGCAGTGGCGTCCGCATCTGATAATCCCTTCATGAAATCAATGCATTCTGATATAAACTTTTATTTTGCTTTCACAGTGCTGACGGTTAACAGAAACGGGTTAAAAGTGTGACGGTTAATTGAAGTTTTACTTATTAATAAAAGAATTGTTTTCTTTGGTATTTATTATAACTCGGTATTATCTTCCGTACGAGACAAATAATTGTTTATTTTTTGCGAGACCAACTGAAGCTTTATATTATTTATGACTCAACTTTTCACATGCGAATTAGTTTGGTGTCATTAAAATCCCACGAATCCAATTCCAGATGGATTTTCGGTACTTTTTCCACGCAAGAGTACAGGCATTTTTTTTTCTTTTGAATGACCAATATTGAAGTTTAATATTATTTACAACACACATTTAATATTATATACTAGTGAGTTTAGTGTCATTAAAAACCCGCAATATCAACTCAAACAATTCCAGACGGATTTGTGCTTCAGTCCGGTTGTTCGGTAAAGAACAAGATAAAAAACAGATGCACTCAACAAGACCTTGAACTCCTTGATTGTGTTCTCTTACGATTCGTTGGCGACGCTGACGCAGTTTTATGAGGAAATTAAGCGAGAGAATGGTTTCCTGTTTTGCTCCGCGCGGCAGCAAACATGCAAGCATTGCTCGGTCTGCAAGCGAACTCATCAGTGATAGCCAATTGGAGAGCTTGCGGGCCGGATGTGACACGTAACTGGGATTTGAAGGAATGACCTTCGTCCCAACTTGGAAGGAGGCACCGAGAATTGTTGCAGATTAGACCCTTACGTAGTATGTTTGTCAGTTCGATTCTTATTTCTGTTGGGTCAGTTAATTATCGGCATTCATGTCCCAAGTAGACCTCGAGCTTACTAATAGAAACCGATAAGTTTCGATTGAGTATGTTGCTCATTGTTGAAATAAATTTTTCTATCAAGATAAAATAATCTTGAAAATAGATGTTAGTTTTCGTAAAATGTATATTACTCAAATCAACAAACATATTGTGTGAATGAAAACTTAATTAATTGGTAATGATAAATAGATTTTCGAATAAATAGTACAATTATTATTATTTATTGTTTTATAATAATTTATTTATAACTTTTTTATTTATCTTTTAATTCAATTTCACAGGAAAACTTGAATATCTCCTGATAATGAATGGTATGAAGAAATATATTATCTCTAAGTGAAATGTATATATCTTAGTATTTTTAGAGAACGATCAAATCTATATTTGACACTGATTAATTAAACCAACAACTTAGATCATTCGTTAAAAACTTCCCGGACGTAATTTTAGTCTGACGGCAAATGAATGCAGCCAAACTGATTTGATGTGCCGAATATAAACCGAGATGGACTTTTATAAACACAGAGTCAAGAGTCATAAAAACTGATTTGCAATCATTTAACGCTGCTTCGAGTTTCAGGGTTACATTCACATAAACTTTCAAGCGTTCGAGTAAACTGTGAGGGATTTTTTAAAACCGACTGATATAAAAATACTCCAACATTATGTGCGTCATAATAATACCTCTTTGTTAAGTTTAGATGTTCGTATATTCATGTAACCCTAAATATCTTGTTATTTCGTAATATTAATATACAATCGAACTTGTGAGGTTACACGAAGTTTTGTGCAGAACGTTAAGATTCTACTTTGTTTACGGTAATATTCACAAATTACGTCACGCGATCTTTGAGGACTTTTTATCCCCTCGCGACCCCCCGTGTCACGCTTCGTCACGAAATAGCAAACCCCTCCTTAACGAGACGTCTCGAAACGACCTCCTCCTATCGTAAACAGTAATTATTCCCCTCCCATCATAAAATGAAAAACAGTAATGAAAGGAAAAAAATATAATCATTTGTATACTTCAGAGGATTATAGTCGATGGTGTCGTACGGAGAAAATAATAATAATAAATTTATTGTCAAAAAACAGTACAAACTGTGTATGACCACGTGGAGGAAAAAAAACTAATTTACTCTCCGGAAGCAAGCAAGGGATTATAATACTTTAGTTTTCATTGTAGGAAAATTTGCTAAATTGAGACAATTTTCAACATTTATTGTGTACCAAAAGAAATGTTACACCGTCTCGAATACCCTCAGTCCCTCTCATGCGATTGAGGTAAATTATGATTTACAGATGGCTTATAAACGTATTGTGCATTGTGAACATAGTATAAATGCTTATTTAGATTTATCATTTTAGAATACAAAACGTCACAAATCAAGATCTCTTCAAATTTTTAAAGATTGAGTCCATCTTGATAAAAACACCCGAAATACTTTATGAGAATGTCTTATTAATTCATCTCTAATCTTCCATCTGTGAAAATACCTAATTGTTCAATTCAGGAATCAAATCTCAAAATCAAAACTTTCTGTTGACATGATCAACTTAAATCTTATCCTAATCCATTGGCATAATATTTCAGTACTGCTGATAATGAAAACAAATTACATGTGATTCTTAGAGTGAAACTTTCAAGACGCTTACCGGAGGCAATACTGCGCCACAGCAGACTTCGGGTGGTCTTCCGACAGTTTGTCGTCGGTGTGTACAGTGCGATTTAACTCAACGCCCAATCATTTTCGTTTGGACGATTATAACTATTTGTTGGGTTGGGATGATTATGGTTCCCAGACAGTTCTGTAGTTTTCTTATTTTGGTCACCAGTGTGCGATGTCTCATTGCTAAAAACGGCCGCTGCAACTGGACTGTCGTTGCGACTTTCAGTTTGGACAGAAAGTCGCCGTTGTGAAGTATCCCTAAATGTAGCAGTATTTACTTCTATAACTAAGGAAGAGATACAAATATATTTAAGATGTAACATTCACGGGGAAAAAATTAGAATTGGTGTGTGTATGATAAAAAATTTTACTGAACACGCAAGTTTAAACTCTTATTTGGCAAAGATGTGAAGGAAAAGAGAACAAAAATTGCCTTTGAGGGAAAGGAGTTGATGGTGAGCACTGTTGTGGGACGGTTCTTTATTTGACGTCGAAAGAGGAAAGTTTATTAAATAATTGAGGAACAAAGACATTTTGTTACTGAAATATTATGCCAAAGACATTAAGCATTCGTGAACAAAATCGGACTTACCAACACAGAAGATAAATGTGACATTTTTCAGCTAGTGGACAAAATAGAAAAAATATTAGACGTCCTAGAACATAGTACACAAACTTCCCTCTTACTGGTGGGGTTGGGCGAATATGTAATGGGTATGTTCAAAAGAAAAAGTTGCTCAAAACAGGATATTCAAAGGAAAATGAAAATTTTGAGCAAGTGAAATTTCGAAATGTCAAAGTTAAAAACGGGTATTCACAAAAAGTGGTTTGAAGAAAAGGACAAAAAATATGTATAACTAAGGAAAACTAGACGTAGTCAAATTTTGTGCATAATTACATTATTTTGTAAACTAGTTCAGCGCTGTCCAACTAGCGGCAAGCGGGCAGCATGTGGGTCGCGAACCTTTTTCTCGTCCCTCGAGTTCTAGTTACATTTCATCAAACGNGGGGGCACAACGTAGTGTTATAAGTCTATGCTGTCGTAATTAATATTTGACTTTGCTTGTCCGGAGAAAGAAAACGGAAAGTGTGTTCGGGATTACCCCGTCATGCGTTACAAAATGAAAACATTGCATTTAATATTGAAAATACTTTTTAAATGAAGAAATATAGAATTTAATTTTTGTAGATTTAAGTAATGTAAACCTGTTGATGAGAATCAAAGTATCGCGTTACAAATGAATAAATATTACCGATTAGTTTTAGTCGTCGGCCAACATTTTGCTCAATTTTTGATCGATCGAAAGTGTAATCAATAATAACTTGTACATGTAATTTTTTTGCGTTTAAATTACAAACATATTGACATTCTATTAGTATTATAACTCGCAGCTAACTTTGTACCTTATCTAGGAATATTTGCTTAAATTTTTTGAATCCGCCTCTGCCTTAGGGCCCTTGATCGGAATTGATGGGATGGTCCCTTGTTTACATCCGGAGAGTAAGTTAGTTCATTTTCCTCCACGTGGACATACGCAGTTTGTACTATTTTTTGACAATAAATTTATTATTATTATTGTACAGAAAATGAGCCATGGGCTAAGATGAGTTGGACAGCGCTGATCTAGTTTATGATCAAGTAACCGTCTACAATCTTTTCCCCATGGGAATTACGTGTGCGGTGGGGAGTAGGTTTCAGTTGTGATGATGCCCTCGATTTTTGCTCGAGAAGTGTTCTCGACGGGTTTTTTTTTGTCAGGCGTCCCGTCACATTTTGTTTACTGTCGTTCTGCGATTCAGACATAACATAAAAATGAACATAGGCTACTAAGCTACAAATTATATACGTATCTATTTCAGAAAAGCGCTAAGCTATTGATGGGACATAAGATGGCGAAATGCAACAGAGGGAAGACAAACGTATAAATTCTTCAAGTGTGTATTATATTTATACAAAAACCGAAAATGGTTTTTACCAACCCCATATATACGTTACAGATTTTGCCCGGACTCGGGGATTTTAAGCACTATTGGTACAAAAGGAAATATGTACTTGTACAAAAAAAAAGAAAAAGATTCAGTGCACCATGTTTTACACGAATGTGAATTTGTAGAAGAAGAACGAGGAAAGTGGAATAGTACGTTAAAGAAAGAGGGATTATACAACTTAAATGACTGGAGTGAATACATTAATACAAAGGAACTTTTCATAAACTTCGATATGTATACAACTCAAATGATGCAGATTCGAAAAGAAATACTCGCTAGATAGTGATGCTCCCGACCTCCTAGCGGTGGGGACGGGAACGCCTCT
>NNCF01127535.1:243426-318718 GCA_002313205.1 Laupala kohalensis | reverse complement strand
AAAGAAAACCCAGGAAATGGCTGTCTGGTCGAGAAACTGAGTTAAAAAATAATGAAAATGAAAAAAAGTATCTATTTCAGTAAATTCGATGAATTTAGTATTTGGCATTATCGCTTATATACGTCATAAAGGTAAAACGTTATAACACGAAAATAAAATTACTAAATTTCTTGTCAGAAAACGCATGTCCGAACTTAAGAAGATAATTTATGTTTCTGTCTGTTTATTTCGTTACACAGTGGGAAACGTAGACAGTGTACAGCAGATACGAAAATTTACCTAACATTTTACTTCAGGAGACCTGGACTTTTTTACTCATGCGTTGAAAACAATAAAGTTATTTATTATTTGGAATTCAAAATATAAATATTTTCAAATATATATAAAAAAAGAATATGATCTTACATGGAAATGACCACTTGTGAGATTGCCTTTTCATCTCCAAACTGACTGTATAAAACCCTTGCAAATACTTTCTCTTATACGTTTGTTTCTCAATCTGCACGTAGGAGTGACATTAAAGAATTCTAGAAAGAGAGGGTTATTCTTTGCATGATTCTCTATATTTTGGTCGTCTTCATGTTACCCTATTCCAAACGTTGATTATAGGAATACTTTCACAGGCATTTGCATAAAAGCATGTCTAATTTACAAATTCCATCCTTTGCTTTTTGGGGGGTAATTAGCTAACCAAGATTTATATTATATTTCAAAAGATATTTATTTATTTACGATATTATTAACTCAAGATCCAAGCAAGCAGACCAACATTCTTAAATAATTTAGTTAAAAAGTAAGAAATATATTTCTTTGCAGTTTGAAATTCAATAAAAATTAGTCGGATTTGCGATAAATTTCTGTAAAACAGATTGAACTGTGAGTTTTTAATTATTTTCTCTATAATTATTCACGCTTGTTATGTCTCAAGATTTCTATGAATGTTGAAAATATTTTGCGTAAATTCATTTTTCATTATAACGTTTGAAACAGTAAAACAAAATTGAATTTTAGCAGATTCAGGAACATTAAACAAAAAAAGATTTTTCATTATACGTAACCTACAAGACAAAAAACACGTCACATTGTTAGTTCTTCAAACAACATCCGTATTCTAACATTATCTACTCACGTTTCAAATAATATACACCACTATATAAATATTACACACAACTAACTCCGGAGTTAACAATACCATCCTGCAAAAGAAAGAAATGGAAACATCTGATACGCGAGCTTACGCAGATCGCATTCCCAGCATCACAGGATGTCAGGTAACGAACGAGTGGGGTGCGTAGTGTTCGCATGGGTGGGAGGTTCGTATAACCCACAGTAACCAAGGTTGGAGACATTCTTCTGTTCTAAAATTATACATCTACAAAACAATACTCTTTGGACTCACACCATTCGCAAGCTTGAAACATCGCGCCAAAAAAATAACTTTTTAGTCGGACTCCTAGTCAATAGATGAACTTATTATTGTCTTTTATTTGAGATTTGAAAGTAAAATAAATAATCGGAATATTATTTTAACACATTTACCGATTTCTCTTTCTTATGAATATTGTAAAATTACTACGTAAATGTGATTTCGTTGTAGGCAGAAGTTGGTGTATTTTCGTCTCTGGAGTGCGGTTTTGCTATGTATTTTATCATTATCATAACTTTAATTTCTGTATCTTGAAATGTGTACCCCGTTTCATCAATTTACACCACTAAATAATATTCAAGCTTCTTGGAACAGTAAAAAAATGTTTTAGTACATCAGACAAATTATTTTACTCGGTCTAAACCAAATACCGTTAAAGCTGTTGTAATATATAGTCATTACACGTTGCATTCAGAATATTGAAGCAAAATCGTTGGAGTTGTTTTTGAAAAATATTCCAAATTTTACTTTCATGTGAAGTGCCCATTATATTAAAGTAAAAATAAAATTGAGAGCACGTGCATCGGTATGAAGTAAATTCTACCGTAAATTTGAAAAGTGAATCAAATTTACTTTTCCATTTGGTCGGGAGTGCTACGGACCCGGCGGATTTTACTTTCTCATATGAGATGATTCTCAAATATTTCAGATTATTTTCTTGTATTGTTACAATCGCATCTTTCAATTTTTTATGACTCCGACTGTATTAAACAAAATTCTGACATCTATTGCAAACTATACATTACCTTTTAATTGAGGGAAGAACGTAATTGAGGTAGATTTTTAAGCTTGTAAACTTGAGACGTATTTAAATGGTTGGTAGCGAAATGGGTTATCTAGAATGGGACATAGATTTAATTCAAAATTTATAACTTCTAATGGAGTTTTCTTTTTAATGTAATATTTACTTCTATCTAATTATAACAATTGACCCAATGGGTAGGGAAGGAGATGTGGGTTATGTATTGCCTTTCAAAGGCTCTGCAAACTGGACGAAAAAATAGCTGCGTTATGCTTCTACGTGATATCAAATGTATTACACGCTTCTTTAGTGTAGATACTTTTGCAACTATACCTGTATTCACATATTCGTCATATTCCTGATAATATTAAAATCGATACACTTTGACTTATACCTTTTAGCAACATTGGGCAGATAGAACTAATGGTAGTCTTCATTCCGATCATGTATTTGATCCCTCACTAGGCTGGACTGGGTGACATTTTCAGTTAATTTATTCCTTTCCTACAAATGTCATTCCGGGGCTTTGAGATTCCTGTGCTCCTCAATATCTCTCCTTTCTGATTACACAGACACACAAAAATAGAAATGCAGACAAACAACTGCATTTGCCATTTGTCCTTCTCCGGATGAAGATTACTGAAAATGACTGCTTTGCGGTAGAAAGTTGTCTCTAATATATGGTTGTTGACGCTAAGGTAATTAATTTCATTTTTAATTAAGCCAACATCATCCAATAACGGTGATTGGGAATCAAAAGTGGGGGGGGGGAGATATTGACAATTTTCATTTACATGGTATTTTCTGCATATTTCCACTAAGTATGATTTAAATAATGAAATAAATCAAAGGAAAGACTGGGTGGTTACTGCATCAACTATATTTTATCACAGTATTACGCAAACGTTTTTTACAGAAACTCTAATATCATTTACATTGCCTATGAAGATCTTGCGAGACAACGAAACTCGACATGTCGTTTAAATATAGAGAATGGTAAAGTTTATTGAAGTCAAGAATATACAGAATATTTTTGTTATAGAAGTCCAAAATGTGTATAATAAAAAAATACAAAATATTTCTTTATAAGCGGTGTAATGAAACATTTTATCTCGTTACGATTTACCCGCCGTACGATGTCTTCCAAATATGGGCGCCGTTTCAAATAGACCTACGATTGGTCGAACGAAACTTCCTCTGTCGAAGGGGAAGCAAGAGGAGAGAGACGTTGCAAACCTAACAGATCCAAAACGTCAGAGCGTGGGACTTAGAAAAATAAATGGATCCTTTTATGTTATCAGTAGTATACGTGTACTCCATGTCAAGTAACAAGCTCTGGAGAATCAAATTGTTAAACAACACATATCTTGACAAAACCCCGCGAATGTAATTTAATGTGATTCATTTTATGGATTTTTTTCAAATATTTTGAGCTCGACTGGAAAATCGGATGTGTTTAAAAAAATGTTTATCTATAAAACACTTCAACGAAAGCACTAAACCAAGAAAGCTGAAATGTACATGGTAAATTACTGGAGTAGAGAATATAAGCATTATACAAACTTTATTGCAGTTATCTATTCAAACTATGAGAGTTATAGCCTTTTCATGTTCTGTTACAACATACATTAATGTCCCTTTTATGCAAGTAGTTAAATTAGTGGCAGTTAAAACTTTACGTCGAAATTCTCATATATTACGTCAATATAATACGATGCTCTCATTTATAATTATCGACGCTGTTTGCGAATCGAAAAAGTCAAATGTGACAGGTTATGAATGAACCGCTGACGCTAATTCAGTATTTTTTATTTAAATATATACATCTTTTAAAAAAGCTCGAAAATGAATTTGAGTTTATGTAAAACATAGAAACATTACTAGAAATATCTCTGAATCTTAATTTATATCCTAATACATATCAAAAACATAGGAAGAAGTGAACATTACTGGTCAAAATTGGGTAGACATATACCCGACAGCGATATTGGGAGATTCGTAGTTTTTTCATATTGACGGATGACATCATGGCTCATTATAACATATCTCCAGTTAATTGTCGACGATTATATGTCAGAATGTAATGTTTATGAGCATCTTTGAAGTATGAAAATGAAGGAATATAGAATGAAATCTATGTTTTTATCTCTAGAAATATATTAATTATTCTCTTGAAAAACTATTCGTATTAATCGTATGAGAAGTTTAATTCTACTTTACTCTAATACCGTAATTCTGACTTAATTGATTTTTAAATCACAATTTATATCCACCTGTCCATTCAAAATATTCTTTTCATTGCATATTTACTGACAATACTACAAGAATATTTTTGTTTATGTCTCTGCACAGTTCTAAGTCTGCACCTGGTTTGACATTGCGTTTGACTCCATCAAATTGTATCCTGTAATCATTCTGTGTATAACAAACTTGTTAACGTAAATATCAGAAAATAAAAATTTCTATTTAATAAAGATATATTCATGCATTCCCCGTCTCCAGTACAAATCCGTGAATACTTTCTTTTTGCGTTCTACAAAAAACGAAAATATTGAACAATATAAAAGGTTTATCGAAAAATAACTTCACAGTGACTTATGATCATTCTAAGAATGTGACTGGGGAAGGACTTATCATAAAATAATTTATCCAGATGTTTAAAAATGGGTATTATATTCATTGCTGGGGGTTGGTGTTATTGACCGTAGTGTCACCATTATTTCGATGTAGTGTTCATAGCTCTGAAGATGGTGTGGCTGGTTGAAGTTCCTAATCCCTGGTCGCTATCCGCTAAAGTATTTGCTTACGCTTCTTTATAATGTGGGCTGTAAATTAGAACTACATTATTTCTGTGTATTCTTCTAGACACAAAAAATTTATCCTTGCGTGTTCTTACATTCAGTAGAGGTCTCACCTACTGATTCTAATCTTGGGGAATTTCATTGGGTTGCTCCGCTGGAAGAGGCAATTAGAGTCTCCTCTTCGATGAGAGCGGGGGTTATCATTATCACCATCTCATTATTATTATTATTATTATTAATATTATTATGTCCACTGTCTTCTATTTGGAGCAAAGGTCGTCCACAAAATTTCTCCATCTCCCCATAGCTGTTGCCATCGCTTGCATCTTATTCCTATTATTATTATTATTATTATTATTATTATTAATATTATTATACCACAAAATTATTGTTTTGAACACTGGACAGGGTACTATTTATACGAAATGATTTTAGTTTTTTAAAATTATTATTTGGTGGTTCCCAAACTGTAAAAAACTGAATAATTTCGTATAAAGAGCACCCTTTCCAGTGTTCAAAATAGATTTTTTGGAGGGGGTAATTTTTTTCTTTCGTTGAGAAGCATCATAAATTTTATATATTCTACTGTTCCTAGTACAAGTATCCAAGGAGAAGAATCGTCATAAAGAGATGATTCCTCGCCTGGTCGCAACGGGGCGTCGGCAGTCAGCAACAAGGGTGCAGCCGCGTTCACCGTTCTCTCTCAATGAGCTCGGAGCAGACATTGGGGATGGAGGGGGTGTGTGAGAGAGGGGATGGGACGGCGAACGAGTGAGCGAGCGAAAGGAGTGTCGTTCGGCGCCGGCGTCGTGCGTCGCGCACCTCGGACTGCGCCGCGCCTTCCGTCTCCACCGCGCCGCACCGCCAGCGCCGACCGACGAGGTTGCTGACGACGCCCTAGTGAGCCTTCGCTCGCGACAGCGTTCGCCTCGTCGCCGTCGTCAGCGTGGTTGCGTTCGCCCGCGGCTGCTGCTTCCGATGACGACGTCGCCTACGTCTGCGTCGGGTTCTTCGCGTCGCGGTGTCTCACAAGGATTCCTCATCGGTGCGTTTCTTCAGCGAAGTAAAAATATCGCCGAATTAATTTTGACTCTTATTAAATAGACGATCAAAAGAGAAATATATTCTTTGGAGGAATATATTTAAATTTATTGTTCCTGACATTTATTTTCTTAAAGATATTTAGTATTTTTTATATAATTTCTCTCGTGCTTTATATGTGATGATGCGTGAGATAACATCGTGTAATTAAATCTTTTTTTTTTCATCAAATGATTTCAATTCTTGAGAGAACCACCTTCGTGGCATCCCTGCCAGGGGAATGCCTCCGCGACGCAATGTCGCCATCAGTCGCCGCTTGAGATGTCTCCGCGCTGGATGCAGCCGCTGCCTGTTGACAGTCGCTCATTTGAGACCTTAGTGTTCGCCGCCGCCGCAGCGTCCTCTTCCGCACCCGTCCTCTCCGAGGACGTGCGCTGCCGAGTGGGGCCAACTGTGTCAACAGCGCAGAACACGCGACCGCATGTTATCAGTCGGTGAAGTGTTTGTCTGGTAGGGCTTCATTTGTACCGATAGTGACTCTAATTCTTCGTGCGCGTAATTTGTACGTTGCGAGTGAAGTTGCTTGTTGTGACTTGTATGACGAGTGACGTAACGTTGTTAGGACATTGCATTGTAAGAATGGTCTTGTGTACTAATGTAGTTCAAATCTTTTCCGAGTGAATTGTATTGAATCAGATGTAACGAGACAGAACTTGTGAATTCTTCACGGACAGCAACGCCTTACAATGTGATTACCATAAACTTGGGAGTGTTCGTTATATATCTCTTGTCTTGGAAAACAATAACGGAAGAAAAAATGTTGTAGATTTATAATATTATCCTCCTCATGAACAGTAACCTGGAGTCCTGAGATCATCCCCGTGAGGACGTGTGATCGGTCCGAGCGTCCTCTCAAGGAGATTTCCGCCGCGCCGTCCTCGCCCTTGGAACTCCGCGGTGACGACCCCCGCCAGCGGGCTGTGATGCCCGCCGGGCGTCCGTTATCCGCCGTCGCCGTCGCCGCCACCTCCACCGCCTTCACCAGTNCTGAAGATGTGTATAAGAGACAGGTAGAAGGCGAGGTCGTATCTTCCGGCGCCGCGGCGCGCGTCGTGGCCGGGTACCCGGCCTGCGCCAATATGACCGGCGAGATCGTCTCCATCTGCCAGAACGGAACGACGCCGTTCGACGGTGACGACGACACGGAAATTACGCAGAAAGTGGTGAAGATCGTCGTCCCCATTCTCTTCACCTTCATCGTGCTCATCGGTCTCGTAGGCAACGCCCTGGTGGTGATCGTGGTGGCCGCCAACCAACAGATGCGCAGCACCACCAACCTGCTGATTTTCAACCTCGCCTGGGCGGATCTCCTCTTCATCGTGTTCTGCGTGCCCTTCACCGCCACGGATTACGTGTTGCCGTATTGGCCCTTCGGCGACGTGTGGTGTAAGATCGTGCAGTATCTGATTGTGGTGACGGCGTACGCAAGCGTGTACACGCTGGTGCTCATGTCTTTGGACCGCTACTTGGCAGTGGTGCATCCCATCACCTCCATGTCCATCCGCACCGAACCCAACGCGTTGCTGGCCATCGTGGTGACGTGGGTGGTGATCCTGGCGGTGTCCGTGCCCGTGTACATGAGCCACGGAGAAGTGACGTACGTGTTCAGCTCGCAGGATCAGACTGCGTGTATCTTCTTGGAGTACGATACGGAGACGAGGCCTGATGGATACAACAAACTCATCTTCCAGGTGGGTTATAATCTCACGCGACTGGTGTACAGGATGAGTCAGAAACAGCCAACACCTCAAATATTTTCTCATTGAATAAGGATATCGAAGTGTGCTTTCAGTAAGACACGTCGTGACATGGAGCTCTTCATTTTACTCAAATAATAATAGATTCTTTGGCTGCTGAGATATTGACAATTTTATTGTTTTTTTGAACAGAATTACGTACTTTTTACACGAATAAAAATATATAAAATTTATTAAATTTGAACGAATAATACAGAATAATTGAATATTCGGATAAGGAAAACTAGACTTTTCACACAACTCCAAACCTCGCTCAAGTTTGAGACTGGGCCGTACACTTAACTTTATATGCTCGTAACCATTTAAGGAAATGTTTAAATGAAAATACGTCAAATGATTAGCCATATTTACTTAGTTAGTGAAAACCACTTTCGGCACCTTTATTAGTTTAGGAGACACTTGAGGAGTTCACTTTTACTGGCACCTCTTAAATTGTTGTTCGAATGTATTCAGGGTCATCAGGCGTTACTAGTTTCGCGTACGATGAATGACGGTGTAATAATTACATAGAATAGGTCGAGGTTTGCGCGATGTCCTGTACCCTGAACCATATTTAATGTGGTTCCACGTCAGACATGTTAACCTCATAATTAAACCACAAAACCCTGCAATAAAAGAGAAATCCAAAAGAAATCTCACTCTTTCGGTGAGCAATATTTTTATTTTTGACCGAAAAATGCTATTGTCAATTACTGTCTTTCATTACTACAGGGATATGTATAAAATCTTTATTATTGTGGTTCCATAAATATATGCCGTTGCGACCCGCCTGTACTTATTATACAATCTAATTTTTGTACATTGATTCTTTAACGTCTACGACTACATATTAGTCGTACTATTGCGTGAAAAGTAAGCTCATTATAAAAATAATTTAAATTTTTCTGTACTGTATGAATGGTTTATATTGGGGACGCCGCTGAAAATTATGTGTTCATCAAGGCAACCGCGGATCTATAATGTTTGTGACCTCTGCATTAACATTATATTATTTACTTCTCACAGTTATTGAGAAATCTATTTCCTAGAAGGTGACGTAATAGTTTCCTTGGCGTCGTTTCAAAGTTGCAGTCACTGTATATAACAAGAATTTGCCGAGCTCGTAATCTATTTGGTCAACGAGGTCAATAAGAATAACTACATATCATCTCTTGTTCTTTTGTGATAGTTATTGCACGCATTATTTTTTGAGCAAAAAGAAAATAAATGTTCAACGAAACTCATAAAATAATTGGAGCAGTAAATTCACATTCCTCAAAGATTTCATAATATGTGAATAGAATCTCCGTGGAGAAAACGGAGGTTGAGTAATTATCGTAAAAAAGAGATTGTCCTCTGCTTATATGGTAGCAAATGTAGCCTTGCTTGAACGATTTATTTACGGTGACGGGTTTGTCGGTGTAGGGAGGAGTTGTCATAGCAGAAAAGGACAATTAGTGCAATTATTGCATATTTCGTTTAATTTAAGTGTTTAAATATTTCCACAAATCCGTCGAAGTTTAAACCGAGGTATCTCAATTGCGGATGGAGCTTACAAAGCGAGAACTAGTAAGAATAGTTTCAGCTTTGTGCAATGGAGCAAGGAGGTTTTCTTGATTACGATTTTGTGCTTACAGTTGTATTCTCCCTTTTCATGTATAAGTTGAAGTAAAACTTCAAGAAGGGATGACCCTCCAAACGGTTCTACGACATTTATGTTTTGGATGAAAGTGTCAAATAACGCGGTTCATGTTATGATATAAAAATTAAAATATTCAATCTGATTTAAGTCGTATATTCTTTGATCATGATTTTATGAAAAATAGTTTAATATTTCAAATTGTTTATTTATTGTGACAAGAAATTAGAGACAATATTGAATATTGTTGAAGTAATGTAGAATAGTTTGGTTCAACCTATAGTTACTCGGGAGAAAAAAACAGAAAGCATTATGCGTGAAAATACTTGCACTATTTCTACACAGTTTTTTTCATGATTTTTTTATGTTTATGCTTTATTGTTTAATATAGTTGGAAAATCTTTAAAGCTGTGCTCTTAGTTTTTAATCTAATTTAAGTACCTCGTAATCGAAAAAGTCTTTTTTAAAACCTCACCTCAAACGGTATCGCATTAATTAGTGTTGGCAGTCGAAACAACCGCGGGCAGAATAATACATGGATACGTGCGATTCTGCAGGGATGTCATTGCGGTTGGTTCGGCCACACCGTTATGGAAAAGGAAACTGCGAGTTTTAGTGTTTCTCTCTGGGTGTAATAATTTTGATGAGAAAAATACCCTCCAACATTTGTTCCAGTGATAATTTAAGTGAGAACATTTTATTAAACAATTCGTGATTACAAATTGTCTCTTTATTTCATCACAATTTTACGTTTTTTTACGACAGTCCTTTACATAACTTGAGTTTATACTTTTTGCAGATTAAAGATACTCTTTCTACATTCATTAAAAGACTTGGAACTTACTGATATTTGATTATAATTTAATTTGAAAACCTAACTTCAAAATATAAGAAAAATTCCGAGAATCAAGTTAATAAAACCGATTGTACCATAACGGGTAGGTAGAGATACGTTATATTGATTCGTTCATTAATTTAAGTGAGACGTAGTCTTATATTAGAAATGCTATCATCTAGATGTAAGAAAACGTGTCTTATCTCACAAAATAAGAATTCATGAGCAATAAGTTGAAACTAGGACTATTAAACAAGTACAAGAATGGAATAATGTGTTGCTCTAATTCAGTGGTTCCTCAAAAGTGCACACGAAACGTCATGGGCACTGTTCCTTGATAACTGCCCATAAAGTTAAATCAAGTTAACATTTTTTAAACAATCAACCCATTTAATCGAACGTAGTTTTTTTATACTTGATTCTTTAGCTTCACTTTTCCAATTTGTATTTGTACTTTTATTAGTTGAAAAAACTCGTATTTGCACCGCGAGTTTTTGTTGGTACATTACTTATAACCCTTTGTTATAATTTTGTGTAGTCATAAATATCACATTTTTAAATAGAAAATGATGAGACATCTCAATTTGTTCGTGAGAATGCGGAAATTCGAAAAATTACATTTCACCTTAACTTCTCCATTTAAAAACCGAATTTCGAAAAATCCTTTTGAAGTAAACGAAAGACATTCTATCTAAATTTGGAGATCCCTTTTCTGTTAAAATTAGACGTTCAAAATATGAGGAATATAAGTGTTAACATCGAAATGTGTTCTCAAAGTTTGAGAGGAAGTGACTTTAGTGTTATAGACCCTTCATACAAAAATATTTTTCATAAATTCTATTTTAAAAGTGTGCAATATTTCAAGAGGTACCAAACGTATGCGTGGGGGATGGGCGCGGTTTATCGAAATCTCGGATAGACAGATTGGAGCAGGGGACCCAGAGGGGCATCTGCTATCATGTTATTTCGTCCATTGTCCTTACTCATTTGTCTTCCCAGTCTGTTTTGTATATTTGTGTAAGAGACATCCACATTCGTCTTTAGTACGAACCAAGATGTAAAATATAATTAGAAACGCCACTAATATTTTATGGTACTTAGAGTAACCGACGTTAAAGATCTGTTGATTGAGGGAGTCGCTGCTTTTAACCGTAATGTATCTTCCAAACCTCTCATTACTTCGTATACCATGTATGCCTTTTACGTAGGATCTCGCGGATCTTAGTTTCACATAAATGATAGCTCTGTATGAGCAGATCTATTTAGATCTTGATGGCCTTGCGTGGTACATCTTAAACGGAGATTTGTTTTCCTTCGTAAAGCAAGATGGATTCTGATAACAAATGAAGGATATTATGTGACTGGCGTTGCAACCGTACCTACAACAGCGCCTCTGTTGAAACAAACCACCATCTCAGTCGCGGTTGCAAGTGGGCTTTCCGTCTTATAAATGGAAAAGGACAAATGTAGGGGTTTTCTTTAGCTCGCCTTCCATTGCATACTCCGTCATGCTGAAATGCTTCGATATTGTAAATAGACTTATATTATGGAAGACGTTAACATTTTTCTACGTGTAGTGATAATGTAATTTATTCTGTTTTGTTCATGATCAAATTAATTTTGTTCTAATTTCATATTAAAAGTCAGAGCTTTATTTGGCGAGTATAGCTATATTTCTCCTTTTTTACTTTACTGATTCCTTACATGTATTCCCCGTGAATATAGGGAAAGATATAATGGAAAATAACGCATGCAATTTTTGTACTAGCAGCATGAATACTTTGCAAAGGTTTCGCTACATTAGATGTATTTGTTTTTAAGGATTATTCAGCATATTTTAAAATAAAAGCGTTATTTGATTGTGTTAGAGAAAAAGATTGGGTAATATTTTGAACAGAATTAGCGTCCTAAAGTGCAATTATTACGGCTGTTAATATAGAGTGACATTTGATTGTAATTGGTTGATAATTGATTTTTTTATTTGTTTAAGGTTCTTTGCTATTACTCTCATTGTTATCATGACCATCATAATTGAGGTTTGCATCTCCATGAAGACTGATGTATTGTAAACTTGAGCTATCGAACAATTGAGATAACGTCGAGTACGATGCGCTTAGTTCCTACTCTGCCATTAGATAATGAATGAAAGGTGAAGAGTTGAACCTTGTCCCAGATTAGTGGTTTTCCATCCGGTGTTCAATTACTAATTAAAGAAACACAGTGCTGAGAAGCGGAGAAATACACCCTCACTCACACTCACAAAAATCGAGCGATTTATATATAAAACGTTCGATTGCTGTTTGTTTGTATGTCCTTCATGCGCTCCTATACTATTCACCCGGTTGTGATGAAATGTGATGATGATTTGGCAAGTTGTTGTACACATGCCCGGGAAGGTTTCCGAGAAAAACACCCATTTCTAATCAAAGATAAAAATAAACGGGACCGATATTACTGTTGGATACACCATTATTTAAGACGCAGAAGAGCAGAGTCGCACTTTCAATGCCGCTAAGCCGTATTCATTCCCTATGACGAAATATAATTTTTTTTGGGAAGGGGAGGAGAACGGGTTTAAATGTAAAAATTAGCGAACATGACTGAGATTAATATTGATCATAGTACGACGACGTGTTCACGTGGGCAAAGCCGCGGGTTCTCGGTTAGTATTATTATAATTAGATATTTCTACAACGTACGTTTCCAACGTAGAGGGTATTTTTCATAATACCCTGTTATAAGAGTAAATAGAAAGTTATTNAAAGAGAAAGGAAGGAGCATGGCACAAGTAAGTGGAAGTAATGCCAGACTCAGCTCGGGGCCCCGTGTTCGCCAAATACGTACTTACTAGATGTAAGTCCCCTGGGGGCTCATTTTAATTAATTGGCTGAACTTATATACCGTATAGGATCTCGTGACCTTTGCAGTGAGTCAAATGAACGTTGGTAACTGCAAGAGGAAAGAATTTTGTGCGTATACGAGTACATTGAATTGCTTTCTGAAGCGTGATTGGAAAATGACGAAGCAATAACGATGAGCATGAAGAAAGACATATTTTATTGAGATTAACACTGTGCAATGTCCTGAAGACGACAAAATATTTATAAACAATAAAAACTTGTTTTTACAAACCGCAAGTAATTGCTGTATTGTGTAATTTATTTTGAATGTAAAATGTTATTCTTTCTGAATGTTATTTTAAAATCATTTACTAATATTACTCTGTTTTCCATATGTTTTATGACTCTTTTCTTTTTTTGGATAATATAAACGGCATTGTTGCAAATATTTGAATGTTTAAGTTACTTTAGGAAATTATTGACTACGCTTATCTATATTTTTTGAAGTTTGCCCGACGGCGTTCATAGATAAAAATGTTTAGCAGAAAACTTAATATAAATCTATTAAAATACTCATTTTCTGAATACTCCTGTTTTGTTCGATATAATAAGAACCGTCTCGATTCTATGGAAGTTTATGGCCTCAATCATTTCCAAAAGTGTAGAACATTTGCACGTATTTTTGTATTTACGTTCATTATTCACTTAAAATTGTCAGAAATTGGAAATTTAAGATATTGGCACAACTAAGTTTAATATACTTTTTCACATTTTCGTGGGCTTCGGTTTGGTATATCAGATACCATGAATGACTTACTCTAAAAAGTGCATTTGTAGGACGTACTAACTAAAATAGGAAGTGGTATTCTTATCGTTAATGTTATGTTCAACATTTCCTGCATCGAAAACAATAAAATCTTTCAAAATAAAGAATGGAGTTTTCTCCTAGTCTCCACTTGGAATTTGAGTTGACTTTGTAAAATATATGATATATTAGATTCAACTCTTTAAACATTTTTGTCATTTGATTCACACTATATAGAACCATGTTCCTAGTTAACATCACCAGGATTTACATTATTTGTCACTACTTATCCTTTCCATCACATTTCGTCTCGTATGATAAAGAATTTTATATACAGCACAATATTATTGTATACAGAAGTGCACTTCAAAAGAACCAGGCGAATGCAAATGCAAGACTGAAAACGAAATATATACTTCCACTGCTATAAATGTATTTTATTTCCCCTATTAACAAAACGGGTGATTCCTAGGAATACGAAACTATTGGGGGGAGGGCGCTAAGTTAATAGAGTTTCTCCCTCCTCCCCAAGATCACTTGCTGATTCCGCCCCTGATGTCAAGACACTAGGAGCGCTAGTGTGAACTATTTTTCAAGAATATGAAACCGAGTCACAACAAGTATTCCAATATTTTTCTAAAATGTAATTTGAGTTGAGTTTTAGGGTTGAAAACCATTTTGACCCTTCTTATTGCATTTTCTTCCCTAAAATCTCCTACGCAATATTTAAATAAATTACAAATTTTTGCAGTCTTAGTACTTTGTAATTTAATTTTTCAAGTTAAGAAAGTTAGGTTAAAATTGTCGTATACATTTAGCAAATGCTGCGTTAATATGAATTTTTTTTATCTGTCCAACATTTCCGTCACTTATTCACTATCGAACAATAACCTCTAACAGTTTCTATATCATGAGCCCCCAAACTGAAACATTCGTCAATATCTTACAGTCAAAATCATTCTCACTCGCACATTATACAATATATATATATATATNATCTAGATGTGTATAAGAGACAGTATATAATGTGTGTGTGTGTGAGAAGAACGTAAACGGGGTTGTCCCAGTTTCGGAATGAATGTATTATATAGTTTTTGAAAGTGGAAATGATTGAGGCCATAATACCTGCTCGTCTATCATTTCGCTAATTTATAATAAATACACTACATAGAAAAAATGATTTAATATTTTAGAAAAATGCAATTCAATATTACCTAGTGAATTAAACTGTAAATGAAGTATAACTAGGTCAATATCATATTTAAATATTGCGACGTAAATTTTATTGTTGCAACAGTATGGGAACGAAAGAAAATATGGAAACTTTATAACACAAAAATACTCACCTTTTCAAATTAATTTAAAACAGCATAAGCTATTCAATCTACTTAAACGTTATATTTTCTTTATATAGACACATTGTGATATAAAGAAGACGCGGAAAATGTTACATGTCTGGAAAGTTTTCTACATATTTTAGGATCATTTCTATTTGCATCAAAAATTGCTCAATATTGTCCCACCAAGAGATTGTTGGCTTTATGTATAAAAGAGTAAGCTGTAAAATGCGATAGTTTGATATCTATTTCACAGAAGGAAGAGGAACTGATATTGGGAACGATTCTAGGAACACCCTTGACTTGAAGCTATTTTTAAATACATGATGAAATGCTATGTTATAAAATTATACATTTACGTAGGACTGTTTAAGGAAATGGTGCTGTGAAATAAGGATAATGTTTTTCACTCAAAATTTAATATATGAATTACGTATTAAATACAGAAATGTCATCTGATAGTTCGATGTTATTTGTTTCTTTAAATTTATTCCGCTGTGACCCAAAAGACGTCATAATTATTAGGTCTTTGCACACTGAAAATTATGTCGACATGCATTAGTTACGTATAATATATATTTGAAACTCAACCCCCTTTTCTGCGACCGATGTGAAATTGTGTTTTGTCATTCATAAAAAGTATTCAGGGTTTATATTCATTGCACATTTTATCATCATACAAATGATACTCAAACTCAATTTTATATCATTTATTCAAACGTTCTAATAAAATGTGACAAAAATAAAATTTATGTTGACTACACATCAAAGCTTGCACCAGTATTGCATTATATTTAAACATTATATCTCCAAACGATTGCACATCGAATGAGAAAATGAGAAAAGCGACAAATTTAAAGTTATTGAAATATTTATTACTCACTTGTGACCTGCGGCTTCACTGACGTGGATTTCAAGTTTTACTTTGGTTATGTTATATTTTACAGGTTAATATTAAGCACATCCGTGTAACCATGTGAAAATAGAATAAACAAATTGGGAAAAGATTCTAAGTAAAAAAAGGAAGTTTAAATTTACGGCTTATTTTTAGGAAAATAATGTCATATAATTTGGTATTTTGTGTATTCACGTAAGTGGTAGAACAATTTAACTTCCCTGCATAAAAACAGTAAGGGATTTCGATGCGACGATTCATTTTATTTGTAATGCGGTTTTTAACAACAATTTTTCAAAAATGAATGGATTGGGTGGGTGGGGGGAGATGAGTGCCTATGCGCTAATGTTGAAGGGATTCCTATGGACTGTGCATTCTGTACCCCATTATTCCATTCCNTATATATATATATATATATATATATATATATATATATATATATATATATATATATACTAAAACACAAAAAAATGAATAACAAGAATATTCGTTAATCATCAATGGGGGTTACTGAATAAAAAAGGGTAAGGATCAGCAATTAGAATCGGTACTTTCTTCATTTCCCCCTTATTTTCCACTTTTCCTACTTGCTCATTTTCTGCGTAACTCTGTTAGCATGATATCTATTTTAAACTTGAAATATAGGATTGTTTTGGAAACTCGCGTTTTGCGAACGACAGTACATTCGTCTAGAAACACAAGATGGGTTTTGGCATTATTCCGAGGCATTTGTTGAACATCTTTCAGTGAGATTTAAAAAAAAAATAGAATACGTTACCTGCAAATTGATTAAAATTATTAAGAGTAGCAACTATTTTCATTCCTCTATTTTGTTTATTATAGAATGATGCACTACACTAGACAGCAAAAGATATCCCATTTTGAAACAACTAATAATCCAAAAAGTAAAATTTCTAGTAGCATTTGACTCTCATATTATCTATAATGAAAATTGTGAGTCGTCTGGGTTTCAATTCTCGGTGGGGCCAGAAAAAAATTTGTAGTTTTTGACATGAATGTCCCAGATCATATAGCTGTGACTTCTGAAAAGCGAACCCTACTATCTTTTTTTACTTTCTCGTAGTATCAATAACACTAACTACTTCTAACAACTCCTACTAACCCCTCCACGTGGTTACAATAAAAAATAATGAAAAGTAAAAATAATTATATATTTTAGTACATTCATTGTATTACTCATATTAGTAATAATTATGTACTGAAGATATAATTTCAAATGTTTATTTTACACTAATTTTGCGTAAGAAACTTGACGAATTAATGACATGGGGGAACGGGAATCACAAGTAAACTTGTCGCCACCTCACATTGCTTATCTTTAGTTACATTTAAATCAACCAGAGATTAAACACATATCTAGAGATGGTACGCCAACACACTAACCAACACAAGTGAAGTCGCCCGAACGGATGGAAGTTTTGTTGAAATATAAAAACGATTCAATAACATTGGCGAGTCTATGGGGACCTGCGGAGATCCCCCACCCCATTGAGTATGAACTATCAACAGATACGTTGTTTCTTTGTAAAAACTATGTTTTTTTTGTGTTCCAATTCATTTTGCAAACTGAATGTACATGTTATAGGCAAACGTAATTAAGATTTGTATTATTATTTATACATATTACATGAATTAGTTGAAGCGACTCGCAACGCTTGGCCGACCAGTTCCACGAAGGTTTAAGTCTGCAATACTTGCATTAGCGATATAGCGCAACCGCAATGCCGACATCACAACTCACGACTAGCCATGGCGTGGACACTACATCAAGCCTGGGTGGAAATGGTGAACAATCATTACGGGTGGTGTAGGGGAGAACCTCCCAGCGATCAAAGCAGGAACCCCGGTATTTATTCCCGGTTCGTCACCAATTTCACCTTGTCGTAAGTTATACGGTAATTCTTTTTTTTTTCGTAATTAAAATACGTCATATATTAAAAAAATATCTGGAAAACCCTACAATGGCTTAACGTTATGACCTATTCCATAAATTCCTTTATTCATTACTTCCCATCAATATTTTCATGAGCTCGCATAGGTGGGTTACACAGGCTGAGAACCTGAGAGACATTTCCAACTAAATGATCCTGAGGATTGTAATTCGAATGGGACAGCAGTCTCCACTCACCACCATTCAATAATCGATCAATCACATCTCGATTCACTGATTCAAACACCACAGCGTTAGGGGACGTGAATTAGTGGCGCAGCGATTGAACTGCGCCGTATCTGATTTCTACCTAACACTGATTACCAGTGTTCAGAGCGAATTGCACTTAAAAATCGGAACAAGTTATGTATACTCAAAGACAGGCTACTGTGCATCGTGAAAATATAACTTAAGAATATAACACTTGATTATTAGTTTATTGTATATCTGTCGCAGTAAATTACTTTATTGTCCTGAACGAGGTCATAGGTAATTTGTAGCACCTTTCTTGGCAATAAATTATTTCTTTATTTATTGTCAGTAACTGCCGTGATGTCGCTACAGAGTTTGTGCTCCATGTGACCATCGCTTTTTACTTCACCGTCGTCCATAAGAGAAGTGATACTTGTACCTCGCATTCGAGTTTCTCGAAGCGTAAATCCATCGCCAACCTCGGCCGTAAATTTCTCTTGTGGTGCTATTCGGTTCTTTCTGCATCGAGCATGTACAACGAATAGTACCTTGTGTCCTAACTTGTTGTGTTATTAACTTGTATTTCTTTACAGCAATTAGTAGCTTTTGTTACTACTATTAGTATTTTATACGGAAATTTCTTAAATTAAAGTCTTCTTAGGTAACCATTTTGCATAATTTTCGGCAAAGTTACAAGATTTTGAGTGTATGTATCTACTTATTACTGAGAAAAGTCAATCGTAAATAGGATTGTTTAATAATATCATCACACTATGCCATATTTTAATAATACATGTAAATTTTGATACCTACCTTTAAATTAAAGAAAAATGCTTGTGAACCAGCTTTAACATTTCTTTCCGTCCCACAAACTACCTAGATGGGTTTCCTCAAGTGTCGTTTTTCGTGTCTTCAAATTACAAAAGCATTGCTGCGATCAAGCACACTTAAATCAAATATCAATGTAGTGAATACATCACAAGTTTCTGCAAAGGGAGAAGGTAAGAGGTGAGAAAGTTGGAAAGCGAAAGATGGAGAGAGAATGGTAGAAGAAGATGGATGTCGTTCTTCCCAACCAGAACGACTCTTAACGCGTCGTCAGTCAAAGACGTGATTACATCGCTAGCTCATTCCACGTTCGTCTCTCAGAAGTCGGCAGAGGGAGATATGAGACGATTGTATTACGCGCAAACAGGTTTAACGATTTTCTTCCAATCTTGAGAAATATAATACTTGCCATTTGCATTTCTCCTAGGGGTTTAGCGTTATTTCTTCTGCCTGTTCATTTTATTCACCTCTGAAAGTTTCTTATTTACTTTCTCACATACGTATTTTATATAAAGTATTGTATTCGTGAAAAATTTGGAAAGCGAGATTTCGACGGAAATATCCGTTTTGGCGATCCTTGGTTCTGAAAAAGTGGTTTTTGACATCCTGCCCGTCTGTGCGCAACGATTCTGAATAAATGGATGAATCAATTTAATTCGTATTTCGTATTTACGGTAGAATTTACTTGTCGATGCACGTGCTCTAATTATTTTTACTGTAAAACAAAGGGTACTTCACATGAAGGTCAAAGTACTCTTTTGAATGTTTGTGAAAAACAGCTCCAACGATTTTGCTTAAATTTTCTGTACGTACGACTAGAATGCATTACATCCGCATTAGCGGTATTTTGCTTGAAAGTTTTGTATAGACGCAGTAAAATATTTTCTGTTTGCTACACTTACTGTTTCAAGGAGCTTGAATAATATTTAGCAGTGTAAATGGATTAAGTACTTTTCGTAAACTGAAATGAAAGATACGACAATGATAAAATACATAGGAGGACAGCAAACTCACTACAAATTCGAAAATACATCAATTTCTGTCTACAACGAAATTACATTTACATAATACTTTTATGATATTTATAAGACTGAAATGTCGCTATATGTTTTGAAAAAATATTCTGAATATTTATTTTACTTTAAAATTTCAAATAAAAGACAGTAATAAGTTCATCTTGCGACTTCCAGCATGAGTTGAGCACTGGAAGACGACCAAAATACAGAGGACCACGCTCGAAATGACCCTTTCAGTATGAAATTTTTTCTCGCTCTGCGCTGCAGACTGAGAAAAGTATATGAGAAAGTATGTGCAATGATTATGCACCAAGATATTTTTCTAATGTGAAAGTATGTGCAATGGTTATGTTACCAAGACATTTCTCTCATTTTTTTTATTTCCTACTTTTATTTCATGACTGAAATAATCAGTGGAGAAGTTGTGTGTGGAAATAAAAGAAATAGTCTACTTACGAAGTCATTTAAAGTATTACAAGAAAATGAAACTAGTTAGAATTGAAGTTTAACTCATTTTATAATTGAAAATTTCGTATGATAAATAAATACAACTAGTTAATAGATAATAAAAAATACAAGTAGTTGGAAATAAAATTTAACTTCTTTTATAGTGAAAGTTTTTCATAGATAAATAGAATTATTTAATATTCATTACAAGACAATTGAACTTCAAAAATATTTTTCTAGGAATGTCAAAAATGATTCTGAAGATGTTATGAGTTACTGACAACATCTGAGAGGAAAATGTTTACGTCGACACACACAATCCTTTCTTTTTTTAATTTCTTACTTGATTTATTCAATTGTGCGTCTTTTGTGTCAAAATGTAGAAAAATTGTTTCTTTCCTTGTTTGGAAACACGCAAAGCAATCAAACTAACCGCATTGCTTGCCTTCTAGTCATGTTTATCTACTGTTACTGACAGTCTCTGATGACACATGTTATGACCTTGATTGAAGTGTCAATATTTTTTTCTTTCATAAATGTTGTCAACGTCAAATATCTTTCATTTTAAGCAACGATCACATATCAGAATCCACCTCTGAGACAATATTTTTTATTTCATTCATTTAAAGTATTTTCGGATAACAATAGTCTGTAATATAATTTTTATTGGAAAAATGCCTTACAATACACCACATATATATTATAATTTTTATTCTTTATTTATAAAAAAAATAATTATGTTATATTTATTACTTGAAATATAAGAGTGTAGTATGTGAGACAATTGAGAAAAAGCTAGGGATGTGAAATAGTTCACTTGTTCAAATAATTATAAAGTAGAATGTAAGTATGTCATTTCAACGTTCATACATTTAATAGTTTCAGGTAGAATACTTAATTTTTTGTTGTACCTGCTTTAGTTACTATAGTTTTCGCTTTCGTTAATTTCTATTACTCGCTTGTAAGTCATAAAGTTTTGGCTTTATGTTGAAACTTTGTTCGACCCTTTGATAACCCAGAGCAATTTTTTTGACTCATTGTAGCTAACAAGTATCCATTGTTTGAAAGAATATTCCCAGTGTGACATTGCCCAACAATAGATGTTAGGAAAAATTTTAAACTTTAACTTTGCTTTAAATTTTCTGTGGTGTGATGCATAGTTACATATTATCCTAATCGCGTTTCATGATAAAGGGTATTAGGAAAAAGAGATGTTTTGGACAACAATTTAAATCTAATAATGTAAATAATTAAATAAGAGAACTAAGTTATTGTTTTCCTATCAATGGGACGATTGGTCGAGTACCTAATGTTCATGTTTAGTTGCAGTAGAGACAGATATTGTGTTAGAGGTAATGAGAACAACAGAACAATACTTAAGCTGACCTGAGGGTTGCACACAGTATCAACGATGTAATATGTACATTGCTATTTCCAGAGATATCTCAGTTTTCTCAGAGATACTCAGGATAGTCTTCTTTTCGAGTAAAGACATTTCTCACAAGTGGACTGGGGCCTTCTACAGAAGAATATGAGATTCTTTCAGTTTTACTTCATTACATGTATTTTTGTTAGGTGTCTCTTCCATTATCACGTTATCACCTAATTCCAGTTCATCATCTAACGTTTTATACATTCATCGGGTCACTTATTTTTCATTTATCTAGTCTCGGTATCACCGCTTTCCCCACCATTGTCACCATCGTGGTAGAGTGTAGTCTTGAACCTTCTGTCTCCTGTCATCTTTTCGTCTGTTAATTCTTTTCCCTCCACTTACCTTAACCTTCCCGTTTTCCACGCCATGTATGTTTTATCAAATATCAGTTTTCTTCAATCCTTAAGATCACTGTAGAAATGTAAACCTCGGGAATTTGCATACGACTATGATGAATGAGACGCTGGATGGGTGGAGATGAAGTAATATCTACGAGTTCTCGAACACTCGGTTACAAATCTTTTCCTGATTACTTTCCCTGAAGTCAGAATATTAATTCGCTTCCTTGTGACATTCATCTCCAGAGTGAAATGAATTATGAGGACCGAAATTCCTCCAATATTTTGATAAAATTCCTCCCTTATTTTGATAAAACTATTATTTAATAGATATGTAATATAATATAATACATACTCCATATACAAACATATAAATGCGTAGCGGGAAAGTGTGTCTGTCTGTTTCTTACTTAATCACGACTACGCCACTGAATTGATCATGTTGAAATTTGGCAAGGATGTAGTTAAGATGTTCTGGATGATCATAGGCTACAAATGCGTTAAAGGAAATATAGAAAATTATTTTCACCACAAATGTCGGTGAAATCGAAAAAAAGAGAGGTATATTCGCTTACGCTTTCTAAACGGTTAGAGATAGGTGACAAGTAAAAATGGCAATATTGTTCGCCTCAAAGAGTTTTACAAAAGAGTCCACGATAGCATTTGTCTTTCAACAAAATCAATCATCGTCAAATTTAAAAGTTTTTGTTTTGTGCATTTAACGAAGATTAAAACTCAAAGACTCGGCTCCCGGCGAGTCGGTTCGTTGGCCTAACAAGTAAAAAGAATTCCGGGTAACGCTGGATAATCAGCTAGTATCAAACAAAACTGAATATAATGCTTTAGATTTATTGTGACTATTTTTCAATGGCAATGAAACATTTCATTATAATATTTTCAAACACAGACGCATACAGTAATAGTGGAATTAAACTCGTAGAGGTATAAATTTGCAGTGTAATTTATTTCTGTTTCGTACAAAAATTACGTATAAAATTTTATTAATCTCCAATCTGTAGTCATGAGCGTTATTAGTTTTTGAATTAAAGCTAATGAATTCAAATAAAATCAAGCTGTTATTAAAGTCTACCATTAAATGGAATCATATAAGTTTCCATACCGCTGAATTTTTGTTGTTGTTAATTTTACATGCACAATTAGATTGTCTGATGTTTAATATTTTCCTCTATTTATTGTTACTAAATTATAAATAATTATCGACTTACTGAAACCAAATACGGAGATACATTATTTGTAATTGAGGGAATAAATGTTTTATTGATTTTGTAGATTCAGCGGAGTGATATGTCTATTTTAAGATGGCTATTTTGTGATGGACAATTAGTATAATTTCTGAACATGTGAAGATAATATAGGTTTGTCGTGAAAAAATTTATTCATGCACTCATTTTCCATTCATAACGTTTTACTCATACACCTATATTCAATGTAATTTTAATAACAGTCCGATTAGTGGTGAGAATATATCCGAAACCGCTACGAGTTGATAACATTTTTTACGTAGAAAAGATACACAATTAACATAAAATAGATGTTTAAGATACAATGAGTTAATGAGGAAAAATTGTATAAAAATGTAGAAGATAATAAGTATCGTCTATACATAGAAGAGTTTGCCTGTCTGTATGTCTGTATATCTGGATGTGTGAGTCCGCCGCATAGCGCAAAGATAGATCGGTCAACAGCTTCGAAATTTGGAACACGCGTTCAACACTAGGGTTCCGAGAAGACTACTAAGCATTTTTTTAAAAATTCCATTTACAACTTTATTTTCCTTTAAATTTGTTAAAACTAATTTTCGAAAATTTCTAAGCAACAGTTGTGGAGCACAGAATCCCTTTCCACCTGCTTGTCTGTACGTATGTACTCTTATCACTTGAGAACCACTCATCCGATTAGTGTTCATTTTTTTCTTTCATTCATAGATATGTTTTCAAGAAAGAATTTAGTATGTATTTTGTTACGGTAGGAAACAGAACTCATCGGCAATGACGACATTAGTGAATCAAGTGGGGAAAAAAGTCTATCTTCGAATAGTGATTAGATTACTCTGCCTAAAGTGTGAGAGATAGGTGACAACAATGAGTGGCAATTCGCCTCAAATAGTTCTACAAAAACGTCCGCTACAGCGTATGTCTATGTATAAAGGTTAACTTAAATTATGGATAAAGTAACGGTTTATAAAATAGACGTGTTAAATGCTTCAACTTAAGAGAGTTATTCAAGTAGGTAAAATTGAATCCTAATCAAATTAAATGTGTTATTTTTGTGCATTTTGTAAAAATTAAGATCATTTTAAAGTCGTAAAATTTGGACGAATAGTTTAGATTTTACAAGCGCATTATTGTAGGAAACCTTATAGTAGGAATATGTATTGTAGGAAACCTCTCATCTGTACAGCGTTGCTCAAATCATCGCCATCATGAGTCTTCAAAAACTAATAAGGAGGATTGAAGGATAATTTATGGATTAAAAAAATGTTTGAAATTAAATTCCTCATTTATCTATAAAATCATTATTTCATGTATTAAGATTGTAAATGATAGTAATCGAAAAAAAAATAATGAAAAATTCGTTAGCAATAACTTAGAGTTTCTACTATCCTGTTGGTAATTTTGGTCAGCCCTGTCCTAATGGTTGAATAGCGGATGCAACAAACTACGGATCTTCATCCCCTCCACTGTGACACCGGACTGCTCTCGAGACATCAGGCATTACGCTTTGTTGTAGTTCCTGGGTCATGATTGTTCATTGTGATGAATAGGAAGGTTTAAAGCCGAGGTCGCTTTGTCCCAGAGGCCAATAAATTTGATAGGGTCTTAAATGAGAGGATCGACGTCAAAGAACTTTTCATCTGAGATGGCGAACGTATTGGAATATGAAGGTACAAGTGTATCAGAGAATGCTTTGTGCTGTTCCAAAGATACTTAAGACTTCACATTATTGACATAGTTCAGCGAATAACCGAACTAATAGGTTAAATTTCGGACAACGAAAGTCTTTGAAACTTGTAGAAGTCTCTACCGAGTACTAGAAACTTCTCCAGTTTGATTAACATAACTCCGAGAATGTCGTTCACAGAATGACGTTAATTCATTCTCAGCTCCCGCTCCTAAAAGGAACGGAAAATTCGGCGAATAAATCATATCGACACCATATTTCTAAAAGGGTTAGATTTTAAAGGACTAGCAACCCTGGTCGGACTTCACACGAGGTTATTTGTTTTTATGATACGGTTTTCCTTTCAAGATAATTAAGTGTAGACAAACCCAACGCGTTTCCAAAAATCATGGTATTGTGTTATTTCGTGCGTGAGGAAAAATTCCAAGAAACAAGTCTGCATAAACCAATCTTTTAAACTCAAATATCAGAAAAAAATCCTTCCTTATTGAGACTACAATACAAAAGCAACATTGCATCAAAATTTTTTGTTCGTAGAAAAAAGTGTGTGATTAAAATTTCTGGATCTATTTTTTTCTCTGTGTTCATTAATGAGTGAGTGAGTCATTCAGAACAACGCCTTTTATGTATGCAGATGGTTGTTGAGTGGGTACGTCATATCGTACTGGCAGAAATAGATTATGGTTGTAGCATATCTCGATTCTTTAACCAGAAAAAGTGAGTATTATAAATTAAGAAAGATTTTATGACAAAGATTGTAGCTATCACAACACAGTAAAAATCAAAACAAATAATTCTTCTTTCTTTTTAATCATCCAACATTTCGAAGTACAATCGCGTATTGTCTACATAATAGAGACTTTTTTCATATTAGGTGAACAAGTGCATAAATTTTGAAGAAGTAAAAGTTATCTCAACCAAATGATTTATTATTTCACTATTTCGTTATTTATGACAATCCAACTGTTTATCTATACGATGTATTGAAAATACCCAATACATAATTTTTTTATGACTGCAGATTTTTATGTGTAGCCTAAGACTTATCATTTTGTTACTTTACTTCTCCTATTTCTGTTCTGACCTTTGAAGTTACCGGATTGTAGCGGTAAAGAATATACAGACCTCGCAAAACAACGAACAATGTTTAAGATTTTTTTTTTGAAAAAATTAATTGTCGATTAATTTAAAAATTTCTCAAAGCACATATAAAGGAAGTTACATAACTCGGTGTTATCAAGTAAAAGGAAAATATTATCCTGGAATCGAAACGTGTGTCATAGTCGAGAAATAACGAGAATCACGATTTTCGATACGCTGATTTGGAGAATCAAAATTGACACTTCTTTTATCTTTGACATTAACGTAATTAGACATCATCACTATGGGACAGTAAAAATACTGAAAAAGTTAAGCAAGTTTTTCATCTCGAAGAAGGATTCGCACATCTATCTTTAATTTTCTCCATTGATTTAAACAAGTAAAGTTGGTCTGTAGATTATTTCATACGACGATTGTAATCCACCAGAATCAACAAACAAATGTTTTGATCTCTGATAGCTTACAGGCCCGTTTCAACGAGCAAGAAATATGTCGACATAACTCGCGCGAATTGATGTCTACTCTGTGTAAACGGTTCTGAGAGTCTCTCACACAGTTTCTGAATTTGCCACATCATCTCTCAGAGAGCGTTGTAAACACAAGATCCCTTCTCTCTGGACATACGAAGTTGATTTCGAACCCACGTGGAAGTTTCAGCGACATTTGGCGTGCAAGTTTCTTTCTTTGCGATCGTGAAGCGGGTATTTGAACAACAGGTAAGTGTCCATGTATATTGTATATATAACAGAATATTGCAATGTTGTAAATATCAATTTTATCACACGTAATATTTTAATATTGACCTTCGGTCTCGTGTATTATAGAATCAATAATTTCCAATGAATTAGAGTTATTAATTTGAGAATCATCAATATATGCTTGTGAGGTAACATGAATTCCAGCGTGTGTTTTTTGATTCAGTGGTTTTATGAATAATCGAGTGCCCGAGGAATTATCCCGTTTTAAATCTAGTTAAAAGAAAGAAGTATTCAATAAAGAGTAGACGACCTAGAATGTAAATAGCATCATATCGACATTTAAAACTATTTGGAGCCCTGTTTAACTTTAACTGGAGCAGTGTTTGTTGCAAAATTCCATACTTTCAGCTGAATATAGTGTTTATTGTGTTCAAATCAAGTTATATCCAAAACACCTTACGAGAATGCTGCGACTGTAATAAAGACCTTCATTGTTGTAACCCATTGATTATTTTGCCTACATTAAAAAAATAATTGAATAAATAAACTTGTCAAAAAAGACGTGAAAATGAAGTTAAAAGTATGTTATATTCTTTGTTTTTTCTAGTTGTATTTAGTACGAATTGTCTGAAAAATTAAAGTAGAAAAATTCATTGTGACAAGATCTAATAATACTAATAATAATACTAATAATAATAATAATAATAATAAGATAAGTTTGGTGAAAAGTGCGTTATATGTGTCCATTATTTTTTCTTCAAAATAACAATTAAAATTTTCATAACGACCATATGCATTTCAGACAACATGAAGTATGTCTTGTTTTTTATGTATGTAGGTCAATTAGCAATTCCTAACGACAAATAATCTCCAATCTTCTTTATTTTTAGAATCTTTTTTGAATAAACTATTGTCTAATACTTCTACGTGGGAAATTTGTACAATGGAAAGTAATGAGTTGTAATTTGACATTAATTTAAGTTATTTGAATTGATAAAAAGTTATCTTTTAACTCTGAAAAATAAATACATATGTATATAAAAGTAGAATTTCATTTATACAACAAAAAATTGAACTCATTTTTGTTATTTCTCTGTTTAAAGTTCAAATATTAGGCAGATTTAGAATTTTCTTTCAAATTTCTCCTTGTGATCACTTGATTTTTTTTTGTATTTGTAAACGGGAAATGTAGCGTGCTGTTGAAGCTTATCTACATGGAACGATAGGAGTTGGGTGGTAAGTCATTGTTAGTAGGTGGGTCGCTTAGTTGGGTTTACCAACAACTTGGCCCACGTGGAGGGGTTAGTAGAAGTAGTTAGTAATAGGAAGAGCTAGACAGAGGAAAGAAGGTTTGCTTTTCAGTAGTCACAGCTATATGAACTGGAACATATGTGAAAAGCTACAAATTTTCTGTCCCGATTGGGAATGGAACCCGGGATGACTTGATGTTGAGCGACAACACTACCACCTGCACCACAACTGGGGCTGCTACTTGATTATACATAAAGCCAATTTTATTTCTTCCATCTTTCATGCATTTAATTTTATTGTTTCCTTTTAAGTACGTTGCTCTTCATGTATTCAGTTAAGCTAATAGGTATAATCTCTTAATTAAACATATTGCTATTTTATTATCAATATTCATTGAAGTGTTTTTAGATATGGAGAAAACCAAGAAAACCAGGACTAGGGATGTAACTTCCAAGTTGATTGCTGCTTGGGAGGAGTACCCCGAGCTATGGGACGTAACATCTCCCAATTATAAAAATAAGATCATGAGAGATAGAGGTGTTAAGATATTGGCCGAGCAATTATTGTGCTCGGAGCAAGAAACGCACAATTTATGGAGGAACACACACTATAAGTATTAAAAAGAGTGGCAGTGGAGGAGAGGTAGCTCCAGGTTGGGAGTTTTTCTCAGTCTTGAGCTTTATAAGGCCGGGGCACATCAAGGCACCAACAACAAGCAATTTAGTAAGACATTTTGGTTCATTAATATAAGTTTTGGTATTGAAACATCTAACTGCGTTAAAAGATAACAAATTTACTTCAGCTTCTGTATTTGCATAAAACTTTTCACATGGTATAAAAATACAATTTATACATTAAATGTTTTTGTATTGCCAAGGAATTTCACCTTCAGGAGAAACAAAATAATCCCTGAATTCGTCCCGCACTGCCTTGGCTGGCAGGGAATAATTGTGGCAATTGGAAATAAATTTCTCTCTGGCATTCCTAGTGCCCGCCAGTCACCAACCTATTGGCAATGATACTGAAGGCATTTTCTACGACCCTGAGGGCCCGAGGAAGTCTGTAATTAAAAATTCTATTCAAAGTTCCTTGACCACATGCAGGAAAAGGCTTCATTGAGTATTGTTTTAACACAAACGCGTCATCAGCCACAATTACATATGGCATGTGATTTTCTCGAGCTGGAAGAGGTCCTGATGGTGGAAAATTTAAACAGTGTTCTGCCAACGCAGTTGACAGAGAACAGTTAGTAAATACTCCATCGGAAACTCTTCCATTGCACCCTACATCAACATATACATAAATTTGTACTCAGAATCAACTAGTGCCATTAGTACGATGCTGTGAAAATTTTTGTAATTGTACCAATAGCTTCCTCCTCTTGAAGGAGCTTGAACAGTCACGTGTTTGCCATCAAGAGGAAACTGCCATGCCTCTCCAAACCGTTCAGCCTTTTCCAACTATTCATCTGGTTCCTTCTGTGTCTGGTGATAAAGAAAGAGAGGTTTTAACACACAATGTTCAGAATAAAAAAAATGTAATTTACAAAATTAATATGAATATTTAAAATTATTATTTTCTTTCACGGTGAAAGTACGAGCTATGATGAATTATCTTCCACTCCAGAAGAATGTGTGGAAGTAACAAAGCACGAGAAACAGAAGAGGAAAAGAGGGGATTCTCTGGATGAAATTCTTGCAAGAGGCTGTTCAAAATATGAACAAACCTTCTGATGAGTTTGCGGTCTTTGGGGATTATGTGGCAAGTGAAATAAGATCACTGAGATCATCGCAGAACAGAAACCTACTTAAAAGGAAAATCATTCAGGCAATTATGGAAATATCTGAAGCTGCGGATGCAATGACAGAATGTGTCTTAATAAATATATGATGTAGAAGTGTTTTTATTGACTACATCCCTCAATCCTTTCATGAAGTAATTTAAGTAAATTAAATAATTGATAAGGTAAATTATATCACTATTTGCTAACAAGAGTTTATAGAGTAGCTGTAGCTGTTAATGAATAAAAGTTAGTAATCACGGAAGTAAAGTATGTGGGGTTAAAACATAACTTTCAGCACTTAGTATAAGAATGTTTCAAAAGATACACTGATTGTCGGTAATTGCATTTTTTTGTTAGATTCATAATGTTCAAACACAATAGAAAAACAATAATACAACTGGGGCAGGTAAGAGCGATATAGGATTGGCTTGTGTGAAAGCAATTTAAGTAACACTCCATTCCATATGAGGTGCCCCTTCATCTTGCGAGACCCAAAGACCTCTGAGATGGCCATATGAGGCGACTCCCTTAGAAAATACTTTGTTTTGGGTCGTATTTTCCAATCTGGTTCACAAACACACAGAAATCTCTTAAATTGCGGTATGGCGCAGTTGGTAAGCTCATGAGCCCGCTAAACTCATGGTCCCGAGTTCGAATCTCGATCCTGTCTCCTATTTTTATTTAACATAACATAATTAATCTGTTACCTGGCGGTGAGGTTCACGGCAATTTAAGAGATTTCTATGTAACATAAAGTAGCTTATCGTTCATGATCAGATTGACCATATGAACATCCTCTATCTTCCAACTGCTCACTTCTATCTACATAACTACTTACAAACACTTGTTTAATGTCATTGTTCCAAAAATATTTTACAATAATATCTTACCTGCAAAAATACATCTTTCAATGCGATGTAGATTGCTTGGCAGCATTCAGGTACAATTTTCGAAATGGTGCACACTGGTATCCAGAAAGGTACATCAGTGAATGGTAAGAATAACGTGAAATAGGATAAAGAATTTCATTTTAATATCCTGTTATTTCAACTTAAAAAGGATTTTAAACAATCCAATTTTTCTCACATAACCTCACATCGAAAAACTTGTTGCTTTCTGTTCCTTACTTATTAATCAAAATCAAAGCATTGTAGTCGTGTAAATAAGTGTGTACAATTAAGTTTATTTATATATGGTTGCAAGTAATTTATTACTACCTACCTGTGGCTAAATATCTGAATGTCACACAAAGACGTTCACTGGCATATATTGCTCTGCGCATATTGGTGTCCTGTTTCTGTATTTTCGGAAGAAGTCCAACCATTGCAAGAAGCTGGTCAAACATTTCTTTCGACATTCTCAAAAAATTGTCGAGTTGTTTGTGGTTTCCATCCCTCAGCTCACGTATTAAAGTGTCGTGGGCTCCAAGTTCATTTCTGGCCAACACCCAGACTCTCACACACATATTCCTTTTCTTTTTCTTCATTTGCTTTTTCTTTGCAATAAGCACCGCCACAAACGCTGTCGCACGCATTTCACCACGCGACATTTTAAATAACAACCAGTTAACAACGTTCAGCACCCAAACAGCTAAGCTAACCTCTCATACAACTCGACATTCTTTCGATGTGCTATCTACGCGGGATTGCGTGGGACCGACCAACAGCGCCAACTCCAGCGACATAGACAGTTGCCAGTGTAAACACATTCGACATATTCCCGGCAAGTGTGACCGAGATCAACCAGAAAGTGATGTCGCCCATGCTTTCTGAGAGCAACTTGCGAGAGAAATTTGCGGCTCGTGTAAACGCCTTAGCAAATTCTCTCGACATAAATGTCGCAAACTTTATTGCTCGTGGAAACGGACCTTAATGGTTTGAAGCTGTGCCAGTTTAGGGAAGCATGTTGAAGTCCTGCTTGGAAGACGAAAATTTGCTGAACTTTTCNAAATTGAGTACGCGCAGTTTTTTTCCTCGAAGCGTACGAGCTGCGTAGTTATTCCTCGCATGAATGGTCGGAGGATGATCTCGTGATGGACAATAAATTAATTTACTCTCCTGAGGGAAGCATTGTACTCCCATTGTACTCATTCGTGCTAAGATGGCAAAAAATATAATTTATATATTAAAATTAGTTTATTGTTCTCCACATGGTCATACGAAGTTTGTAACTGCTTTTTTGTTTGTAAGTGATTTTGTTTTTATTCAATTATTATAAAAGGAATAGAACCAAGGCGAGATAAGGTATGTGCAAGAAAATGTATTCACTAATAATTAATTTTGAAATAAAGCAAATATAGTATGGAATATTTAAAACTGGTTTTAAATTCTTTTCCTAAAATAGAATAAAAATCGTCGATATTATCGACAAATATCTTTTCGTACGAAATATTTCTCTATTGAGAGTAAAACCATTAAAAAACCAACATGTGCATCTTACATTAAATGCACATAATAACCGAGGGTACATCGAGTTCAAATTTGTTCTAGGGGTAATTGTGTGGTGGAGCGAGTATAAATCCTTGTGTATTCTGGAGTCTGTTTATAGGTGCTCTGTTTTATAGCTGCATGTCTACTTTGGGAAGTGACATGCTGAAGTGTCTGGAAGTGTTTTTTTGATGCCTTCCGGTCGACGTGAGTCTCAGCGTGGATCTTTGACGAACGCCAGATTTTACTCTTCGAAAGTGACGAGGAAGTGGTCGTATTTCGGTTCCTCATTGTGATCGTTACTCGACTCGTGCAGGTGTCATTGACAACATCATTGAAATGTTGAACCATGGCTGCACGAATATACTAGAATATTCTGCAGATTTCATATTCCTTTACTGTCACCGTTTATCACCGTTTTTCAATTTAAGCCTCTTTTTTTTACAATATGGACTAAAAATGATAGTTTTTAAACTAGAGCCCTTAAAACTTAAATTAAAAAGTGTATCAACAGTGGTGGTCTAGTTGTCTCTTTGCTTTAATGATCCCGCTTAGCTGTGGAGAGTGGGTTCAAGCCCCGCTCGGACGAAATAGGTGAGGTTTTCAATTGGGCTTTCCCTCACCTACTCCCGACAAATGTCGGTTCAGTGCTATAAATTCCGGGCAATCCAACATCTCTCCTACCCAATTTCCTCTCTCAAGTCCAAGGGTTAGGTGTGATTAATAAATAATCAAATAATGTTAGTTTATTTCAAACTTTGACTGCAATAGTCACACGCTCTGAAGTGTTTTAATACATTTCTCGCAATCATTGGCATCTTTGTTGATAAAACGTTGATATCGTGTAACAAGGAGTAATTAAATCATAGACACAGTTACGTTAATGTCGTTAGAAACTCACCATTAAAATAAAATGTTGAAAGTATAAGGAAATAAAAGTATTTTAAGTTACAATCATATCCAGCAAGAAATCCTTCCTGATAACGTTTGTAGTTTTCTTATAATATACGGTTAAAATGCAAAAAAATAAAACTTATTTTAAAAAAATCGCAGCGTTGTTTATACAGTTTTTAGTATTATTCATTATTTTAAAATAAATATGATCACAATAAGGTTGTGCAGCTCTGAACAACTTAATTTCCTGGTTGTATGCTATTTCCTTTTCAAAATATGTGAAAATTAATATTGCTATTATTTCGAGTTTCCGATGTTTGTACATTTTTCAAAAAGGTACATTGCATAAAACGTAAGAAAAAGAAAATCTATTGTAGTCAATAGTTATAAACGCAGCATAACCATTTCTCAAACGTAGCGTTAAAAATGAATGTCGTATGTTATATTTAAATATACTAAATTTAAAAATAGATAAAAAAAAAGAATTTTAAAAATACATAGTGATGCAACATGTGAGGGTACTAAACCAGTAACAATAAACTTTATTGTCAAAAAGGTAGTTACAAACTGCGTATGACCACGTGGAGGATAATAAACTAATTTACTCGGAAAAAAGCAAGGGGTCATCCCATCAAAAAATATATTTTAATGGTATGTATCAACATTTGTTCCCTTCAATATTAATTTCACACCAAAAAGTATTTATTTGTTTACACTATGCATTGTGGATTTAGGTCACTCTTGTCAAACGGGATGAATTCGTGATACGGTCTATTTGTCTTCTTTCACGTGTCGGTCGCGAGTCAACCAAGATCAGGTGCATTTCTTAGGGCTAACGCGCACTAGCCCGACCACGACTTGTCGCATACGACCAGATTTTACATGGGTTTAAATGGAACAACGCGCACTACTATCGGATCTTTTATTATACGAGTAACTGTGTTTTTCTGCGATTTTTGTTGTACTCTCCACAGCTATTAGAAATCAGGGGTCTATAATAAAAAATCCGATAGTAGGCAAAGTGCGGCACACCAGTCGGGGCCCGGTCGTCCGACCAGAGTCTGGTGGTTTTTGCGGGGCCCTACTCGCCTTCATTTGCAGCCGGAGAATACACAGTTATGGCGCTTAGTGTACTGTCACCGACTGCGACCTACCTAGTAGTGACTGAACAGGTGAACAGTAAACGAGTGCGATGTCGCTGTTACCAGAATTTAATACAGGAAGTTACATTGTGGCTATTAAAGGTAGGTTCTCTTCATGGGATTTTTCGTCGGATGAATACTGCAACAATTATAAAGAAGCAAATGTGGGAAGAAGTGACAATGATTTTCGGCGGTAGTGAGTGCGCTACACCGAAAGAAAAGGCTGATTTATATAAGTATAACATAATTGTTTGTTGTTATTGGATCTACATATAACTTTGTTATATGACAATTTGGATGCTGGTACATTTGTGCATGGCAATTGAAGAAATCGCAGTCTTGGTCGTTGTCGGCTTCTTGTCGCACGGTGTACGACCAACATTTGTCGCGGTCGGGCCAGTATGCGTTCACCCTTCCTGGCGTAGACGTTGCTATAAGGTAGCAGCTTTACTAACGTTCCTCATTACAACTACGTTCCCTCCACGTAAACTATTTTTTACATTTATGTTTTACAGAAAGAACTCGCATTGTTACTCTGGGCATCTGTACGAGTTAAGTTCATGAAATTTATGAGCCGATTAAAACTAGGACCAAAGTTGTTAAGAAATTTTATTCGGAGATCGTGTCGATTTTTTATATGACATGACATATAAAAAATATCGGAAGCTTGAGGACATTCACTTATAAGTAGTATGGGAATGAGTACATATCTCAACCCCCTGTAAACGTCCTGCTAATAATAACGATTGACGATATCAATATAGTTTTGCAGAACTCAAAACACCAAATAAGTTTGTGAATAAGTATCTTGAGAAAATGTGAGCAGTTTTGTGACACGTTTAAACTGTCACTTTTAAACTGATATTGTGGATAAATAATCTTACGTATTTTTTCTATAATGCTTGTAAAAGGTATAATTTTGATGGGTTTCTATAGTTTCATTTAGGACAGTGATGGGCAAACTACGGCCCGCGAGCGAGATGCGGTTCCCATAAATGTTCTATCCGGTCAGCGCGGTATTATTCCTAATTTGACGAATAAAAAAGAATACAGACTACAAGAAAAATAAATTTTTTTCTCTTTTTTCTTCTCTTTTGTTTTAGATCAGTAACGACATACACATTCATTAACTTATCCTAGATATTGGAATGTTATATTAAGAGTGAGAGGCATTGGCTGCTGGCAACTTTGTAGCGACTTTGTAAAACTGGCAACAGAGCCTCCTCGCAGTAGCTACCCCCTCCCCGCGGCTAGATATTGAAACACGTTTCTTGACTCAGACCTGTCTTGGCGTTGTTGGTTTACTAGTTTGACTCTGCATTTTGTGAAAATTTTTAAATTATATAGTTTTTTTTTCCTTTCCCTTGGCCCCCTCTTTAAAATGTTTGCCCATCACTGATTTAGGAGAACGCAGTGGTCTTTCGATTGTTTGTTTGTTACATTTTAGATTCATTTCAAAGTTGAATCACACTGAGTAGGTATTTCGATATGACTATTACTGGCGGTGAGATGCATGAAAATAGTTTCACGAGAATTGGGCGTTATAACGCGAAAGATTATAGCTAAATTATAAGTTATTTTTCTTCTAATTTAATTCAATAGAGATCGAATGTGGTGTTTCAAAAACAATATATCCAAATTATTCAATCGCATTCGTCTATTTCATAATAAAATATTTTTGATTAACATCTAGTTGTGTATAGATACATTGAATGATTTTTCAATAATTCAGGGAACACATACTATCAAAAATAATACATTTCTATATCATCACTAATAGCTTTTTTTTGGTGGGGGGTGTTTAGGACTTGTCAACGGCAAGGACATTAGAACCATTACTGATAGCTTTTACTGTACTTAAACATGAAATATTAATATTAAATGAGATATTGTAAGAATATGTCTTGTTCTGTAGAATTTCGTTTATTTTGATTATTTAAGACTGATAGGGTTCCGTGTATTTTGAAATAAACAATAAAATAAGTGTTGTAGACTCGCCATGAATTCTGAAAATTAACTAATAAACGATTTTCTACTGTATCCATAATTGGAAAGGAAAAAGTTGAATCCACTACCTTGTGTTTTTTCTCCGCCTGTCTGCTGTTTCTCTTCGCGTGTTTCTTGTTTCTTCATTGTCATCTCATTTTCACGTCTGCTTGTCACGTCGGCGTGTTTCTCGTCAGTCGCATGAAATGGCTCTCCTCTCCGGAAGGAAACGAAGTTGCGATGCGTGCAGACAAAACAAAGCGTATTGTGAGTCTCAACTAGACAAGTAACAAATTCCATCTGCTACTGCACCTCTGACCCGCTTCAGGAGATGGAGTTCTATTGTTGTTGGGGAATGGATGAGAACCACACTTGAAAGTTGAATTTCAGAACGGGTCATGCACATATTACGTCATACAGTCGGAAGGGGGGGGGTTCGAAAATTGTGACAAAGTGTGATATGAACCACATGACAATTTCGTGAACAAGTTCAGTTCTCAAATCTATTCAGCAGATCAATCATTGTATACAGCAGCATTCATAATCCAGTGAAATTAGATGCGTCTCGTTTCAAAAGGGGGAGGAATCGAGATGTTGTGACAAGGTGGGTGTGGGGTTAAAAAGCTAAAAAATTTGCGTGAATATGTACAAGATCGCTCATTAAGGGTCTGATTTCTATCAAGTCGTATGAAAATAGAAGATATTTAATTTTTCTGAAAAATAATTGAAGTCATTTCATTGTTATCTAAACATGGCATAGGTCATGTTGGCCGGAAAAGTTAGATAAAATAAGATTTCCAGTATTTAATCAAGGAAAAACTGAAAATTAGTTAAATAGTTTAAAGTAGCTTCTGCTGACTCACGAGAAATCTGGGCGAAGAGAGTCGTAGGAGGTGACAGGATTTAACTCCAATACATACATACATACATACATACATACATACATACATACAAAAAAGCAGCAAAATAGTCACACCTTTTGAATTATAAATTCTAAACCGCGCGATTCATAGCGAAATTTACTTAACGCTCAACAATTCTTGTACTAATTATCTATAAGTACATTAAACATGATATTAATTTTAATAATATTCACAACAATCAAAATATTAAATGTTTCTTTCATTGTATTTAGAAAAACAAATTGGAACTGTAAAGCGTTTTTAGCACTATTGAATATCTTTTATATTTCAATGTACTACTTCATACAAAATATAAATTAAAGTAATATAATGAAAATGTAATATCTATATCTAACCTACGCCAAGTGTAAAGAATTGATAGTTTCCGTGCGCGTTCAAAAGTATACGGACCATTTTACCTATTAGGTATTCGTGGTTGAATATGCATTGTGTGTATTGGTGTTAATATTCATTTAAACAGGATAATAACTTTCAATTTAGAACGAATTCGTGGTTCGATTTAAAATTACCGATAAATCGGGATCCATTAAGGACATCTTTCGTGTATTACGAGCAATTTTATTTCCACCAATTAATATTAATGTTATTTTTTTTCTTGAAATATATTTGTTTATGGGTAATTTTTTCTGGAATAGGATCAAATCTGACCACATAAAGATTAAGAATATTTTTCAAAATGGATTTCTAACATTACCTAACAATCTTCCGCAAAATGTCTGAACTTATGAGTTCTTTCTTAATTTTCCAACGAGTTTTTGCAGTTTTGTAATTTGTTAGTTTTTTTTCTTAATAATGAAGGTTTTGAATGTTAGTGGGTGTATTTTATTCTCTATCTGCTTATGTACTTTTGCAAGGTGAACAGTTTTCTTATTATAGATGCATCTCTGCTGAATTGTTTGAGGATTGGCGACTGAAGCAGTTTTGTAATATCTTATCACTCAAAATGGACCAATCATTTCTTAATCAATGTTCATGAGCTGCTTCATGCGGAAACTGCTGCTCAGAAATTCCTTGATGCTCTGGTGGAGAAAGAAAGGGCTGAGGAGAAGATGAATCGTAAACAGAAAGTGTATTTTATAATTCAAGAGACCAAGTTAGCAATGAAGAAGGGAATAAAATTTTTCAAGAATTGTAAGGGAAACTATATGAAAGCTCAGATAAATTATCCATTATAAACAAGAATTGTGGATCTCAGGTACGGCTTTATGTAACCTCCTTTCAACACCTACTACCGAAAGTGCCCTAGAAGAAGAAAACTTGCTGAGGAAGGTGTTATAGGGGAAACAGGAATACCTTGATACAACCTGCCGTGATCCATCTTTGTCTACTACTTTTTTAATTTTATTTTAATTTTTATTTATTTAAACCATGAATAATTCAATACAGAATGTTATTAATAGCACACGTTGTAGTCTGTTTAGAACTATTCTCGCAGTAAATCATAATAGCGTATTTTATGTTATGTACAACATGTATTCATCGTCAGACATTCTATGGTTCTTTTCCTTTTTGTTTTTATTGTTCAAATCGTTTCCAAACAATATCTCGCCATCACCCAACCATCTTTAATCCTTCCTTTATAATCCATATGCTGTTAACAAGCCCCTCGAAGATGATGTATTTCTCTTCACTATCTATTAAATGTCCATAGTTACTAATCGAAGGAACATCTGTTATCTTTAATCGACTTAAATATCTTTTTCTCTCTACCCCACAATCTCATAATACGTGGACAACTGACTCATCACCATCATCACACATACACTCTCCTGATCTCACTTTTAAACTACTCTAAATACTTATTCATTTTACCATGTCCTGTTAATACATGTATCATCCTATAACTCGGTATGTACCATTTCTTGTTCTTCGTTGCGTATTGCACTTTCTCCAAAAATCTTTATTTCGGTCTTTCTGCGAATTATACCATCGTATTTCCCATGCTTCTAGCAATATGTCTGTTATCCGTTTCCAACATTTCTCAGTTATTCGCACTTCCTTCTCATCTAGCTTTATTCTTCCCTCTCTCCGCGTTCTAAACCGTAATGCCAACTTCTGCGATTCCAAGTCGATAGGCAACATGTCCAAAATTACATCATTTGACACAGTTTTGCATGAACCACTCAATCGCACAGTACTTATTCGCTGAAGGTGAACTAATTTATTCTTCATTGTTATGTTATTTAATTTCTTGCCCATACACTACTTTCATATGCTATAATTCTATATAATTACATTAACTGTTCCTTCCTCAAGTTGAATTTAGATATCCATATTCTCGCTATTTGATAATAATTTTTTTTGAATTTCTCTTCCAAAAAGCGTGTGTGTTCCCTGATTCCCAAATTTTCATCTATTACTATTCCTAAATACCTAGTTTTTTGAACCATTTTTATTCTATCCCCATTTAACCTTAGGGATGGTTCTTGTTTCTTTACATTTTTTAGACCGAAAACCGTTGCCGTTTTTTTACTATTTGCAATTTTCAAACTTTTCTTTTCACATCATTCAGAACAGTCTCTAAGAATTTGCTTCCCTCTTTCTTCCACCTCCCTATGTGAATTCCCTTCCAAAAAGGGTGCCACGTCATCGGCATATGCCACAATTCCTACCCCTTTCGACTTCATATGTTTAAGGAGACTATCTAAGATGAGAATCCAAAAACGTGGTCCACCATGAGAGCCCTGAGGTGTCCCTTTGTTGTTCTGTATTATTATTCGTTCCTTTCCTCTATCCAAGAAAGAATACCTCTCTCTGAAGTAATCTACTATGATGTTGTAGAGATACCTATTTATTCCGTGATCACGTAATATTGCCAATATTATGCACCACTGTGCATTATCGAATGCTCCTTGAATGTCAACAAATATGACGAGCCCTATTTTGTTACTCCGTTTTTCTACCATTGTTGTTAAGGCATGTAATGCGTCCTCGGTTGATTTATCTTTACGGAATTCGTATTGATTATCTTCGAGCCATTGATCATACCTCCTCAAGTTCTGCATCTGTTATTTCGTCTAGTTTGTCGTCCCCAACTGCCAAGGCATCCCATTTGTCATTGCATCATTCCTCTGCAAAATCCTTTCTATTAGCACCTTTCCTGTGTCATTCTAATCCATCGTATTTTTCTGGCCTATATTAATACTATGCCATACTTGTCTCTTTAATCTTTTCCCTTGCTATTAGGTATGGAAGTTCCCACATATCCTTCCGGAGGTTCTCTTCAAGGAAGTTTTCCCACGTCTTCATTTTACGTTCTTTTATCTTCCTTGTATATTCACGTAAAATTGTTACTATATTCCATCCGAGCAATATCTTCATTTTGTCCTTTTCTCCTCACATGTTGTAACGTCCTCCTCGCTTTGACCCGCTTCCGCTTCAACGCACTTAACTCCTTATTCCACCATATAGGTCGACATCTCCCTACGTCCGTACGTCTTCGTGGAGCGTATTTGTAAGCTGCGCGCAAAACACTTATCTGATAGATAGAAATGTACTCTTCTATATCTGCTAAAGTACAATTTATTGACATCTCTTCCAATCCCTTCAGAAAACCTTCCCATCGTATTTTATGCAAATTCCGTCCAAGTTGAAGATCTTCCTTTTGTTGAAAGGTACTAACCTCAAATTCAATCGTCAAGTGGTTCCAGTCACTAGTCTCCACCCAATTATATCTTCCTTGCGTATATTCTTTGTCAATATTAAATCTATTACTGACTGACCTCTTTCACAAACAAACAATTTCTCAAATTATTTTCTACCTCCAAACCAAAGTCAAAGATAAGATTCTCCAGCCATAGTCCGTTTTCATTTCCTAATTTATCTCCCCATAGGCGGGATCGTCCATTCCCATCTATGCAAATAATTATTTTCTCTCTCCTGTTTCCTGTTAATAATTATCGTAGCTGGTTCACTCCAGTCAAACATTCCCGTAGTAAATATGTCTCCTGTAAACAGGATACATCGTACTGTCCTTTTTCCAAAATGACCGGTTTTTCTTTCGACGCTATCTTGCTTCTCTGTAGATTTTGTTTTTTAATCCTCATAAATTGTTGAGCTTATATATTGTTACTTTGCTCCTTTGTATTTTGGACAGTTGTAGTCGTTAATTTTGTGGTCATATTTATTCCCTTTTCATCTACAATTCACACATCCACTAGGCATGGCTTTGTTAGAGCAGTATCGGTGACCATTTTCTGTGCAATGGCCGCAGGCATCTGTTCCCTCGCGACAATAGTGAGTCATATGGCCGTATCAGTGGCTTCGGAAGCAACGCATTGAGGTAACTCGCTCCGCTACTCGATAGCTCTGCATCCCCATGAAAAATCTTCCGCGCACCAAAATTCCTTGGATCCCTTTAATATCCGCTTCTAGTATTCTATTTCCTAGAGGCTGCCGTCTTCGCGAAATTCATGCCACAGCTCTTGTTGTAATATCAGATCTTGGACTGCAAATTTTACTTGGATTAATCAGGATTGGAAACGGCGTCATCAGAGGTAGAAGGCGAATGCGCTATGCTCTACATCACATGTCGCCCGAAGTCATCTAACAAAAGAATATTCCGCTCTAATTCAAACAGAACCATATTTTTTACCTCAACGTGCACTTTCTTTGCAACTTTAATATACGATTGATACTTAAAAAATAATAGAAATTATAGAAATTATTTATTTACAAATAAATTTCACCCCTCGCCTCCAAACACAAAGTATCGGACCATTTTGGGTTTAATTGAAATACACGAACATAAGAGTGAAACCTTTTTCCTGAAATTGAAAAACAACAACTTCTTATGAAATAATTTAACCATAATTCGAGGTTTTTAATTTGGGAATCAAATGACGTAATTTATATCAGCTTGAGAAAAAAACAGTTTAACGCTAGTCAACGAAATGTCACGAACACCTTTAAGGTGATTCCTTAATTAATTGACCATTGCACCAAACTTTTGATCGAATCTTTGTTTTATGTTAAAAAATCTAAAATTATGAATTCTTTCGATGTTTCACAGTTCCATTCGGGTGGCGACAAGCGACGTCGCGGTATTGGCTAAGTTCCCTCGCGTCGTGATGGGATGGTTGCTACGGAAAAAAACACCATACACGCGGTTCCATAATGAAAACAAACCTTAAAGAGGTCATGTTATGTATATCTGAATGGAGATAATGAGAGTTGATTGATCTCCATCGATTAGAGATGGGTTAGGGTTGCTCACTGAAGCTGTATTGGATCTTCTGACATTTCCTTTTTTATCTGTGACAAGTGTGATCCAATCAAAATTCTTATCATTTGAAATATTTCTAAGCAATGAGCGTAGCTTAAAAAAATTCGGGTTCATCGTGTGTTCTGTAATTGGAGTTAGAAAACACCCCAAAGAAGAGCATTACTTTTTTACTTAATTCATTACTATCGAGATAAAATAGTGAAACTTCTAGTTTCATATTTGTTAAGTAGCTTCGGGATGGCAACACATTGTTATTGTGATATTTTCCATTGTTATTGTTTGATATTCTTTCTCTTCACTAACTATTTTTAACGTAAACAATGTTGCTAGGTTCGTGTCTCTATTAGCTCAGTCTAAGTTGTTTGGGTGGCTCAGCTAAATCACTCTATTCAACCCCTCGTCTATGGTGGTTGAAAGGGTGAGGAGGTCGGGTAGGGGTGCCTCGCCGTCTTGCCAGCACAATAGCTCTGTGTTCCTGCAGCAGATTGAAAGGTCGCTTCCGGAAATGTGATCACCGGATGTGACGATAAGGTTGCTGATACAGTGCTGCTGCCTTCCCTATGACGAAGCAGGGAAGATGATTTTGTACAAGTTGCAGTGATGGCTTTGGGGACTTTAGATAATGCAAACTTATCATGTTTGTTTCTCATGAACGAGGAAAGTACTGGAACAGTGTAAAAACTGTGAGGTCAAAATTACATATCATAATATTAAGTAAATACTATTTTTGATGTTCGCCGAATATGAGCTAAGTATCACTTTCCTAACTAGCAAGAATAGATGAGATATAAACTCACCCGGACTTCGTAGTCGTTTCTGAAAAACTAAAACCCGTTAAATCTGCTCTACACTTAAATCGGGTTTCATCACCTTTTTGGAGATTTTTGAACAGACCAAGATACGTCAATTTTTTAACAGAAAATCCAGTATTTTCACCAAATTATCGAAAGATCTGGAATTAAATGTGTACTAGAAAAAGATAGAATTCTTATTATACTAATTTATCTACAACTGTAGGAAATATTTATACACTTATTTCTTAGTTGTAAACAATAATTTTCGTTGAAATTAATGGCTGGAAAATATGATCTGTTTTTTAAATATTAGATCAGTCGAGCGTTCATTTGTATTTATGTGAGAGAAAGAATTGTACGTGTCGTGGAGACTTATTTTGATAAACTAAAAGAATAACGAGATATTTTGCAACAATAAAAATACAAACTTGGTCTGTGTTTATTATATTTCTTCCGAATATACTGGCGAAATTAAGGAACGTTAACAATTACTTTACAGTTCCAATATTTTTTTGCTGAAATTGTATAATGATTTTGGACAAATATTCTCAAAGATTAAAAAATACAGACTAGTCTCCATGTGTTTTTGTTTGTATATATCTTCGGAAGAAATGAGGGTGAGAGAGAAAATGTTGCCTTTCTTCCACAAATGCGAAATATGTTAACACTCGTACCTTCCCTGAAAAGCGAAATCAAGACTAAAGATAGAGTCGGAGAATGTTAAGATCCACTTCTATACCCTTGAATAACTAAGATACATGTATCTTTCGGAAATTGCATATAAATCGCAGATTTTTCTCAATTTAATACAATATTTTCTCTTTAGAGTTATTATTTATTTATTTATTATTTGTTTCATGTTTTGTTTTAATGATGCGGTGATATCGAGAACCTAAGGTCTGCTCTTACACCTAATTACATGTTTTGGGAAAAGTAATTGGGGATATGAGGAGTGTACAGGATGTAAGATTGGCCTGGAGCTGGTGGGGGAAATCCCAGCTGTAAACCTCACCGAGCGGGGGATGTAACTAAAGCTCTTCGGCTAAGCAAGCAGTGCCTAGGAAGCTTAGACTTCTGGGTAACCCCTTTGCTGTTTGTAACTTCTTTTTGCTGTTGGCATCTATTCCATCGTAGTCCATAAAACTCATCGCACGCCGATGAACTGTTCTGTTGTGTGTAGAAAAGATGCTGTCCAATGATTTTCAGTATGACATTGCAAGTACGCATCTTCCCTGTGCTCGACTGCTTCTCTGGCCAGCACACTCTTCCACCAATTGAGACCTGATCATGGGTAGCTGACTAGATTGATACATCTAGCCAGATATTCCTATTGATAAACTGTGACATTTTTATCTAGATGCAATGATATACCATTATGTGCCATTTAAGGTCAGTTCGACCCGATATACAGCGAGATTACAACGGTTATTGCTACTCTAGGCGGCAACTTCTCATACAAATTAATGCAACATGTGCATCTCATAATTACCAGCAAATTAATTGAATCGTCTTTTCCGTATCATACTGCATGTTACAGATTCTGCAATCTAATAACCTTCTTGATGTTGCAATTTTAATGGCCACCAGTGTAGTTTAAAGCGAGTTAACACTAGAAAGGAATTGGTTACCAAAGTTCTTGAAAGTTTACTTTGTTTTACTCATTTCGGACAGCAGTGAGATAGAGGCTTATTTTAGTGACGAAGTCTGTCCGAGATTCTCAATTTCGAAACTCAGTATATTGACTGATGGAAAGTTGAATGTCTTTATCTCGAAACTAAACTATTTTTATCCGCTACGAAACAAATTATTGACTTCCACCAAGTTTTCCTTTGAGCAAATATCACTTTATTTTCTTCCTTACTGATGTGTTCTTTATTTTGCAATGGATTTCAAAAATGCGGAATCATTTATATGCACATGGACTGAATGAATGAAGTTTAATCAAGTCTAAATGAATCAAATAAAAAAACCAAGTTGTAAAACCCTACCATCAATTTTGGTGTCAAACTCATGTAGTATTTCAGATTTCATGGACTCCTAAATGAATTTTATATAGGCGCACCAAAACATCTGTTGTAAGGAGAAATATTAATGAGAATATGCATGGTAAAGATACGAAGAAAAAATGTGCGTACTCTTATTGTTTTCTATTATTTGAAATATTCCGTTCCAGGAATAATAGTGATGTGTGTCCGTAGTAAAAGACTATTGAATTGCCCCAAAACTCATGTTTGATTTGTAAAAAAATATTTACTTAACATATGAGAAGATGTAATTCCTAACTTGTGCGACAATAAATCTTATTAAAATATTTTCGTAGCTCTATTTCAGTTAAAAAAGAAGAGATTTCTATTTTTGACGAATGTTACGCAGTGCCCCTTTTTTCTGGGACCCGGAACGTTCTGAGATTTGTAACAATTCTGTTTTCTTTTGTTGGTAAATACACCACTGACCTACCTTAGTTATTTTAAAATCATTCAACTAAATTTTCAAAATAGTCATTTTCAGTTCATGTCAAGTTAAAAATTAAATTTAAGATATACATTGAAACTTCTACTGACGGACACTTCTTGATAGCGGACAAATTTTTTTGACCCTTGTGTGTCCGTTGTAGATGTGGTTTACTGTATTTCATTCTAGTTTAAAGAATAAATGCCATAAAAATAAATTTACTAAGTATGTGTATATATAAACGTGTAATATAAATGTCTTTAAAAATATAAAAAAATACATTAAATATTAAACTTGAATTTTGGTCACTTCATCTCAGATTCCATCAATTGTTTCGTAAGTAAAAAAGAATCGCTGAATATTAAATTATATAGAATAAACCAAAATTCAAAAAAGACAACTCGCCAATAACTCCTTCAATAATCTAATGCTTTCATGTGATCACCCATAAACAGAACAGAAGGAAAAGTGTTTCAGGAATTTCCTTACAATTTCGTCGGTCGTTATATTCATTTTGCTTCTTTCTACTCAGTCACACAGCATCTTTTGGTCTCAAACGGTCCTCGACCTATTCTCTGCAAATGACGTTTCCCGCGCGCTGTGCTGAAGTAAAGCGAGTGGAAAGACCTCAAAATCAGCCTCTTAAAGCAGTGGGAGGTGAGTGGGTGGGGATGGGCGGGGCGCAAGGTCAGTGGACGTTGCTAAAGAAGAAGAGCCACGGAAGTAGCTTGGTTCGCTTTGTCCTCACGTCCCACTGGATGGATCGTCTTCACTCGTAAACTTTTCCTCAAAGCTGTTTCTTTTCTCCCTCTCTCTTATCGATCGCTCCGGGTTCAATTTCGTATCCTTACGCTTTGATCTTGTAATTACGATATCTTTCATTTTTTCTTCACTTCATTACTTCTCGCTTTCGGTTTGAGATTGTCTCGACATTAAGTTCTCTTAAATTTTAAAATACTGGTAGCTTTTTCTTCTCATTGACCGTGAGTTCTTTCAAAACGATTTTTTATCGAACATTTTCCAGTTACGCTTCACCGAAAATGTCTGTCATATTTTTCTTTCCCTTTCCGATTCTCTAATTATTTATTCAATTCTACTTCTTGTCATTTTTCCCCGGAACAATTTTTCTGTTCTTTCGTATCCTGATTATTTCTTTATAGTGCATCTAATGTGTTATGGAAATGCAATATTCAATAAGACCGACTGGTCGTAGCCCGTGGGCATTTTCTGTACTCTTTCGATCGACACGGAATGGAGTTTTGAAAATGGTGCCCGACTAAAATCTAATAGGTCATATTGATTTATTTGTAACACATGTATTTTGATTCTCATAACCATTTTTACTATTGTAAGTAGGAAAAATTAAATAGCATAATTCTTTTTTTAAAAGTAATTTTAATATTTTATATAATAATAAAATATTTTCAGACTGAAAAGTATAACGGTAAATAACATTTGATGCAATATTTGATATAAAATGTACTATGACTCGCGGACCGTTAAAAATATTTTCGTGGGCTGCCGGTTGGACAGTACTGCACTAAGATATAACATGTCATATAAGGATTTGTAGTTTTTAGCAGCAGTGATTTTGAGACGTCAAAAAATAAAATATTTTTTTATTGAAGTAGTATTTTTTCCCTGCTCCTAAAGATCGAGATCGTTTAGTAATGAACCGGTTAAGAGAATTGCCATTTTCACGTTCTTCCGGATTTTTGGGGATAGCAATCAATCCCATTCCTTATGTCCGAAAATGTTGAAATATTCGCAATGCTGCTTTTATTTTAAATTCAATAAACGTTTTTTTTGTATTTTTTCTTATTGAACTGTGTAGTAACTCTGAGAAAATACTAGTTCTACCGAAGGGAACTAAAATTTAAAAAAAAATTTAATCTGATGTCTATTATTTCTTTTCGAATAGTGGTTCATTGATATATTATACCAAAGATATTAATTAAAAATTTTAAATTATCTATTTAACTTAGAACTTTATTTAATGGAAAAACCTTAGAAAATTTGAAAACAAATTGTTTATGTTTTTTATAGCTAGGGCTTATTGTCAGTTTTCATCTTCGATGATCTCTTAAATGCTAAAAACTAAGTGGTAATTTAGATATGAATCTTCAACAGAAGGTGTAGATGATATGAAGAATATTGACACGTTATATAATGGAGTGAAATATAAAAGAAAACTTCATACAGCATAAGAGGTGAATAATAATGAATCTTTACGTACACAGACAGAAGTCAAGAGATTATCTTGTTGCAAGACGTGCTTAAAACGGGCTTTGTTGATTAAAGAGAGACTTCGAAACTGCGGGCAATGTATTGCACTGACGGAACACAATTTATCATAGAAGTTTAAGCAAAAGTGAGGTAGGAAAATGATGTATATGGATATTTTTTCGTGAGTAATGGTCTTTTGTATAAAATGCTGTCTCACTTGTCCAACTTATATGTACTTGCCATAGTACTGACAAGAACGTTGGATGAAAANGATGCAATTGACTCTACGCTAGGGCTCTAATGACCTTGCCGTTGAAGAGCCCTAAAACCGCCAAAAAAAACAAACCCCTCTACGTTGTGAAACGCAGTTGCTTTTTTACAAATAATATTTTATTTGTATACAAATCCACTTGGCAGTCATAATTGGAAATAATCTACCATATCTTTGAAAATGATTTCTAATGCAATATTGAAAATTAGAGAAAATTCTATAAAAGTTTATTTTGTTTATTTGAGAATGAGCTACTGGCTTTACAAAAATAAGTATACTTGATGAAAGAGCGCATGACATTTCGCAGATAATATAGTATTAGGTACATGGTACATGTAAAAACAACTTATAGAGTTTGAGTACAATATGTAGAAATGAGTATAAAATAAAATTAACATGACTTAAGCAACTATCGCTTAATTTTTTTAGTGAAAGTATAGAAAGTATTGTGCTACGAAAGACTCCTAAGACCTTATACTTGATTTGTGCTAGCTCAGTTCGGTCCAGAAAGCAATCTAACACAAGATATACTACTCTTAACATAAATACACCATGAGCGTGCGCTAAGGGCAAACAAGACCGTGATTAATTAAAAACTCATTGAGTGTCATCTGTTACTATCAAGCTAGCGACTTTAATTAATAACAGAACTTTAATATAATGACTTGTTGGCTTAATAAAAACAGGGATAACGATATTGGAACAATGAAATATATATATGAAAACAATGAACAACATGAATTTATGTAGCAAACATTACTCCAATTGTAAAACTTGAATGAACTTTATCATCAAATACGAACTTGAAAAATTATTTTCTTTGAATTACTCACATTAAGTTTGACTGTTGAATAACATAATGAAACAGTTAAGAAAAAAACATAAAATTATCTCTTGACAATAAAGATGTCTTGAATTAAATATTCGTGAAGGATTCCTTTCTGCAACTGGCGCCTTGCTTGTCCTTCAAACGTCTTAATGCTGCTTGTTATTAAATCAGAGATTAATCTAATTTTTAAAGAAATTACTTAAAGTTCACTGGACTGTTTGTGACACGATGTTGCGCAATAGTTGCTCTGTCTGTTCACCGTCACAAAATTTAACACAAATTCAAATGGAATTGACTAATTAACTTTTTGTAAATTGATTGCAATTATAATTAATGTTCAAATCAATTATTCACTGTTCATTACTAATCATAATTTCACCACGTGCTTGATTATGGAAGTCCTTTAAATTCATCACTCTTACCACATACTTTCTCATTTACTGCAGCATAGAGTAAGGAAAAATACTATAGTGAAAAGGTCATTTCTGGTGTGGTTCTCCATACTAAGGTCGTCTTCCAGTGCTCTATTCACGGTCAAAGTCGCTATATGAACTTACTCTCACATTTCAAATAAAGTAATATTCAGAATATGATTTCAAAACGTATACCGACTTATCAGTTCTATAAATATCGTAAAAGTGTTATGTAAATGTAATTTCGTTTAGACAGAAATTAATGTATTTTTGTATCTGAAGTGCGTTTGCTGTCCTTCTAAGTATTTCATCATTACCATATCTATCATTTCAGTTTACGAAAAGTGTATTCTACGTCCGCTTGGTCCACCTGCACTGCTAAATATTATTCAAGCTTCTTAAAACGGTAAACTAATGTGTAAGTGTAGCAGACAGATATTATATGCTGCGTCTATACCAAAGTTTCAATCGAAATACCGCTAATGCGGATGTAGTGCATACTAATTGTACTTTACGTACAGAAAATTTAAGCATAATCGTTGGAGCCGTTTTTGAGAAACATTCAAAAGAGTACTGTAACCTTCATGTGAAGTACACTTTGTTTTGAGTAAAAAAAATTAGAGTATGTGCATCGACAAATAAATTGTACCGTCAATACGAAATATGAATTAAATTGTTTCATCCATTTACTGAGTATGCACAGACAGACATACAGACAGACGGACGGACGGTGGGTAGTTATGCCAAGAACCACTTTTTCAGAATCAGGGATCGCCAAAACGGATATTTCCGTTGAAATCTTGCTTTCGAATTTTTTCACGATTACAGTATGTTCAACATACTGCGTATATGAGAACATAATATACAGAATGTTCCAAAACTTGCGTGTCTCATGCGGAGGGAAGATATTGAAAAACTCTAATCATATAAGTCATGAACCATTTTTATCTCCCGGGAATTAATTAATGTAGTCAATTAACCGTCACTCTCGTTTGCGCTGCACCGCTGCTCGCGGCAATCAACCACTCTACCATGCGATATTCTTACCACTCCGCTTTCCATTCATTCTCGCAGCTGACTGTCTGCTCTACTTAATTAATTACTAATTAAAGATTCATTAAAAATGATTCGGAATTTTTCGGATTATATTTTTTACTCTACCTACCCACTGAAGGAAAGATTCAAGTTTTGGGAAAATCTGTATAAGAAGCTAGTAAACCAAAGAAATTTCCCTAAGAACGCAATTTCAGGGAAGGTAGCAAAATGATGAACCCAACGCCATTACGCGTCACGAGCGAAGGTCGATAAACAGCTCATATATGAACCCCAGTAAGCACATATACGATAGTGGAGTCTTCGCGTCGTGGGTCGAATGACTATTACATTCTATCTAGTGGTACCGATCATTTTACTGCTTTCTTGACTAGTCTCCATCCATCCCTTCGAATGAATTTTAGGTTTTCTGAAGTGACGATCAATCCCTTTGTTTCCCCTCCGTCTTTTTCCTCCTCTAATCTTTTCGAAGGAATTAGGTTCTGTAACATCAGGACCAGTGCAGTCTATAGATTTTGAAATATTAACATTTTCAAGCATTTTGCTAGCCGGAAATTACTAAGGTGATTAAGGGTCGGGCCAGTCGCCGCCAAATAAGGAAAAATACCCGCCACTAAGCCTTCCCGTTCATTGTGTAGAGGCTGAACAGTTTCCATCTACTTCTGAAAATTGAGTAGGAATGCCCTCAGAAGAACGTTACAGAAGCGCGTGGCGAGTGTGAATGGAATATTTCCAGTGGATGTAGATTCTCAGTGCGTTAGCGAGGGCGTGATCACGTGACCTCCGCTTCTGTATATATTGGGAGGATTGAAGATCCTCAGAGACTTTTCAGACCTTTCTGCGGAAGTGTATGGAAGTACCCAGGTTATTTGAGATGTGACTTGGTTAGTTTTGGTCGTCAGACCACTGAGAATTGCTGCGGTAATTCTATTACATTGCTATTAGGCGCGAATGACGTAACTTGGAACAGTTAGTTATTTCGGGATAGCAACTTGAAAATTTTTGAGATTCGGATACTCTGGATAGATTTCCGAGTTAATTGATAACACCAGTACTTATATCTGTGTGTAATTGTTGCTTTCAGATAGCAATAACTCTGTAATAACAAATTCAAACTTGTATTTATGATTTGAGAGTTCGTTCAAATTTGTAAATACGCAGATTTCAATTTGACTTGTATTAAAGGAATATTTTATTGTTATTACACGTTGATTGCTTGGGGAAACCAAGCTGGTGGCAGCGAACTCTACCATAAAGGTTGTGGTTTATGGTTGAATCCCGCTTCTACCCAAAAAATACCCACATCGCATCTGGGCTTGCGGTGTGCCGTAACAGTTCTCTGAACGGGGACCAAACAAATCCTATCCTTCCATTTAAACCAAATACCTTCTTTTCCCGCAATGGATTCTGACTCCGTGACCTCAGACTTCCACTGGTCGCTCTGCCACAAATCTCATACGATTTCTTAACCGTGACTTGGGTCAGGGAATTCGGAAGGAGATATGTTGGGTGGAAGAGTAGCTTATGGTACTGAAACGACATTTGTCTGGAGTAGTTGAGGGAAACCCCATCTGGGAACATCTAGTTCGTCTGAGCGAGTTTTTGAAGCCACTCTTTATCACTCAGCGATATTGTGAAAGTGAAGAAGCCACCACCGTTGTAGGTTGTCGTTACCACTAGACCACCCTTGTCTGATAAAGTAAACGGTCAGACAGTGCGCATTCTATGTAATGGTTTAAATTCTTTATGTAATGCTTCGCAGGTGAGCTTCTTCCTGACATCGTACCTGGTGCCATTGGTGCTCATCTGTGGTCTCTACCTGAGTATGTTGCTTCGTCTGTGGCGCGGCGTCGCACCCGGAGGACGAGTCTCCGCAGAGAGTCGACGCGGCCGCAAGCGCGTAACACGGATGGTGGTAATCGTCGTTGTCATCTTTGCCGTCTGCTGGTTCCCCATACAGGTGGGTGTTCTCGAAATAGTTTATTTAACCCTAGATGACTAGACGATCTTGGAACGGAGGAAGAGACTAGACGTTAGTAAAAACAATTACGACCGTTATAATTTTTGCATTTTTATCACAGAAAAATTGTAATCTGTTCAAATTTTCATAGGTAAGATAGATTTTAAATAATATGAACAAATAACACATAGTCATAGACTATTTATTTATTTTAGTTTAATCTACAATTCATATAATATATCAACCACACACAAAAAAAATGTTTCACCCAATAGTTCAACTTGCTGCGTCTAATTTCATATCGTTCTCAACGTTAGTTGAGGCACTTGGCACTTTTGTTCTCCTCTCACTTAAGTAACTAGGAACAAGTTTAGGAATTGAGTTCAATAGGTTTCAATCTTTTTAAACGTCGTACCGAGCCATAGTTTTCTAGTAAACAGATAGCTTAGGTGTTAACATGTTTGTGGAGCCTCTCTTCATGCTTCCTGGCGAACTTCCGGATTTCGGTGTGATGGATAACAATTGCTTAGTAGATCGTAACAATTGCAAAAACGTCGTAAAAAATATGACGCCGTATATTATAATGTTTGTTCAAATTATGACGATGAATAGACGTAAAACTTACGAGCGAGTATAACGACGCAGTGATAAATGCTGTATGACTTACCGGAGATCTACTGTAGCCGTTGCCCCTCCGGTGGCTCAGGGGCTAGCATGCTTGCTCCCACCGAGGCAATTCGGGTTCAATTCCCGGTGGGGCCAGAGGTAAGATTTGCAGCTTTTCACTTCAAAGACCAAGTTCATATAGCAGTGACTACCCTCCTTCAATCCACCTACCTCTACTAGTCCTAATATCACTAATTCTTTCAATTATTAACGACACCTAATAACCCGTTCACCTGGGCCAAGTTCTTGGTTAACCCAGCTAACCGGCCCAACTACTAACAATAGTCCTACCGTCCACACACTAGCTACTATAGCCCATGCATTCAGATAAGATTAATTTTAACTTCAATATATTATGCTTTTGTCTTGAACCATCGATCTTTGATGACCAGCGCATATCTACATTTTTTTTCATTGTTGCTGTGGTCACATTCCTATCATATGACGTCCGTAAGATTATCATATTTTACATTTTTTCACGATGATTCTTACGCATTCTTAATATCTTCGTCCGGGTCATCCTGTGTTCTTTCTTTCCACCTTCTCAGTATTGTGTTCTTTCTGTGTTCCATGATTTGTGTTATTTCTTTCATCTCTATTCTGTAATGTTAACACTCCAGACATAGTTATTTTATCTGAACTAATCTCGATCACAATTGTTCGGTCACTAGTAGACTAGTATAATACGATCCTTATTGACTTGAATGCCTTGCTCATTAGTTCATGATTTAGGTGTATTACTCATCCTTATCTACAGTTCTTTGTTTATCAACATGCCTGGAATATTCATAACAATACTCCATATTATGATTACCTTATAATTACAAGTGGCCTCCCCGCAGCACAACATATCTCTTAGACGAGGACAACAAAAACTTCGTTCTCATCACACTAAAACTTTAACGGACATTTGTTCCAGGTATTGGTTATGTGCTTGGTTTTATTTTGAATGATATCAAAGATAGANGTTCCAGGTATTGGTTATGTGCTTGGTTTTATTTTGAATGATATCAAAGAAGTAATTAATGGAAATTAATATAAATTTATTGTCAAAAAAGCAGTACAAAATTCATATGACCAAGTGGAGGACAATAAACTAATTTATTCTCCGGAAGCAAGCTAGGGACCATCCATTCAATTCCGATCAAGGGCCATAAGGCAAAGGTGGGTTGAAAAATAACAGCAAAAATTTCTGGATAAGGTAAAAAATTTGCGACGTGTTATAATACAAAAAAAATTATTTTACATGAACGAATTATTATCAAACTATAGATAATTCTGAGTATATTGTTTACAAATCATAAGAATTGAATTAACACTAAATTAATGATTTCTTGTTTCAATAAACGCGCCACTAGACAAAAGCATAGAGAACCTGTATAAGAAATCCGCCTCTACCTCAAGGAAAAGTGGAGAAAAACCCGGGCCAGGATGGGGCTACTTCAGTAATTCGGTCTTAACAAACACGACAGTTTCATAAGTATAAATGCAGAGAAGTGTTAAGATATTTAATTCCTTAAATAAAGGCTTACAAGTGTTTCGGGGGTGATATTTACAAATTATCCGAACTGTCCTTTTCTGAATTCTGAACGTTTGAACAATCTGCCCGGAATTGCCCCAGAAGATAATGCTGTTACGTAAATAGGAGTAAACGTTTGCCAAATATACGCAACGGGAAATACGTGGACTAACTACATTAACTAAGATTCAGAATGCGTAACACAATTGCTTAATTGGGAATTAAAATGCAAAAAATAGGTATTGTGCTTGTGTCATGTTGGTAGAAGAGAAAAAAAAATGAGGATATATAAAGAAATGTGCATTTACAAGTTTCGGTGTTTAAATATAATGGTGTTTCGGTACGTGTGATTTCATCTTTATGATCAGTCAATTATCATTCATCTTCATCATTTTGATGATATTAAAATTATTCCCGACAACACTTACGACTCAAAAACTTAGTGAAATCTGACATTAACTTACTATTATGAACCCGAGATGTAAAAGGGACAAATTGAAAGAAACTAAATCACACTAACTGCAAAAGAAAACATTTCACTAATACATTTTTTCTTTTAAGAAATGAAAAGATAAATCTATCCTATAACTACAACATCATGGATATCACAGTCCCTGTTCTTCCATACGAATTGCATATTATTAATATTTACATTGTACTTTTTTGTGATGTATAATGGTAATTTCAATTTCAAAAATTGTCATTTACATTTTAATTATCGTAAAAAGAGAAACAAAAATTATCGTTCAATATACCAGAAATATATGAGAGGAAACGCAATTTTTTAGAAGCGGTAAACCTACTGAATGGACTTTTCCAATAAATCTCTATGAAAAACATTTCGAGGTGTAATTAGTTGCTTAATGGTTACGTGATATATTTGACCGGGAGGTAAGGCGGAACGGGGTTTCCATCTCCAAAACGTCTATATTACACTTCCATTCAGTGCGAACTATTTTGACATCTGCAGCGTGTAGGTTATTTTCTTGTAGCTCGGAACGATTCTTTTAGTACTAGAGAATATCTCTGTAATTTTACTACAACTTGTGCCGTTTCAATAATCTGAGAGATTTGAAATACGTTATTACATCTGATTTTAACGGTAGGTTAAAAGCTTGTAATTGAGGTCTGACAAATAGAACAGTTAAATGGAGTTTGCTTTAAGATCAAGCGAGATTTGCTCCTAAACCCTATTTCCAGGTGCCGAGGTAGGTTCTACATTTACAAGAAAAGTATTAAGACTACGAACCATAGTTATTCAAGAGACTCGTGCAGAGTTGAAGTTGATGATTCAATTGAGGGGACTTCAATTCTATCTCAAAGGAAGACTTTAGCACCCTCTGGTGGCTTAGGTGGTACTGTTCTTGTTCATGACCAAGTCATCCCTGTGGAGCAAGAAAAAAATTGTACTTTTTCAAATTAATGTCCGAATCCATATAGTTGATAGAGTACTGAAGAGCGAACCCTCCTTCCTCTATACATCTCCTCCTAGTATCAATAATTCATACTTAGTACTAACTACTTCAACGTGGTCCAAATTGTTGGTAAACCCAGCTAAGCGTCCACAATACCCTACTATCCAACTCCTCCCTCCTATCGCTCCATGTAGACAATTCCCATTTACAAATACTGCAATAGAAAGGAAGTCTTACGACAGAGAAGGTTGGAGGATGTCTTGAGAGACTTGTCTCCATTAGGCCTATAATTCAAGAGCATAAGTCATAAGTGAAGTGATGAGTCCGCGTCAATATTTTTAAATTCCAAGTTTCTTTTCATTTTTAAAACATGATAATACTACCCCTTACCATCCCATAGCTGTGATTGACATGGCTCGTAAAACAATTTCTCGAACAACGTTTGCGAGATGTTTAAAAACATGTTTATCACGTACGTGTTTATCAATTATTGACCAGTATATGAAGAAGTTTCATGTCTTCATTGCTCTTGGTAGCTTACCTGAAAAGAATTTTACTTTCTGCCCCCTCCTCCCTAGTTTTGAGAAGTTGTTATAGCTAAAATAAAATTCTTGTCGGCACGTTATTTCTCTGACAATTTTATCCCCTGAATTGCATATGCATTAAAAAGAAAAATGAGTGATAAAAATATATATTTTGGAAATTCGGTTGGTCTAATAGAATATCAATGAAGCTGAGTACTAAATCGAAATAGAAATAAAGTATTGGGTCATTGAGCCCCTTAAAAGATATCCCTTCGTATTATAATTTTAAATTTTAGTATTTGGATTTACTGAATTTATTTCACAATATAGAGAGACGTCCGCTTTTAAAGACCTCTCCACCTTCGTTATTTTCTCAAGACGTCATCGATCGGAGGGAGCTCAGGCAAATTGCGTCACCAACATAATTAGAATATAAATAAGATGGCGCAACTACCTCGGGAAGTTTGTTGAGCTGTTGTATTGAGAGGTCGGTTTCGGACGACGACCGTCTTCTGACCTCGCTATCGCCTCAAATTAATTTCAATTGCCTCGAAGGTGAGTCCCATCCCTGTCACCTGGGGTGCTAGTGACGACTTGGAGATTTTTCTGCTCAGTAGTCCAGACGACCGGTAGAGAATGCGCGTGTCATTCACCATCCAGAACGCGTCTAGAGAGAGTGCGACCGATGCATGTTCAAGTTTCCGCCATTTTTTCCGTCAAATTGGAGAGAATGCAGTGAAATTTATATGAATTTACTATTTTTCTTCTCTGATTGATCTCGCTAATGAAAAGACTTTCGTAAAAGATGATACCATATTACAAGTAGGTAGATATTGAACAAACCTTTTCAATCGCTATCCTTTTCAATCGGAGATGATTACACTTCTGTTGTCAAAATCAATATAGAATGACTGAAAATGTTTTTTTGTTAAAATTTTTCTGAAATTTTTTTTAGTATACGAAATAAACTTTTTTTGTATTTCACTTGCACGGTAAAAAGTTGTTTGTACTAAGAACTACCTAGTAGGTGAATCATTCCAGCAGTCGAGGTTGAAGATGTTGGTGTGAGCGAAATGTAATGTGTCAGGGAGCATCTGTGGGTCGCGGAACGAGGAAGTGGTGACTGAGTGAGGAGGTAGCTAGTCTCCTTCCGATATTTCACAGACTATAAGTTAGGAATTTCTCTTTTTCCTCGTCCAGACAATATCGGTTCATCACACTCTTCTTCCTATTTCTTTCGTCCGAATCAGGATTAGGTGAAACAGACCTTGCACCCTGAATGTGAGATAAACGAAACTAAGAAATGGAATTAATGTGGTTCCATGTCATAGCAGCAAGTACTCAGATTTTTTTGCTTCTGCACTTCCAGAATGTCATTACTTAAGTAGTCACCCCCTTCCCTCTGTCATATCTAGGAGCGTCTTACAGATAATAACCAATACATGGAAAACCCAATACCGCACGAATGTCTTGATAATTGTCGTTAATAATTTATCCGAACATTTCATTGAAATTCAAAAACTGAGTACAATTAAACGGTTTTTGTCACGTTCACTTCCAGTACCTGTGGTACGATTTCTTAGATGCGTGGAATCTGTAGCGACAACCATGGTCAACAGACTCCTTGTCTGACATATCCTCTATTGAAATAAGACATGCTATTCAGAATCCATACTTTAATCCTTAATAATTCGAGACCGAAAGTAGTCGTATTTTTCATATATTTTATATTTATTTCTAATATTATAAGTGATCATTGAGTTGGCCAGCATAGTGATGTAAAATGAAATATTTTATTTTTTTCATTAGCTTTACATTACCATTCAAAAAGTATTATATATATTATAAAAAGTATTATAAATTATATATGTGGATACACTGATAATTTTTTGGTTTTACAATGATTGGAAAGCTTCCAATTAATAGTCGCTCAATATTCTGTGGCAAAATGTAAAATGTTCGTGACTGCTAAAAACGAAATGATGGTTATCATGCAAATGAAAGTGCAAATCACCATGTGCTTCTGTAAAAATGAAATTCTAGAATCAAAATTCTCCATAATTTATCGTCGAAAAATAACTTTGGCGGAAGATAGGGAAAGAATTCAGACCTTGAAACAAAATGGTAGATTCACTCTCAAAAATGATCACGAACATTTCAAGCACAAACGTATTAATTACAAATCCAGGAAGTTTGGGTAATGAGCGTCTTTTCGAATATTTTTATAGTGATATTATGTAATTATTACATATTGTGAGATTTGAATAATTTAACAATTAAATAGAAAGAATCAACATTGTTCGAACGACGTAGCGGGGGAGGGGAGCTTCTTTGCTCCACGAAATTTAAAAATCCGCCGTTGAGTTGTACAAAAAAGTGACGCCCACATTTGACGAGAGTGCAAGCTGAGACCTGTTGGAGAAAGAGTTTATTGCTGTAAAGGAATGGTAGGCGAGCGAGGGTGTGGGACGACGAGCCGCCACGGTTGTATAACTGAGGGTGGTTAAAAGGACGTAGGCGGAAGGAACAAGTTGCTACTTGTTCTAGAAGAAAAAAGAAACGTTGCAAAAGAACGGTTGAAGAACGTTCAAAAATCCCCAAAATCCCCAATCAGAACCGTGGCACGGTAGGGGGGGAACATCTGCGTGATTGGAAGCCTCCGTCACGTGGATTTCGAAATTTGAAGATTTTGGAAGTGGGGAGAGACATGTAGGTGGGGAGGAAACCCATTTAAGAAATGGAAATTGTTCCTTCAAGGATTATTCTTCTAAAAATTTTCGCGAGCCATTATTTCGCGCGTAAGCCAATGTTCTTCTAGAAATTTTCGCGAGCTCACGACTTCAAAGATTTTTTGAGGCACGTGAGATTTTTTTTTCTTCTTCGAAACTGGTCGAGTTTTCGGGAGCACCGAACATGACTTATATATTGTTCGTGATTGGAGCCACTACTCCGTTTTTATTTTCGAAGACGTCCGAATAATTCGTAACATCGAATGAGTCGCCTGAGTCCGCCATCGTCCGGAGCTAAGCCTATAGTTGTTCGCGAATATTGTCGGCGGCGACGCCTGAGGGCATCCAGGACGCGTAGCTGAGGGGAGGAATCACTACTGGTTGAGCCGTAGGTAGCGATGTCGTCAACCCGGAAGCGCTCTGAGATCGAAGCCGGGCCAGCTGTGTGAGGTCAGCGCACCCTCCACTCACCACTGCAGCACATGACTGATCATCTGACGAGGTATTTGTACGATTGGGGGTGTTATTCAACTCATATCGTCATGCGCTGTTGCGAGACAACAATTGCGGATCTTATTGCAAAGAAGGGCCCAGAATTTTGGACTTGAGGACTCGTGAAGAGGGGCCAATTATTAAAAACGGAACTCCGCTTAATTATGTCCATTAAATTTGTAATTAATGTACCAGCCTTTTTCGAGAAGAGAGAATGTTTGTAAAGCCAATGTTTATTGTATTTGTTAGAAGTGTAGAGAAATTATTGTAATGTGTGGTCTAGGAGTTAAATTTGTTGAAAATTCATGTTTTTGTAGAGAAGCCGAATCCGGCAGTAACATCTGTGTGTTTTTTGTTAGCGTTGATAGGAAATCACGTGTGTTTTTTGGGGGAATGCATGAGGGTTTTTTTATTGTAAAGTGATTTATGTTAATTAAAGTTAGTGAATTAATTTGTCTTAATGGGATTTCCTGTGTGTGGAACCCCAGTACGGGTTTTCCCTGTCTTAAATAATACGAACCCAATTTACTAGTGGCACCCCGAGAAAGAGCTAGTCGAGGCGAAGCATTATAATTGTTTATAATTATTATAAATATTTAAATATTAAAATTTGCCACAATATATTGGTGAATAATTGAGATACTTCGGTTTATGAAAATGGCCACGTTCATATCTAATTATTATAATTATAATTAGACGCAAAGATTGACTTGTAGAAAATTAATTCGGTTATTTTACTACTTCATCGATATATTGAGTTGCGATAATTGAGGGACTGGATTTTTTTCTTTTTAAATGAATTCGTATTCCGTACTAAATTATATGTAAATTTACGGGATGAAATTCAATGAATAAGTCATGAGATGTTCGTTGGGCGTAGCAATTCAATAAACGTCGATTTTTTAAATACAAAAGCTAAAAGTTGTTAGACATCAATTTTAATAAATTGAATATTACCACGTTCATAAAATTTATCGAAAAGTAAATTGACAGAGAGGCAAAGAAATAATCAATTTGTAATACTTAAGTGTTCGTAGGAAAAGAATAATTCATTGTATCATGTTCTTATGGGTTTGAAACATATCTCCTTTATGTAAGCGACGTTTCTCCAAACGTGATAGAATGACTAGCGAATGAAAATGAAGTAATATTTTAGATTATCCTTACTAATATTAAGTGTACAACTTTTCTTCTGCCGTTTTTTCAACATTCGAGGCTTTTATGTAAGAAAACTGGTTGTACATTTACTATTCAAAATATTTTTCATCGCTGGTCACTACTTTCTCCCATTTTTTGGGCGGCGAACGAATCTCACGTTGAAAAAACTGCTCATCTTTTGAGGCGATCTATGTGCCCTCTTTATTTTCTCTCGAAAAGAAAGAACGTTTTGGATCATGAAAATAATTAAATAATGAGCTGAAAATTAAAAAATGAATGACAACGTCCTCATTGATGAAAAAGATGTAAAATATTTTGACAACTCTTTCTTGGTATGAAATAAGAGATGAAATAAAAATAATTTGGATTGTCATGACTTCATAATAAAAAATAATTTGGATTGTCATGGCTGCATATTTACAATTTTTCCGTAGAGTGAATAGAAGCTGCGTTTCATTAATGAACGCAATGTGTTCAAAGGTATGTATTTTTGTTTTGTAAATTGTTTTGATTTTATTTCATTGGTTGTGTTACGACGAAGCGTTTTTCTGGTGATCAGTCGCATTATATCCTGTATGGTTTTCACTACTCATTTGGTCTGAAAAGCTGCCACAAATTAACGATGTTAATTATGAGCAGCATTCATTTCCTCTGTAATGATATGAATAGCATGGAGTAATGTCAATATTGAAGTATTATGCACGATCCTCGCATATGATGGAGTTAAAACATTCAGAGGCTGTTCTCCAAAATTATATTAGAACATTTCATGCTTAGTCGGTGGCGGATCTATAGGTCCCTTAGCCCCCCGTCCCCCTAATGAACCTGACTCTTGACAGATAAAATTTAATTTGAATAACTGTATACTTCGTAAAAGTGTCACTAGATTAATGATTGATATTGGATATAATTGTTATTTTTATTAATAATATCATATTATTAAAATTAATAATATCATGTTAATAAAATTAATAATACCATGTTAATAACTTTAATAAATAATTGTTATTGTTATTAATAATCCTAGATTGTTAATTATTTGTTTGATGCATTATATTTCAAGTTAATACTTATAAAATGTTTCTTCTAGAACCATAATTGGAAACAAAAATGCTCCCCGGTTAACCCCCCCCCTCTTGATTACTGTCTAGATCCACCACTGTGCGTAGTTAATACGAGAACTGAAGATATCGTGGAAGTCAGTTGGATGGAGCATTACTAATTATTCCTAGACAGTTTTGTTTTGTTCATCAAAATTAGTTGATGGCTCTGAGAGAGTTATTAACATGTGTATATATTCTCCATTTAATCAACCCTGGTCTTTATGATACGGTGTTGTTTGATTCTGCATGCGTATTTTTCAAATTTTAGTATCAAATATTACAAAATTGTTTAGTTATTAAAAAATCTCGTCTCTAAATAACTAGTACTGAATTTAAAGTTTTATTTAAAAGGTAATGATTATTTAAAGAAATATTTTGAAGATAGCTTCTTATCAAAACGTATTGTTTCTGTTTCTTAATTCAATTAAAAAGAGACATGGCGATGGGAATAAAAATGTATAGAACATGTTTAAAATATTCTTTTGAAGTGTTTATAGTATACTTTTGAAATTTATTTTCACCAAATTTTTGCGTTAAGGAAGAAAAATCACTTAAATACTACGTACAGATTACTAATTTAAACCCATTTATTTACGCCATGTAATAAGAGACCTGTTTATTGGGCCCGAGCGAAGATTTCGTAGTCATACTTAGGTGGGAATACCAAACAGTGGACCCAAAGCATTGAATAAGCAGTAAATGGCTCATATAACGATTCTCCAGTATATCGATTTTAGGGTAAACCTAATGAAATTAATTGTGGATTAATGTGGATATCATCGAATTTCATGTACCACTAGTAATATCACCAGGGAGGCACTTTAATAACTAACTACGATTATAATTCCATTTATATTAATAACAATAACAACAAATCATATCAGTTCGGAGTAAATATGCAAGTTTGGAATCCGTTCATTTCCAGAAAATTTCTGTAATTGTATGTTACAGAGAGAAATTTATGTAATTGTATGTTATTGAGTTTTCACCAGGGCCAGGTAAAAATGTATGTGCTTTCAAACTGTAACACAGCTTGGGGATTAAGATAATTGAAGAGAAAAAGTTTCGTTTACATGTTCACTTCACTGGTCGAACATGAGCTCTTTTCGTGGATAGCGAGCACGTTAACCATGAGATACGGGAAGGAAACACTTTCATTTGATCTATTTTAGCTCCCGACGTTCCTCGAGATTTCATAGACTAATCTTCTTTTACTCGGTAAAGAATAAAATCTATCTGTTTGCAAAATTAAAAAAAATATTTTAAACATTATATTCAAACTTTAACATTATTAAATAATTTTTAAACATTATTTTAAACATTATATTAATTCTTTTTAAACATGTACAGCATTCTAATTTTCCAAATTTTAATGATACAAGTTTAATACAAAACTTGACTGTATACGAGTATACTACTTCAGCTAGCGGGAGCAGCTCTGGTCAAATTTTCACTTCCGAGTCATGACGAGGTTGCACCATTTCATTAAAATTCTGGTAAAATCTAAACTATTTCTCGAAATTTTACGATTTACATCTTTGTTAAATGCATCAAACTAATAATCCATTCAATTTGATGTTGATTGATTTTTTCCTTCTTTAGTTACCTCTGAAATTGAACTATTTTAACATTTTTAATAACGTTTTATAGAAAATTTAGGATAATTTTTGTAGATAGATATATGATGTCGTGGACGTTTTTGTAGAACTCTAAGGTAAACAATATTGCCATTAATAGTTGTCACCTATCTCTTATCATTTAGGCTGCGTAAGCTAATATAATTATCTTTTCCCCCCGATATTTATTGTCATATTGACTTTTTTATCACATTTTAAAAATAATAGTTAGCTCATGTTCATCCTGGACATTTAAACTATTTCCTTGCCAAAATTCATCACGATTGGTTCAGTGGTTTAGCAAACAGAGGCACGCTTTCACGTTACGCATTTATGTCACTAGTCTGTTACAAGAAGTAAAAGATTTCGTCATTCTGTCATTATTTATTATTGATGCCAATATCGATGTATTATTTATTATCGGCCGCATGGGGGCAATCTTCAGCACTCCAAATGTTTTTTAAAAATATAAATTACATAATAATATAAATTGAAACATTCTAAAAATAATCTACCCACTTCTTCTTTGAAAAGTTCATAATTTTTAATATATTATGAAATGAGGAAATGAGGAAATGAAAAAGCTGGCATACCTGGGTCCTTTAGCAAGCTGTGGCTGACAGCACCGTTGTCTCATGAAGGGTCGGATTATATAGGGAAGTTTCAGGAATTTCTATTGACGTCACGGGTTTTTCGTGTAACAGGCTTCAGTTGTTTTATGGCTAATTTTAGCAGGGGGGAGGCAATGTCTGGAATTTGATGATTGAGTGTAAAAATGATGGAATTGAGTGAATTTTGAATGTTTTCTAGTTTAAGTTTTTTCTAGTAATTATTTTCTATTTCTAAAATTTAGAAATCATTGTCTATGTGGAATGTGTGATCATTTGTATATTGAATGTATTGTTATTGAGCAAGAGTTCTTCCTTTGCACTATTCAACATCAGTTCCTTATCTTTGTTTCAGGTTATCCTGGTTCTGAAGACCCTCGACCTGTACGCCATCACCAACACAACAGTTATGCTTCAGATCGCGAGTCATGTGTTGGCATACATGAACAGCTGCGTCAATCCCATCCTGTACGCCTTCCTCTCAGACAACTTCCGCAAAGCGTTCCGGAAGGTGATCGCCTGCGGTGTGGGTGGACCTGGCGGTGCGGGCGGTTTGGGAGGTCCGCGTGGTTCCAATGCTCGGTACCACCGCGCCTCCGTCAACCAAGCCAACGGCCGTGTCGATCCCGATAACAAGACTTGCAACACCAAGACGACTCGTGCAAATGGGAGCAGTAACGATATCTTATGAGTCGTCTCGGAAAAACGACGTTCGTTTTGTGGATGACCGTTGGCGAACGTCGCCGTGGACGACGTGTGAAGTAGGACCTCTGGTGTGGGAATATCCACGCTTTATTTTATAGTTTGTGGTTAACATAACCTCTCTTTATCCGATTTTGTATTGTTTCGAGCAACAATGGGTTTCATGAAATCGGCATTATTTTTTATAATTTAGTCATTGAAAGAACAATTGTCAGTGACTGACAAAATATTGTTTAACTAACCATTAAATTCAAATAATTATTTTTAACACCAATTAATAATTAAGTTTGCTAAAACTAAAATCGAAAAAAATCTTGATATGATTATATACTTATCAACATCTGTTTCTTTCAACTCTGTTCGCTTTCTCTTGATTCCTCGTTGTACTAGTGAATAAATAACAAAAAACATTATGGTGAACCGGCATGAAGTTATATCGAGAAGACAGAAGATTTTTGTACGAGATTGATACTTTTGTGTATATTTGTGAATTGAATGTTTTATTTTTTTCGTGAACTTTTACGGGTGTCCCGGATTTAAAAGACTGCCCTTTCTGCCATCGCTCTGTAGAGAAGGAGCGATTTGGTTTTTTACTTGCTTTATGGCCGAAGATGTGTGACTGTTGTGGAAACTTTTATCTGACTTGTGAGAGTACGAATGGAGAATACAGGGTATATATGCTTGGTGTAAGTGACCTATTTTGTTTCTTGTGAATTGGATATGGAAGTTTTATGTGGTCTACTTTGAAAGTAGTGTTATTTACTCGTATGTGTTCCTTGTACAGTGTCTTAGAGACAAGTTTTTTTGTTTACCCCGTGTACTACAGTGTGAAACATTTGGGAACTGACATACTTAAAAACAAATTTTAACAAACATCCTAGAAGACTATAAAATTCAAAATCAACATCGGCGATGCAGTTCAGCATTTACGTCATTCCACCAATCTCCATTTAAGGTAAGAATTTGCTCCTAAAATACTATATTTATTTCATTTTATTTGTATCATTTTGAATTTTGGAAGAATGGTAAATTGTATCTACGGGGATCATTTCTCAAATATTTATTTTCGATGCATACGATCAGTGGAGGAAAGCTTTTGGATGTAATGTGTGTTTTCTTCTTGTAGTTAGCCATTTCAGATTCGTGTTAGATTTGTTTTAACTGTAATAATGTCATATTTTTATTCACCGAAGATAAAAGTCTTTACGGCAGTTATAGTAACAGAATAAAATCACCGTGTCAAAAATTTGTATAAATTAATGAAATAATAATTATAAAACATTTCCGGTTCTTTTAAATAGGCAAGTTCTTTAAAATCTACATAAATTTTAAGTATAAGTTCATTCCAGGTAATCCTGAAGAGATATTTAATGTTTGTCAAAACGTAATTTTAATCTTTTAGTTCGCCATTATCATCTTCATAGTGATCATTCTGACCCCTCACTCATACTACTTGACGAAACTTGAACTTTTGGTTTGCCCATGTGTCTGTATGCGGAAATCTGTTGCCAAATTATTATCCTACCAGCAGATGGCTCACAGAGTTATGTAAGTTTACAGTTTGTTACCTTCTCTATGAATAATTATTTGTTACAAATTAGATCGTCGTTACTAGTTACTATTTTCCATGTAACTAACATTCAGAGAAAATAAAAACAAAAAAGATAATTATATGATTGAATGATTTGACTAACTTTGTCCGGCAGAACTACTGTAACTAATGTTCTCTCAAGAGCACCATTTCAATGAAGTTAACATGATTCGTTGGGGCTTTATCCTACAATCACGTTAAGAATCTCAATCAAAGAACAAGGACATGAACAATTAAATTCTCGATAGCTGTTGTGTTCTCTTCACTTTTGATGTGATTTATTACAAATTATATTATATCAAATACAAATTCAATGCACTGTTTTTAATTTACAACGTACGAAAGGACTTATGAAAATTTTTGTTGTGATTTACAAAAATACCGGAGCTGGGGTAGCTAATGTATAGGCTGCCAGCCGGACAGACAACACATGAGCTCGAAAAGCTAACATCCGTCTGCTATGACGTGAATTTTTGTCCTTCTGTAGCACAGCGTACAGCATTAACTCTCACAGCTTAAATAGCTAATCTACAAGGAAAGAAAAGGGAACCTATGGTAGAGGACGTTGCCAGCCAGTAAACATATAATATTGATTCGACGTGAGTCGACATCGACTCATCTACATGCTTTGTTCTCTGTACGACATTCTTGACAATATTTATTTTTATTGCAACTCCATAGCCTTACCTTGTCTAATACCAGGTGTACATCAAACGCTCTTATTTCTCGCCGTCCGTCTTTAGGCATCCGACAGCGCCAGTATTCGATCCAATTCAGAGAGGAAGGCGCGAAAGCTACCATTGTGCTACTGCAGTATAATTCTTAATTCTCTTGTGTTACGCTGTCTAAGAGTTGACACAATAGTACTGGTACCATGAATTGTAAATACGTCAATTAGTAATCATCTCTAAATCTTGAAAAATAGTTCTTTAAATACCAAGAAAATAGTTTTTATGTATCAAAATGATTCTTTATTTTGAATTTATTTGAAATTTATTCTTATTAGATTAGTACATTTAAAATATCGTTATTTTACATAATACTTAGGTATTCGCCAACGTTAACTTACAGAAATTCAAAATATCATCAGTGTACCGCTGCTCGACGTCGAGAAAACACTAAATTTTCATAAGTTTCAGGCTACGCAACGTAGGGATGGCGTCGTTTAGTTGATGTAATGAATAATTTTGTTCAAGTAAACAACAATTTATAAACGCGAAAGCTATGGTCGATTTGACTCCGTAATACAATTGCTCAGGCTGCGTGGCCTCAGTCATGAGTCAACGAACCGAATGCTTAGAAGGCAGCGCAGCCGAGAGTCATTTAGCGTCAACTACGAACGAGATCGGCGGCGAGGTAACATACCACAGTTCTTGTAACAACAAACGACAGTTTTCAGCGGGGCTGAGCTGTTGCGCGTAAAACATATAAGCTATAGTTGTTGATCTACCTCCCTTCCTCCCAGGCGAAACAGCGTTAACTTCCGCAGTGATAGAAAATTGGTCTCGATCAAATGAAAACTTGATTGGGGCAGCAACAGCGTAAGCGGTGGCAGCTAATGGTGTTGTCTGTCCTCTAGACAGCCAACACATGACCTGTCACAGCTAATTGTAGGCTGAGATACCCAACTTATTTTTTTCTGTGCAGTTTAAACTAATTAGGCAATACTTGTATACAGCGCAACCGCGTTGCCGACAGCACGACTAACAACTAGCTTCCAATGTAATTAACACATTGTGGGGATTCATTAAGCGACGTTTATCTTTGCGAGTTCTTCGCCTGCTTCACAGAGGATGGGACAGTCTTCAGACGTTCGAAATTTACCTTTTCTAGCTGCTTCAAGTCATCTACAGACAGGACAATTTGTTAATTAAATTGACATTTTGTGAAGGAAATAGTATGCTTATTTTAGTGGAATTAAAATTCATTAAATATACACGCAGATCTAATCGTAATAAGTTGACTTTGTTTAATAAATTGCTAATTGCCTAATGGGGGAGTTGGTGTATTTTATATAATGATAATATTACAAACAAACTTCATAAACGAGAGCTTTTGTCACTTGTTAAATGGTGAGCAAATCGATGTTTTGTCAACATTATCAACATAATAAGATAAATATTTTCAAATTCTTTTGATCTCAAGGATCAAGCGAAATCACAGCATTTTTTTGTGTTGTAAAACCAACATATTCAAACAGAAATAACTATTCTCTACTCCCCAAATTCCTCCCCGACTAGCCCCTTCCCCCTTGATCCGCCAATGCCAAGATCCTATCAACCCCCAACGACCCATCAGCGTAAGCTGTGACAGTTAATGATACTGTCTGTCTGCTAGACAGCCAACGTGCGAGCTATCACAGCTAACTATAGGCTGAGCAATCCAAATTATTTTTTTCCGTTGAGATTTGAATAGATATAGTCTAAGACATATACAATTGTTTGAGGTGTTATTTTATTTAAGATGAGGTCGTGAACGGAATATATTGCACAAATATTTGAAGACATAAATTTCCGTGGGTGTATTAATGTTGAATTAATTTATACTAACTTGACAGACAGCCCCAAACAGCGTACTATTAGTACACTGTAATAAGCAAAAATAGGGAAAATAATTCGCAGAGCTTTGAAACTAGGTAATTAGTTTACGGCAATGTAGTGTTGTTTACGGCTACTAACTCTTCCCAAAATTTTTCGGAGCCACAAACCCCTAAAAGCCACTACTAATGTGCTCGTTTGCGGTTTTTGCCGTTTCGACGCAAAACGTTCTTGTTCTCGAGATATAAACTCTCCAATCAGGGGGTAGTTTTCAAAATTACTATTTCTTCATCATTTTTGGATAAAGAAGTTGTTTTTTAAATAGTGGGACCTCAAAGAACCTGTATATCAATATGTAGTGACATACAGAATGAAACAGCAGCCTCAATACGATTTCCGATCGAAAACCCGGGTTTCAGTGCGAATAGAAGGTCACCGGGTATCTCGTACATTCCATCAAATATTTCGTCAAATATGCCCTGTGCGCTTTGTTAGCGTTGCATCTGTACTTGGAATTCTTCATGCTTGTTGTCGTGATTCGGCGCTTCAAAGTGTTAGTGTTTCTTTTAGTGGTGCTTGGAACGTTCTATTCGAGAAAACACTTAAAAAGACTTTTGACTCATTTTCGGCCAATGTTACTAAAACAGAATACCAAATTATTTTACAGATTTTTTTCATGTGGTTTTTACTCTTTAATCTGATTGCTTCCGTAGTTTAATAATTCAAAGGTGCGTGGCTCCGAAATGTTTTTGGGAGAGATAATAATCGTAAACAATACGACATTCTACGCCTAATTGCCAAGTTTCAAAACTTAGCGAATTATTTCCCCTAAGGGACTGTTTTTCGTCTAATTTCAGTGTACTAATTACCACTACCGAAATTATTATGTTGATTTTCATAACCTACCTGTTATGATGAATTTTAAAAAACGAAAATTTCTGTATTATACACTTTGTTTACAAAAGTGTAAAAGTATATTTTATTGAACCAGACAATATTGAAAGTAAAATGAATATCATTTCAAAAATATTTTTCTTTTTATAATAGGATTATAAAAAATAGTATTATCATTTCGGAAATGTTAAACAGGATTAAACTATACCTCTATAGTACAAGGCAAGCGTTGACTTTAAGATTTTTAAAACCTTAAAAAATTGTTACCGTTGTGCTTACACATCCTTATTCGAAAAACATTTTTTGGGTAGCATTTTCTTCTAATGTCTATTTACTGAGATTAAATCTAATCTTACTGTTCGTTAATGCATACAGAATCCATGTATTTTCTCTTTACGTTACTTTTATTGCCGGCGAAAAAACTGCTTAAATGCGAGGCAAGTTGGCTACACGCCCTGGAGTTAACCATCGCATTCGCCCATGAATAGGGAAGGCCAAGCATCCGGATCTACTCGTTTCCCCCAGTTTATAATAAGATAAACGGCTTGAATCTCGCTTGTTCCATATAAATTTTCTATGTCAAGTGACACATCGGGAGAGAGATACGGTGAGGCCGGAATATCTCGTACGATGGAGAACCCATTACGAAAATGAGGTTGTCTCTCTCGAAAGACTATTGCGATGCACATTGTGAAGTTACATTTTTCTGACAAATTTCCGACGAATTATACGCGAAAGAAGTAAATCGTTTTCATTTCTTATTTACACACATTTCTTGATAACACGAGCACACACGTGCAAAATATATTGGTGTGTTCGAAAGACGAAACTTGTGTATCTTTATATATTTCGACGCACTGAATCTAAATTCGGAATATCTCCATCACCCCAACCGGTTTTTTTAAAATCAGTATTTTCTATATTTAAGGACGTTCGTTGTTCGCGATTAAAAAATTAAGGATGATTGAACAACTCTGACCTCGGATTCGGATTTAGCACTTCAAAACACATACGGGTACACGTGTAGTCTTTGAAACAGACCATATTCGATTTTGTGGGCCGGAGTAAAGAGTGTTCTCAGATTGTTTTATTATGAGGTTTTCTTTTGGGTTGTGTTACTTTATGTCAATTATTCTCGAACTTAAAGGTCAATCTTGGCAAACACCATTTGTTGTTTTCCTTATCTTGATTGCGGATAATGAGTCCGCAAAATCTTTCGTGAAGCTATTCGTGGAGGAAGATATTAGGTCAGGTTAGGTCAGGTGGAAATGAGTACGACCCGGGAATCGTACTCAATATATCTTGCACGATTGGAGAGTCGTTAACTACTATACACCTTGTTCCCCTTTTTCCCCCTGTTCCTCAGCTGCGAAATGATTTATACACCATTTCTGGACATTCCGTATCCCGAAAGGTGGGTTACGATCAGCACTGGTGATCTCAGGTTCGATTCACGATTATGCACAATTTCCATCAGGTCATAATTATCACAAGCATTAATCCCATAGGCTACGAAGAGTAGATTAACTATACTGTTGATCTCTCTACGTTATTTTCAATTGTTCATAAAATTTGGTGTTTGGGTGAGTAGTTACACCATCCATTTGAGATAAACTGTCATATTACAACTCTTATAATTAATAATAATAATAATAATAATAAGCATCTTTATTTGGAGGCAAAGTTAAGACAAATGCCTTCTCTTACACGTAACCTCTTTGTGAATACATTTACATGGAAAAATAACTATATATGACATTAACTATGTGGTAAAAAATAGACTAAGAAGAATAAAAAAAGGAAAGAGATATAAGAAATGAAAGAATAACTCATTCATCCACCCATTCATCCATCATCATTCATACAGTGGTCCTTGTATTAATGCAACTCCGAGAGCAAAGAGGATCGATTATTATTGACTAAGATATCAGTTTGGCATGAGTAATAATGTTTTACTTTGAAAAATATCACTGAAACATTTATCGTCGTATTTGTTGGGGAAATTGCAATAGTAATGGGAAACAATTTTGTACAGTTTTATCATTTCTAAGTCGTGACTTCCATTTTTCTTTTAACGCATTGGTTATCAGAACTGGCAGGGAGGGGGATGGACAGATAAAGAAAACAAAAAAGAAATATTGGGAATTTCGGCAATCGTATTGTGAAATACGGGTATAACCTTTAAGCAATTGAAGAAGTAAAATGTTCCTTTTTTGTTCTGCAGTTTCTTTCATTCTTTCCTCCGTGAAAGGATTTCATTGTATCCAGGCCACTGTACCTAACGATCTAACATTTGATGTACAACGCAGAGTTTTGTCCAACAACCAACTTTCAAACCGGCACGAGAATTGACAGTAGGATGGAAAACTCACTTTATATTTTGCTTATGAGTTTCAAGTCCCCTCATATGCCGTAAAAATGAAAGTGACACGATGTACATATTTTTTTGTTTCGAAGAGAAACGTTACATTAAATGCTTTCCTTTTAATACCTAAGATATGTTGCCTAAGATATATTTGGATTTCTTAAAAAGTTTTTACAAAAAGGAGACTAATATTCTTTAAAATACCCCATTACTTTTATTAATATTTAAGTGCAAACAGATCGTACCGGGTGGCAGAATATAAGGAAATACAATAAAATATACAAAATACATATATTAAAATGTTTTAAATAAATGATTAAACTACATGATTTAACTAATATTAAAATGTCAAATACAAAATCATGTGATCCTGAACAACAACAAAAAATTAATCTTTTTTAATAATTAATTATTGCACATTTTACGGCGAATGACCCGAACATTTGTTTTACCCCTTTAGTGCGTCTCACTCCATATTTCCCTTCTCTCCCTTTCTCACTCACGCTGGTATCACTTCACTCAATAACAGATGAAAGAAAATCAGATCAGAGATGTGTTGGCAATGCAATACATACAAGGTTGCCATATGGCAGGAAAAAAATGGTATCACTTCACTTCCTTACCGTATCTACACAAACGCACCCCCTTCTTCCGGAACTTACCTAACCGTGTGAATAGATGCAGAGATCGAAATATTTTCCACGACCGATGCAGGCATTATATTTCAGTCTACTCGTTCTATTGAGAAATGAAAACGCTTTTTGTTTTCTAGTTTAAAATTTAAAATATGATCTTTGCTACCTATCCGAGAATGACGTTCCAATTTTCCTGTTGTATAATTCCAAACGTGTTCATTTCTGTAAGCTTTTAATAAATTGACAAGACTAGATTGTTTTCTTCGATTTTCTTAAGATTCCAAAACTACGCAATCATTAATATTCGATCTATAATTAATAATGTTGAGTGCTTTTTCTGTATTATTTCGAGGTGTTGTATTTGTCCCCTCCTATAAGGATTCCAATATGTGGTCGCAAATATATCTTTTATATGGATATAAATTTCAAGTTTTAGACTATTATTATGTCTTTAAATCTTCATTCATCATTACAGTAAGGATTACATATTTGTATTTTGTTACTTATACTATATCTCGTATGATAGTGTCATTGTTATTTGTTTCAGTAGTTTAAAAATTATTAAGTGCATTATTGGTAATTTGAAACATGTATTATAATATAAGAAAGCATAGAATAACATGTGTGCTTACATTCTGTTCTGAGTAATATATGAATGAAATTTGTGAATGAAATTTTCTGTAAATGTATTTCAATTTGATATATATGATTTCGGATCTCCTAACATTTCCAAACCTCTCCGTAGATTTTATGACATTGCATTTGTAACTCTTTAGAACCAAAGGATTTATGTCCTTAAATTTATTAATACATAAATCAACCATCAAAAATAGTTCGTACGTTCTCGAAACTCGAAATAAACGTATCCCTAGAACAAATAAAGTCATCTCTGAAACAAAGAAAAAACAGACTAAACTTACATCTCCTATTGAAACAAAATGCAATCCATTAGCGACAGGTCCATAGAGCTTATTGGCTATTTGTTATCACGAGTTGGCCAATGGGCGGCGAGAGATCGCATGGTGGAAGATTCCGCCTGCGGGTCGCGATTTCATCGCCACTGCTCCGTGAGTTTTCCGCAAGAACGCGCCGCTGCCACCCGTTGTGGAATTCCCGATACGTGCCTCAGGATTGGAATGCTACTGTAATTAATTACACCAGGCCTTTCCCACTAAAGGGTGGCAGCACTGTGGCTTCCCATTTTTTTGCGTGTCTCTTGAAAATATAGTGTCTTTATGCGACATTAATTGTAACTTTCATTAATTATAATTACATCTTTTATCGTACCTGAATTACGATATGAACATATAACAACTATAGGATTATGAAGAAAAAAAAATACATTTAGTGACATAAAATAAACATCATGCAACTTACGAACACGACGTAAAACCATAATTTCAAGGATTGTTTTATAATATTTATATTCTTCTTTTTTTCGATTATTAATTTAAATATTGGATACAGTTAAATACATTAATAACAATTTTCATTGTATTTAAAATACTTTTTCTCGAAGATTAGGGGTATTTGGAGTAAAATCAAACATTGAAGTTACTTTACAGGAAAATCACATAATAGAAGTAAATGATGACCTGCTGCATTCCAGAAATAGGGGTTCTAAGCTGTGCGGTGAAAAAAGATTCTGTTTTTATCTACCACGTTGTTTTTAGCTCACAATTTTTTAGATTAAAAATCTGGGAAATATACACACTCTGTACATGGTTTTATAAGCAAATTATTATCTTAGACATAATTGGTGAAGACAGGTATTGAATATTTTTTGAACGTTTGAAATAATTCCTCTATTCTGTGTATGTATGAAAGTGAAAATTGTATTGTCATAAGAGATGACTATTCATTTAAAAGGGTGTGTACATGTAATTCTTTTTCTCTTTCAACCGTGGACACGAAAGAATTGCATTTATGTAATGCATGTCTAATACTTCAAACCTTCCAACTATTTGCCTTAGTTCCCGTATCCTGGCGGGAACGCGAATACGCCAGAGATGACGAGGGATTCGAAT
>NNCF01127535.1:175521-239120 GCA_002313205.1 Laupala kohalensis | reverse complement strand
CTAGATGTAAGTCCCCTGGGGGGGGGATAGCTTCGTGTTTTAATGAACGGTTGGAATGAAGAAGTTATAGTAACTTCATGAGTAATTTGAAATTAAATATGATGATGAATGTCAATGCCAATGAATATTATAATTATCTTGATTACTAATCATGTGATATAATAGTAAACGAATATTTAAAAAAGTACTGACAAATATACATTTTTGGTATGGGTTTTCTGATTGTTTGAAAAATACGAAAGTTGAATATTTTAACCGATTTTCAGGAGAGGTTTCTTGTCGACTTGATGAAATTGAGTTCAATAATCTGTAAAGTTTTTCTAATTTCGTAGTTTTAATAATAGCTTTACTAGTTTACTAGAAATTGATTATCTTACGTTAGCACAGCTACCCATTGTGCGCAAAAGCTCGGAGATGTGAAGCGAGGAGGAGGGTACAAAAATTGGTTGTATACGAGGAGAAATAGGCATGTAAATAAAGAAAGATATCAAAATCTAATTTGAAAATGAATAGGTAAAACTCTGTGATAAATTGATGCTCATACTTAAAAAAAGTATTTGTTAGGATAATCTCCCAAAATTGTACAAAAATAGGTCGTTACGTGTATTACTATCCATTATAGGCAATTTTACACTTTATATTTCCATCAAAACAATTCCTTAGGGATACCGTCGTAGATTAAGTGTGTTACTACAAAGAAGAAACTACGCCGTTTGTAATTGTTTTATGAACAATGATTCAATTGAATATGGACATCATTACTATTTTATTAATATTATTTGAAAGTGAAGTCCATTGAACTGGTATTTATTTTTAATATATTTATTTGTGATATACAGTATGGGAACGTTATACTGAATGGACAAAACGGTTTTATACGTTTCCATCAACAAGTTTGACTTGAGATTGTCCTAAAACATTCAGTTGGTGGACATGCCGTAGAACCACACAAATCGTATGGAGAAGGTGCCCTATACTGAGAAAACACTGTTTATCAATGAACTGAATGATATGAGATTTAAATTCAGAGAAATGGTAAGATTTCCCCAAACCTTTGGATATGACATCAGAATCTTGTAGTTCAAATGATGTATTTAAGGTTGGATATACACATCTTAAGGATTTCACATGTAAAGATTGGGAGTTATTTATAAAGGTTGGGAAGTCACTTACAAAGGTTGGGATGTCACTTACAAAGGTTGGGATGTCACTTATAAAGGTTGGGATGTCACTTATAAAGGTTGGGATGTCACTTATAAAGGTTGAGATGTCACTTATAAAGGTTGGGATGTCACTAAGGTTGGGATGTCACTTATAAGGATTGGGATGTCACTTATAAGGATTGGGATGTCACATATAATGATTGAGAAGTCACGTCTAATGTTTCGGATTCATAACTATATTTTAAAAAAACAAACCTTTCCTTCCTCTGAATTTGGATCTCGCATCCAAACCTGTTCTCTTAGAGCAAGTTTTCCTCCAAGTTTAGTCTCGAACATTGCGGATTTCCTCCCTTAGTTTGGAATTGTACAGCGCAGTTTTCGCTTTCCGAGTGCTCGTGCCACTGTGTTTCAACGGCAAGTGCTGGTGGGATGCGACTGGCTGTCGCCTATTGGACCGTCACTGAATGAGGAAGAGCTGCTTCATCTCCTTTTCGTAGTAGGGAAGTGAAGTCCCGCCCCTCCGCCCGGGTTCCGGTCCCGCGAGGGATGAGGAGGAATGCAATCCTTTTAAGCGGCCAGTGAAGATTCATGACTCGCGCGGGGAGTATTTAAATGCGCTTGCTTCGCTTTTTGCGTTAAGAGTATGGTAAAAGTTCGGTGCTGCGTCTCTTTTTCCGACAAGGCGAAATGGCAGGGAATCTACATAAAAATCAGATTTCCTTGAAAATAGGTTGTAATAAAGAGGATTTAGGAGTAATGATGTTTCTACTGTTCGGGATAAGTGTGGGTATTGTCTCGATTGGGATTTTTTTTTTGAAATGTGTAAGGTTTTGTCGTCCGAAAAGTATGAATCATAGTAGTAAAAGTCTCCAAGAAAAGGATTTTCACAACAAATGTTAGCCATAAATCGGTCAGAAAAATACAGTATGTGAGGGTGAATAAATGACGATAAAAATATTATGCGCCAAAGGAGGTTATTGGTAAAATTTCCACGTTTATTAACAAACTGTGTTTTACTTTCTATGGGAAAATTTTATTTAAATTTGTTTTTTGCAGTGCGGGAAATGTTAATTAAAAATGATGTTGACGAATTGTTGATATCGCTTCATATATGAAAAATATTGAGATACCTTGTTCTACATCACGTCGGAATGTATTTAGACCCATCAACTTCAATAATATTTTGTTTACTTTTTATTCATATGATGCTTTGAACTTCTGTGCAGTATTTCCTTATAATTCATAGTTGTTTCATTATTAAATTTCATCAATTTTTCATGAAATTATATTTAAAAATATGAATAGTATTATTTTTATGATATGTATGTTTTCAGAGGTGAATTCATGTGTGAATTCATAGAAAATAGACTAAGCAAGGTCTCAAGAGAAGCTGTAAAGAGAGGGTTGGGTAAGAAGAATAGGAATAGGACACAGAACATAGGGTGTTCTACATATGAGTATGAGACGCGAACGCCAGTATTTCAATGTAATAAGTGTTTTTGAAATAGTTGATATTACTTTCCAAATAACATTCAAAGTTCATTGTCATTGCTCTAAATCTAGTATAGAAAGTTATAATTCAAACTTTCTGAATACAATTTTGTTCTGTTTATTGTCAACATATTTTCACCAGGCGATTCGCAAAGACAAACAATTTTATGATAAATATAATTGCGTAATATTATTTGCGTTTTTACATAGCATTTTATTCTACTAACTGAACAGTTATACAAGTTCAAAATTTATATTGGCAAGTGAATAAAATATTTCATATCATCTTCATTTCATTTACTATNATACAAGTTCAAAATTTATATTGGCAAGTGAATAAAATATTTCATATCATCTTCATTTCATTTACTATTTCATGATTACATTTTACTGCGTGAATGTGAAGAAAACTCAAATACATTAATATTGGTATTGATAGCTGGTTTTTCCCTACTAGTACCGTCAATTAAAGATATCGATTTTAACATTGAATGTTTACCACCACCTACCCCAAAGCAGAAAGAACCGATCAAAGGAATTTGGGAGCGGAACATGGATTGGAACAGACTCTAAAGAACTAGCAGAGAATTTAATTTTGGATGGAAGCAGGAAAGAGGGGCAACGGAAGGAGGAATACAGTGCTTTAGTAGAATAACTGCGAGTACAAAACGAAGCATATTGAGCTGTTGTTTGAGAGCGCATGTTGGGATAAAGCGTACAGGTTTAAACAGAACAGTTCACTGAAGAACTTGTTTGTACAGAGGACATCACAATAAGGGATGTTAGGAGAGACATGTCAGGTGTCAAGAGAATGAGGAATAATGAATGGAGCCCTAAAGTTCAGAGAAAATAGGACGAAGATTAAATCGATGTGAAGGTGATGAAACAAAACATCAAAGGAATTCGATAAAAGAACGGAAAAAGGTTCAAGGATCAGATGGCGGAAGCAGGATTATTAGGATGTTACAAATCGGGAACTGTAGGTAGGTGAAATCAATGTAAAGTGTGCACCAAAAATAAATATTGAATTAGGAGACAGAAAAAAAAGAGGACAATATAGATAATTATTTCACGTCTTATGTATGTATTTCTCGTTTCGGCCACTAAGGACGACGATGACGAGTGCTAGTAGGTCCAATTTTACGCGAGTTTACTCACAAGACACATCATGATTCAGGTGGGAACAACCATGATGGAATCTAGATTGCCGTATCCAAGTATTACAACTGCAGTGGTAGGCCGCAGAGGGTAAACTTTTAAATCATCACATTATATGAACTGAGACATAGAAGTGAAAGTGCCAATTTTTCTGACCCCACCGGGAATCGAACCCGAGAACACAGTGAGAAGTGAGCGCGCTTGCCTTGAGCCATCTAGGGGGTTTCATGCGTAGATTCGAGCCATCAGGCCTGTTCTTCCACCTAACCACATGAATCAGAGGAGAAAATTGGGAAGGAGAGTTGTCGTGTTGCTAGGGAATGTAAGATATCGAACCAACATTGGTCTCGAGTGGGTGTGGGAAACTTTTCACAATTCGGTGGAGCAGGGATCAAACTCAGTAATGCATAGGGAGAGGTTGTAGTACGCTACCATTATGGATCAGTGGAGATGTTATAGAACGGTGAAGGATCATGTACTAAGTAATTGTGGAGCGTTTATCATTCTTGAAGGATCATATACAACAGTACTGTCCAACTAGCGACTCGCGAACATTTTTTATGACCCGCGAGTTCCAGTACGTATTTTATAAAATGTTGGGGGCCACAATTTAGTTTTATAAATCTATGTTGTCATGATTAATATTTGACGTGACATGGCCGGTGAGAGAAGTTAGATAATTGTGTTCGGAATTACCCAGTCATACATTACAACATTGAAACATTTTATTACAAAACTAAATATTAAAAATACGTTGTAAGCAAAGTAATACACTATGAATTTTTTCTGTTTGAAATAACATACATTTGTCGTCGAATCAAAATATCGCGTTACAAATAAACGAACAACTAAATAAATAAATGTGACCCATTCATCGGGCATCATTTTGCCTAACCCCATCCCGTGCCGGCCCTATCGACCAAAAGTGTATAGAAAATGGCCTGCGGGCTAAGATTAGTTGGACAGCGCTGATCTAGTGAAAGTAAGACGATGGTAGGTCGAGAGAAAGAGATGAAATAATGTATGGAACACATCGAATACAAGTCGTGAATAAATAGATAAGCAGAGGAAGAAGAGAGGAAAGAGAAGGAAAGTATTGGAATAGAATAGAAAGTAAGAGCGGAGAGAAGAGGATGAGGATTTGAGGACGCATCGTTGCTGAGAGGTAGCAGCTACAGCGACCTGGCGCGTTGCCAACCAAAGCGAGCTATCGACCATGAATTGTAAAACAGCCTCCTCTGATTGGCTGGCGTCGAAGGGGACCTCAGTGCCTCTGATATACCCATAGATATGTCTCTTCAGGTTCCGTTTTTTTCTTCTACACCTCCATTCAAGTCGATGGCTGAATGCAAACTCTGCGTCACATGTCGGAAATGTGTTTGGAGAGAATTTACATAATTGGAAAGACGTACAGATATTGCGTTACACTTGTGTTTCTTGTAAATAAAGCCCATTACAATAAAAACCATACATATAGATTATATTACTCGTATTATAGTGTAGTCATATTATGGTGTAGTATTATACAGTTACATTGTATATATCATACAATAAGACGTTTCTGAATTTTTACTTGAAGTTCTCAGATATAATTATACCTAACTCTGTGACTATTTTCATATCTAAGAAACATGGCTGTCAGTTTCATGGGTAAAGATCAACATGAGCGTATTCAAGGGCTGGTATGTAGAATTTTTTAGTGGAGATATCAAATAAAAATTAATTTTTCCAAATTGTGGTTGCAAATTTGATATTTCTGATATTCTGCTTATTCATCTTTGTGAAATTGTGCGGGAATAAATAATCCAAAACTCCGGTGTGACCTGGGTAATTTGAGTATAGTGTACAAGAACAGTGAGGGGAAAGGTAACGTTTATTTATACTAAACAGTTCTTCCTTATCTATGTATAAGGAACTGGGAATTTTCATCGTTATTGAGCGAGATCGTTACATAAAGATAAAATAAAATTTGATGTTATACGTTAAATATAAAGTAATGTCATAAAATCACTCAAGGAATATTTATTGCATGAAATATCATAATCATTTGCTTTCATTAAATTTGAAAAAAGCATTTTAAGTATTTTCTCCTGTATCTGAATAATTTTTCCCTACCATGCTCTACCAATTTTCTAGTCCATTTAGATTAATGGAAGAAGTCTGTCATCTTATTTTGGTTTCTTTTACCTTTCAAATCACAAAACTTTCTTTGTCCTTAATCCGCAAAGAACTGAGCGACTTGAACTGAAGCAACCGAAACATCATCGTTATGTATGTGCTCAGTGTGTTCTACTATTCATGCTGAGACTTACGTTTGTTTCAAGCCGCTTTTATGGTGGAGCATTTTAATGGCAATCTTGTACTTAATCTCTTAATATGTAAGGTGAGAATATAAGACTTCTCGGGACTAATATATTAGCAGTTCTCTTTTGTAGAATCTCCATATGTCATGGTAGTATCACCAGTCTGTTATATAAGTACATTGGATTCGCGGAAATTCATGTAGAGCAACTTCAAGGAGAGGATAATGAGCCATAACGCAATGAAAATAATGTTAGTTCTTCAGTCATACGACCTTTTACAAAGAAATGTCAAATGACTCCTGGATTCGAATCCTTGATGAAAGTTTGAAATCATAATGAAGAAACATCTCTAAAGAAAATGTGTGTTCGTGAAACTTTTAGCATTCCTATCCCGTGAAGAAAGTTTTCCTACCTCTACATCAGTCAGTCTCATTCATACGCGTCTCACACACCCAACTTTCCATAACTTGTCTTCCCTCGTTCCGTATCCCTGAGCTTTATTATCTAAACTTTTATATCTCCCTTCTTCTCCGAGAACTTATTCGGAATCTCTCACATACCTTGTTAATCTTCGTTTCATCTTCTCTCTTTTTCCCCGTTTTCTCTTTAATTTCTCACCCCTTTTCGTGAATCCTCCCCGTGTTCGTTCATCCTACTTGGAACCGTGTTGCCACATCGCTTGGCTCAGTTCGCCTCCGCAATGAATAACATCCATACAAATCACCGTGGAGAGGAGAGGCGCATTCCATAAAGTTGCGGGCCGCTTCCGCACATGCGACGCGTCTCCAAGGTCTGAAGACGAAACGCTTTGTGATATTGGTGGAGATTTCTACGACTTCGTATTCCTCTTACAATCTCTGCCGTTTCCTAAATGAGCATTCAGATTTGACTGTTCCACAGATTCATGGTGGAATTTCGTGTCTGTCGAACGGACATTTTGATATCACATGTTCATCATGATATAGATCCTTAGCCAAAAGTTTATTTGGGAGGGGACCCGAGCTTGTGCCAAAACTCTCACTTTAAAGTTCTTGGTCCTTAAAACATTTTTAATATGTTCGATTATATTAATCCCATCCTGACCCGGGTTTTTCCCCGTTTTTTCTTCGGGTAGAGGCGTATTTATTATACAGGTTCTCTAGGCTTTGTCTAGGGGCGTGTTTATTGTTACAATAAATCGTGAATTTAGTGTTTTTTTCAACTCTTATGATTTTTAAACACTATACTCAGAATAATCTATAATATCTTGTATATATGTAATATCTCTTGTACATGTAATTTTTTGCGTAAAATTACAAACATATTGACATTGTATTAGTATTATAACTCACAGCTAACTTTTTGTCTTATCTAGGAACTTATGCTGAATGTTTTTGAATCTGCCTCTGCCTTAGGGCCCTTGATCGGAATTGATGGGATGGTCCCTTGCTTGCTTCCGGAGAGTAAATTAGTTTATTGTCCTCCACGTGGTCATACGCAGTTTGTACTGTTTTTTGACAATAAATTTATTATTATTATTATTTATGTTCTTAATTAATAATCAATGTGAGATGAAACATTTTGTACAAATAAAATACGTTTATTACAATTTATAAAATATTTTGGGAGGGGTTCTGGAACCTTGAGATTCCCTCCCCGACTACGTGATGAGCAAAAACTGCTAAATATCATTTTACTCCGACAGGATTTCCTGCAATAAGTTATTCAACATACACTCTATCAATGTTTGTTTTTTTTTGGCTTAAAATGATTAATATTTTATGATGAAAAACTGAAATTGTACTTAATTCATTCAAGGTAAAAGTAATATTATAATACTATGATATTACAATACTGACTGTGTTAAAACTATTATCTATCTTGATTTATTTGTTCTCGTAAACATAGTTCTCGTAAAATCTGAAATTATTGTTAACTAACAAAGACGACCTGAACTCATTTGAGTAAATTGAATTTTTCTTTGACCATTTTGTTTTATAAAAGCAACTTTCAGTTAAGTCTTTATGCATGTAGAATTTGTTTCTAGTCCTGAAACGACGCAACCCTCTCTGCACACGAGAGTTTAGTAAGGTATCCACTAAACTCAACGTAGCCGAAGTGTTCTGTTGAAAGATTTAGGAGAACTACCTCACTCTTAATTTCTTTGCATTTCTTAAGTGGAAACAGGTATTAATTTAATGTGAAAGTTTTCCGCAGTGGTCTGAGAGAGAAAATTTATTTTTTATTTTAGCTCATAGTATTACAATGCAATTTCTTAATAGAAATGTATTTCGTTTTTCTATTTCATGCCTTTTCTTATTTTTCTTTTATATAAATATGTGTCTCATACTCTCCCAAAGAAGAGCTATCCCATCAATTCAAAGTAACCCCATCCTCCCTTCAAGAAAATTGGACAGAAACCCAATTGGGGATGGAGCTATAATTGAACTCCGTGTATCTTTTAAGTTTGAATTTATTATTTATTTATTTATTTATGTATTTATTTATTTTATGTCTTTTGGCGAGGTTCAGGCCATGAGGCCTCCACTTCCTCCAAACTGTTGGAATTGGGAAAGGAAATTGGGAAGGAGAGATGTTGGGTTGACGGGGAACTTGTTACGCTTCAGTTAGTATATTTATAAAATATTATATCGAAATTTCAATATTTTTGTTAATAAAAGTTATTAAGACAACAAGTTAATGATAAAAAAATCAGATGTTGCGTGTTACATTAAAATTTATATCTTCTAGTTCTTGGGAACTGACGTAAATGAAACGTGTAGGTTATCTGGGATTTATAATATACATTATTATGCCAGCAGTATGGTAAATTTGCATTGTTAAAGTCATCCGTTCCATTTGCAGGTAATATTTTGGTTTCCAATCTGGAAGAGATAGTTCGAGGATTTATCGGTTTCACTCGTATTTTTTAACCAAGATTAGAAATAGATGGTAGTTAAAAGGTCCGAATCATTAATGTAATTTTGTGTCGGGAGATTAAGTAATTTCATTGACACCGTGAAATTTCAAAGGATTTGTTACTTGTAATCCATTTTCAACGTATTTTCTAATATTAAAAAAATTACTGAAACGATCCTACTCNCCGGTTAAAAAAAACTCATAAAAACATTTTTTCACAACAAAATTTATTTCTTCATGAAAGAGCATTTCCTAAACTATTTTTCTACATAGTTGCCACCATTGTTCAGTCATTTTTCATAGCGGGAAACCAACTTTTCTATGCCCTCTTCATACAAAGCTGCCGCCAGTGAAGACAGTCACTGCTGAACACCGGTTTTTGCGTCGTCANTTCAAATTCAAGAACAAGTGGTAGTCAGAAGGTGCGAGATCGGGGCTGTACGGCGGGTGATCGAACTGCTCCCAACCGAATTGTTGAATAAGGTTTTGAGTGACACCAGCATAATGGGAACGTGCTGGTTCTCATGGAGCAACACAATGCCTTGACTGAGCATTCCACGCTTTTTCTTTTGAATTGCGCGCCGAAGTTTTCTCAATGTTTCACAGTATCGTACCGCATTGATGGTTTCACCTCTGAGAAGGAACTCAACAAGCAGAATGCCCTGTCTGTCCCAGAACATGGTGCACAGTGAACACATCACCGTCGGCGGGCTCAGAAATTGTCTTAAAAATTTTGAACGATCACTAACAAAAGTAAACACAACACACTGGCTGTAACGAGGGCAGTGTTAAGACAATGAACCAGAGAGACGAGTGCGCATGCGCGGAACTGCGACACTAGTACTGCGTTGGCAGTAGAACGAAACGGTACTTACTTTCCGGACACGCCTCTTATCTTTATTTCATCACAATATCCTGTAAAATTATAAAAATTTCTGAAATATTTATCGAGGCAACAAAAATATAAATATTCATGGAATGAAATAATTAAAGACTAACGACCAATAACGTATGAATTCTCTCGTTTCCACTTTATGTTGAGAGAGATAAGAAAAGAAAAAAAACCAGTTTGTTGGCTTCAGATTTCTCTGCCTGCAAACAAAATAGACTTTATGCTGAAATCGTCGTCAGGTGGAGCAAATAATAATAAAAAATAATAGATCAATTGAATATATTAAATGTATAAACACAAAAATGTTTACAAAATATAACGGGCTCTACATAAACATATTATAATGTTGTAAAAAATTGTGTTTATATTTACCTTTGATATCATGTTCAATTGTTGTGTTATGTATCTTATTATTATTTAGACCACCTGACGACGATTTCAGCATAAAGTTGAAACGTTGTGAACTTTATCAATATACGATATCAACTTGTATAGTATTCGTCCGTCGAAGGTCGTAAGTCATGAATTATACAATTAATTAGATATTATAATGGACGTTAATTGTAGTAGAATAAATAGACTGATTTATCGCTTAATGCTACAGGACTATGTCATGTCATCCGCAATAGTTATTTTTGAACAANCGAACGTTACGCTCGCGGGGGGGGGGGTGAAGTGCGATGTGAAGGTTACAGGAGTTGGTAATTGGGACAATTATGCAGTGAATGGACGCTCGCACATCGCAAATTAAGCACAGATGCGTGGTTTAACTGAGAACAGCGCAGCATGGCGGAGAGGGGGAGAAACAGGATTTACGCAAAGCACTCACGTTGAGTGGCGAGGTGAAAGTTCGAGAGTAGGCTGGCACTTTGACGAGAATCACGGACTAAATCGTTATGAGATAGTGGCGTTTGTATTTAGGGATTGTGTTTTTATAGGGTGAATTTTTAAATAGGAAGCTTTACTGATAAATAAACCTACATGATCATAAAAATAAAGAGTACTAGCTTAATCGTCTGGGAGTTTAATTCGTCCTGGCTGTTCACACTACTCTAAGGGATATGGTGGAAGTTTCCTTCGAATGTTCACAGTAATAGTTTCTTCTTATTTCGAACGTAAAAAAAACTAACCCACCACAGGCCCCGAAGGTGCCCGAGGCATTCGCAGACGGAAGAGTTTCGCAATTTCTTGGCCTCGGCACAAGGAGGAGGAAAAGGACATGTGGCCAACATATCGCTCCGGTCAGTTTGAACCTGGGATAGACACGGTACTCATTTTACAGTAGACTGAGTAGGTCTTGGAGTGATGAAAAGTCTCCACCTCATCGGGAATCGAACCCCGCCTGTTACAGCCAGCATCTCAGCTCTCTACCCACAGCCACGTTGATGTCACGCGCTTATTTCGAACGTCACTTTTGCTAAATTTCCTCATGAAGTAATAGAATTATGTGAAAAAGCGATGGAAAATGGGAGATGGAAGTGGATTATCGAAATTACATGTAGACAGTGGTCTTCCTCTAGTTCTGAGGGTCGAAAGTGCAAAATACATCATGCACTAAAAAATGTAGATTTGTATAAAAGATCCGTAGACAAACACTCGTTTTTGAACTGAGAGAAACTGAGTACCCGAGTTGCGTTTACATTTCTTTGAAGGAGCAAAGTGATTCTTTAACGTATTCCACTCCTAAAACTATCTTTTGTGAATAAATCAGTGTAAACCAGGTCAACCAAAAAGTTGATTCTAACTTATATTCTGCGTGAAAATACGAATGTGTGCTTTTATTTAACAATACTATTTTATTGACTTAAATAATATGGCAGGCACTATCTGCTTTCCTCTATCTGCTAGTTGTGTGCAACTGTCACACGGTTGCATATTATATGCAGCATTAACTAACAGTGTAAGCAGGACATCACATTAGTTATGAATAGAACAAACATGGCACGACCCGTGAGAGATATCATTCCTAAGGACTCCAGAAGTCAAGTAACATCTTTTCAAATAAATAAGTCAAGCTTCTCTTTTTTTTGTGGGGATTTACGGCTCGTCGACATCAGGTCATTAGAGCCTTAAAATTCTGTACAGGTAGGGAAAATGCAGTTACGCACTACGGAGAGCCAACATGACTCTCCCCGCGTGTGGGACTCGCCGAATGACTCAACCATACCCACTAAAAACCCTCCTGATCTACAACACATCAAAACAAATCTCAAAACATACATCAAAACATTGAGGACAAAAAATTAGGGGAGGACAAAAAATGAGGGGGGGGGGACAAAAATGAGGAAAATGAAAGATACCCTAGCCCTAATCGTCGGGATCGAAAAGAACAAGAGGTGACCAAGGAAGGTCAGGAAAGAGAAAGGAAGGAGTCTCACACTAGTAAGTGGAAGTAATGCCAGGTTCAGCTCGGGGTCCCGTGTTTGCCAAACACGTACTTACTAGATGTATGTCCCCTTGGGGGAGCTTCTTTCTATATAAAATTCTAAAATACTTTTATTTCGAATAGGAAAAGGTAAAAGATGAAATAATAGCAAATTGTCAACACATCCTTAAATGCCCTGAAGTACAATACTTCGCTTAGTGTGATTTGCTCCGCCCACTTACCTAGAAAAGATAAGGGGCCATTTACGTATTGACAGTCGAAACCATGGACTTATATATGAAATACTCGTAGAAACATATAAATGTAATGTGGAAACTGACAATGAGTTGTTTTATCGCCTCTTCGTCTTCACGGTAGTGGACTGGGACCATCAAGACACGGTGGACGAGATTCACGGGGGTGGGGCACCCCCTTCCCACTACTCGGTGTTCACTACCAGTGTTCAGTCGGAGAGACTATATAGGGGGTTGTGTTTGTATTAACGACAAAAGTGTTTCCAATTTCATTTTTTTTTAAACGAAGTGGGTCGAAATAAAATTATTGAGGTGAGAATCAAGAACCATGTTCTCTATTTTATGATTAAATTATTTTTAATTTTGATTTCATATTAACGTTAACTACGGTCTAACGAATTCTTAATAGGGAAGCGTTCCATGGTGTGGATGCTTTATATCCACTTAACCCCACAATTTATATATCAACGCAGGACAATGTCTGATTGCTAGTAGGTTAGAGTGTCAAACCAAGAACGAACTCGAGACCTCCCTCGTTCACCCAAATTTCGCTGCTTAGTTTCTATTCTTACTAGGGCAGGACGAAATCTTCAAAAGTCGCCATGCAACCAGTGCTCCATGGTGTGCGTGATTTTTACCCTTGAAAACACCTTCCCAACGCTCTTCCGTCTTCCTTTTTGTTGATGTACCTTTTTTCTACAAATTAAATGTAATTGTTTGAAGCCTCAAATTTTCATTATTTCTCTTCTCTCTTTCTTTCTTTTGCTGACGAGTGCGCCGAGATAAGAGGTGGACCGGGAACGTCTCGGTACCCCGGTGGACCAGTCCACTCCTGAGTTTCTTTTCTTGAGTTTGGAGCAGCTTCTATTCCTTCGTCTTTCAAAGCAGTGCGCAGTGTAAACTTGATTGTCATCATATTCAGTGACACTAACACACACTACTTTCTCGCATCTGTAAGGGTGATAGACACTTGTATTGTTTTTTCCCGTCACATTTATTAACCAACAATGTTTTGAATATTTCCTGCACTCAGGTATCATAATTCTTTATTATAGTTTGCACTGCATTTTAAATAATACTGAAGAATATTTATTCAATATATTTGGATCAGTTACCGAATACTACTTCGAACTCACATATTGAAGTTACTCTGTTGAAATAACTTTCATTCTTAGTTTAGTCTTGTTAGCCTCCTGTTTTGCCGAGCTATGTTATTTATTTTTCAGTAACTCACTATACATCCTGCCCCCAACATTGTCATTACAGGGTATTCATCTCTGTTTTCGATTATATCCAATAAAATGCAATATAATGCAATTTATATGCAATGCTATTATGTTAGGGTATAATATAAGCTAGTTATAACGAAAAAGGGAAGGACTGTGGACCGCAATGTTGCGTTAATACAACCTTCACAATTTTGTATGATCCAGGTAACACAATTGTAACTTACACGGAAGTTCCAAATTTTTTAATCAAATCTAAGCTGGTTCTTAAGATGTACTATGGAGAATTTGCCTTCGAAACGTGGACAAAATTATTTTTCAAGTTTTTTTAGTCAAAAGTACTAATAAATACTTTATATAATATGTATTGGCAAAAACTGTGTTTATAATTGTATGTTTGAGTATGTTGAGATATCTTCATAGACGTTTTTTATTTTATACAAAATTTTACAACCATTTTTTAAAATTTCAATTTAGAAAAATTAATTGCAACATTAATTTACAAAAAAAAGAAGATATTGAATGATTTTACTAAAGTAAAGAAGAGAAACGTTATAGTTAATGTATTTATATTATTATAAATTAAAATATCTTAATCTTGGAGTTAATCTGATATTTAGGAACTCAGGGCATCTTCTTCATTTTTGTCCTGTGGATTGCTTGTAGATTGTATTGAGAGATAATTGAGGTTGTTCGATGTCACGAAAACTTTTATCGTGTGTAAGAAAAAAAAAGACTGATGATGAAGAAGAATTTCAGAACTTACCCCTGGCAACGGTTGCACAATCACCAAAGAAAAAAATATCCAGCTCTCGTGGCACAGTATTCAAACATTACTTTTTTTTTTCCGGAGGGGAAAGTTTTATCTTAATAACCATACTTTTCAATTGACTTCAAAGCACTTAAAAACTTGGTACACGTGTAGAAAGCGCACTGCGGAATATGAATACACTACGGTGGGTTTCCTCTCAGTAATGCTACTGAATTACTCTTCTGGACATAACTTAGCTCTTAGGACATTATGGAATTTAACATTTGACGCCTACGAAAGGTGCTTCATGTTTTCAACAGATCCTTGGCGAAGTAATAATGTTGTTGACACTACTCGAATATAACTCCCTGGAGACAGTGAAGGGCGTTGAATGGAAGCGGAATGGAAGGGTCCGCAGATAACTCTGGACTTATACAATGAATGTAGCCCAAACAATCAATAATCTCTTTTCTTTCAATATTCTTAAGTTCTCTAAACACATCACACCGAATAAAATCCTTTCTGTCCCTGATATATGAACAGTTCACCATAATGCAAATCCTTCCGTCCTCCAAGAGGGTCAATTTGCCAAGGGGACCAAATCAATTACATGTATAAACAAGAGTTACATTATGTCCCATTAGAGTTGTTTATAAAAATTTGGTGTTTAACTCCACTCTTTGCAAACACGCGTCATGAACGTAATCAAGCGCATTAACTTTGTAAATATTCTTAAAAAGGCGTTGGGCAACTTTGGGCGAATTTTTTCTTTTTGGATCTATTGTACATACATAATATATTAAAGCAAAGTTCTCAATTGCGCGACAGATCCCGACACACATTTAAAAATCTACGTTAAATATACGCTTTCCAAATATATCTTCAGAAAAATATTTTTCAAGTAAAGATACCTTCTATTACTACAATTATTTTATTATAATTAAATTCCAATGATAATGAAAAATAGAAACAACTAAGGTACATATCTGTGTAAAATTTGAAGTCAGTCCAACGAACCGTACTTGTATTTATTTATAAATTTATTTCTAAAACGTTACAAACGCTAAAATTTTCATTTAAGGACAAACCTTACATTTAATTGGCGATGGCAGACGCCAGATTTGACCAATTCTCCGTAAATTAACATAGTTAGACGCGCTAGTTAATTTGCTATTCGGTGATATAAAATTTAATGTTGTGAAACAAATTTAATTTTTTTCCCTTATTGTCTGGGTTTTGACCTCAAACACTCCACTGTGCGACGTGAACTGTGTGGAGCATTCCGCGATTTTTGAGTGACAGCTCGTCGAACGAAATTCCTAGAGATAGGTTTGTCAAACGCAAATACTTGCTGATTGAGTTGTGGCAAAGTATTGGTGTTCTGTGACACACAAAAGGAAGCCAACGTTCCTTTTTGTTAACTTGGGTCTCGGTGGACCAGATCGGGATTTTGGAAGCATTAAATCGTTTTTGGAGTACAAATTTCATTGAATTAATATTCATTTGCATTGCGCAGAGTTTTATTTTCCTTCATGTGGTAATTTCAAGTTTGACGTGATCATTCATCTTGTCCTATGTTCCTTTTTCAGCACTTTTTTACCTGGTAATCGTGGGGTATAATTTCTCAAAATGTTGCTAAATAAGAGACATTAATAAATAGTCGGTATTCTACTACAATTAACGTCCATTATATAATCAGTATTGTTCATAAAACAATTGCATTGACAAATGCAGTTCCAGTACACTTATTCTGCAATGAAACTGAGAAATCATTAACAAATACTGTGATCACATAAATGTCTAGGGATTGACATATTATCACCACTCTTAGTTCATTTACGTTCCTTTCTAAATAATAGCAATATTTCTACTTGAATTAATAAAATGAAAATTAATTTTAAAGAAATAATTTGAGATCTTTATTAAAGTAGTTGATCCCAAATATAAATAATTTTGCGAATTTTATTACCCGTTTCATAAAATTAAGTAATATGCTGACCTAAAAGAAGATAGTATCTTGATATATTGCCAGCTAATGAACACTCAAATGTATTCGAGTAGAAACTAGGTATCTCATTATTTATGTTAGAAGAAGAATGCCTCTGTTGCGATGTGTTCAATTGGTTCATAATACTTCTCCCATGTAGCGCTCTGGCAGTGTAAGTATATCTGTGTCTTGAAGCTACAGAGCATTAGTAAGAAAGCATAAAAGTGGACAGAAATGACGATGACATCGGAGCAAGGAATGGGATAATTGAGATGATTAAGAAATTACTTTTATATAACATAACAAAAACTTTAATGAATGAATGAAACAATGAAAAATGTTATTTCCATTAATCCTGCAGAATGATGACAAGAAAGTATTATCTGAAATCGAAAGATTTTGATTATATTTAACATTTATTTAAAACGATTTCTTTCTCGAAATGTTTTAAGGAGAAAATAAAATTCACTCTTTGAATTTTTTTAGTGTGTGAGCATATTAGTACGCGCCGCACGTCCTGGGAACACCTAGTGGCGAAATTAGTTTAGTATATACATATTGAGCAAAGTAGACATAAAATATTTTTTATTTCAAAACAAATGATATAGAATGTATGTTTCTTTGTTTTCTAACAATGAATTTGATCACTTGTTTCAATGTCCTCCGCTACTCTGTTCGTGTTTGTAGCGAAATATTGAAGCCAGAACTGCGTAGACTTTCGTTGATACCCTTTTGAGCGTCATTTATGGAGAAATTTTCTTTTAATGGGAGCAGCTCGCGTGGAACCAGGACAAAGCTGTTGCGTGGGCGGGAGGTTCTGTGAGTAATAGACGGCAGTCGCTGAGTGCTCACGGACACGGGTCTCCACCTGTTGCATCTCCAGGCCTCGTGCTGACGGAACAAGTGGGAGGGAAGGTGGTTATTTCTCTCGACGAAGAAGGGGTGACCTGCTTTTGATTTTGTTTTGTGCAGGAAGTGATGATTAATGAGGACAAAGGAAAGATATTATATTTCTACTTTTATTTTCTTCATAATAATACTTTAATTTTAATTAATTGGATTCTTAAATAAGCATGGAATTTAGAACTTAATATTAATGTTAGGGACATTTCAATACCTATGATTATACGTTTGCAGTACATGTTAGATTTCTTGCCCCCGTATCTGCGAATCTAACTTCAAAAATGAGATGAAAGAACAATGCTGTTACGGTATAAAAATCGATAAGCAGTGGAATTTATAGGACGTAAGCTTTTCAATTAAATTTGACATTTTAGATCTGTTGTCCCACGAAGAAAAATAATATTAATCTTTTTCGAAGTATAACTTTTATTATATGAAAACTTTGAAATATGAGGAGTCTATAAATATGCAATAGTCAAAGAGAAGGTAGATTAACTTGGTAAAAATATTCCTCCTGATCTACATGAAATTAATTTGAGATCGAGATCTACGAACGATTTATCTCATTTTTGTAGAAATTAAATTTAAAAAATAACGAGAATGATTGTGCTCGATTTCAATGATAGTTTTGTTGTCACATAAAAGAACTACTACAGATTTATTTCAGTTAATATATTTCTGTTTTCAAAAGATAATTCATGGGACTCAGGAATATTGAAATACTAGGGATTTCAATAAAATACCCATTGATATTGCTCATTCATCCGTTCTTGTCAATGGAAATGGCTGAGTAATTAATGATCTCGTATATAAAGAAAATAAAACACGAATAAAACGTAATACCAGAAAGAAATTTTATTTGATAATATACGTAGTTAACATTATTAGAAAAACATTATCTGTTTCCTGAAATACTGTCAAAGTTTAGAAGTAGAAAATATTTTGGAACTATTCAGATGGAATTTTCACCAAAATTATTTTAGAAAATAAAACTTTTCAAGCAAAAAAAAGAAAAAAAAAGAAAAAGCAAACAAAAAACACATCTCTCTCTTTTAAATAATGAAAAGGTAAGAGCTTTCAAGAATTTCCATCCTTTTTCAGCTCAGTTGAAATAACGTTTTTCGTACCTTGTCTACTTAAAGTTCCTAATAGAATATTTAATTACTACGGACGCCCAAATGCGTGGAGACTAGTCCGAAATGAAAACACCTTTATTCTGGCCTATTCTTTAACAGAATAAATGTATTCTGATTTCGGAGTAGTCTTTTCTTTTTGTAAATTTAGTTGATACTCGTCTATTTTGAGTAGTTTTAATTGTATTTTTTTGGCTTTGTTCTTGGGAGTGTTAACCTCTCGATCCCAATACGGAACGGCTACATTTCTTTTATTTGTAAACGCGATTATACGGGCGTAATCACGTAGAAAGTTGTAGTTGTGGGGCAGTGTTTCCCCCTAGTTTATTTCCTCGCGTTTATTACGATGTTTACACAGCTTCACTTCCGGTTGGGGATAATCGTCGAGATCAGACGTCGGGAAGTGACTTCGTGCGCCGCAATCATTTCACATCCGATGCATTTCTTCATATTTCGTCACGTCGCCATATGCGGTTCGTTTATTGCTCTCGCGTTTTACAACCGCGCTATTCGTGCACAGTGTTCGCACAATTCACACGCAGATCACGTTTTATGTGACGTCTCACCCCGCTCTACCCCTTCCGCCTCCGCGTCGTCCACTCATCCTCATTGGTCCTCTCGGCATCATCCACGCAGTAACACGAACCTCTGCTCTCAGAGCACTCCACGATTCGTCGCAGTAACGTCTACGGATCATTCTCCTTTATCGTGACGTAAATTTCTATTTTTAGAATCTACCCCATAAAATGAGAACTCGTTCAACGCCGGCCGAAGATAATGGAGAGCACGTGGACGGTGCTGGGAGTTCCCTGATTATTGGACCATCACGACGCGCAAATAGTACCCAATCACATGAATGATTTCTGTCGTACACTTCCACAGAATTGAATGTACCACTAAACTTCTTTATCTACGAATCCATTATTCCAGCATTTTTTAATGTATGGAATTAAAGGTTTCCGCGAAAGGCATCTAAATAACTTACGAGGGGAATAGAGACGTTTCGCCATTCTTGTCTGCGACTAAGTAGGGATATAAAGAATCACACTCCTACCGACTGCGTTGACAGCCCTCCTTTTCCTCGTTTTTCCCTTTTCACTCGCAAGATACACGTCACGTGTTTGGTCGTTCAGTAGGCGTCGAACGCTCGGTGCGCTCTGTACGAATCTACCATTGTAGCACCAAGATTTGAAAAATGATCTGTTCAATCACCCCTCTCATGATAAAAGAACACAAAAGTCCAGTTCAATATGCGAATGCGGAGGTCGCAAGGCGTCATCCGTAAAACACGTTTGCCATTGTAGACAATTTTTTGACTTCCCCCTTCCCCCCTTCGTAACATGTATTCAATTTCAATTTCAATGGGGCGCTTTATTTACAAAAAAAAAAATTATTTATGTACAAATGTGTGGCGAGGTTTTTTTGCCTGTACGCCTTTAAAATACCCCTTAAGTAGAGCCGTGGGCTGTGCATACAATGCCCTGGTATTCACTCCCATTGAATGGATAGTTGCAATTTTAATTTTGGCAATCTTTGTTTCGAACTTAAAATGATAGTAATTTTATTTACTTGTGATTTGTATCGTAATAGTATTTTTAGCATCCTTTAGTGCTTCTTTAATATTGTTTTATTTTGTTGTAAAATATCTTTTAACTATAGTACAACTATCGATTCAATGAGCACCGTTGGGAACCACGGGAAACCAACGGTCAGGACACGAATATATACAATTAATATAAACATATTTACAAAAAATACTTAAATAAGAGAAACAAATTATAATGTACAATATACAAGTTTTGCTATGGAAATAAAGATTAAAATAAAATTCAATTATTTACAATACAAAAAAACAACAACACACAATTGACGCAATGCCTTGGAATGTCTTCTCAACATGTCTCCGCCTCAAGCAAAAGAAAAAGAGTAGTAACATGTAGTCACATAGACGATAACCCCTTTATTTTTTTTAATTATATATTTCGACAAGTAATTACTTACCAACCAATCAAATTCCATCGCAATTAATTGTTATTTACTTTAATAAACATTTTGCTTGACCCCTTTCTTGGAGATAAATAATTCATCATACAATATTAAATCATATTCAGCGATAAAAATAGAAAGACTTATTTTTATTAGGATCAACTAAAGTGAAATACATATGGAGGGAGTAGCATTTGGCATTCCATTACCCTAATACAAACATAAATTTATTTTATTCGTTTCAGTACACGAATAAATAAAACTTTTTTTAAAACGTTTTTTTATATTTACTACCTTCTATTTTCAATCTGTGGGATAACTGTTTTTGTCATCATATTCTTGCTATGTCCAATATGTATTGGCGCAATAGAGGTGTAATGATATTCATTTCACATGTTCATTTCAGTATGTAATGTCTATAATTTTTGAAACAATTTGTATAATCGAGTAGGTCAGGATTTGAACATGAGCAGTCGTGCATGAATGAGTACGTTTTGTAAAATGAATGAGGCTATAAATTAAGCCAAGCTGTGATGTCATTTTTCGTTCAAGCACTGTAAAATGAATTATATTGCAAGACAAGAATTGTTGTTACAATAATTTACAAGACAAGAATTGTATTATTTGTGTTTTGGAATGTGGAATATATATTGTGAAAAAATAATTAGATGTAACTGATCACAGAATTAAGCGGTTTGGTAGACTGATTAATCTTTCCACAATCCCACGCGTTGTACACTTTGTCTTCGTGATTCTTTGTAATCATTTTCGTCTTTGTGTCTAAATCTCGTTATGGACAATAAATAAACTTATCAATTTATGATTCGGTATGTTTTGATCTCTAATATTGATGTACTTTGTCCGTGTTATGTCTTTTTACTGTATAAATAATTAACTTGATATATAGTTTTGTAAGTGATTTTTATATCTCGGAAATTAAAACTACAACTGCGGTTGTAGCTGATGTTAGCTAATGTTATTGAGATCATCCAATTATTTACTGTGATACGACATTTTTTCTGGTAGATAATAATTTTTGATATTATTTTATACGTCTAGAGTGAGATAATTAGTTTGGAACTCTTCCAATACATTTCTGTTCTATATTGAAATTAGAATTTGTAGTTTAGTGGATGTAAGCAATACAGAAATTCATTTTCCTGCTACATTACTTAGCTTCCTTTACTACCGAATAATCCGCCAACTTGCTCCATTAAATTAGCCTAGCTGTTAGAGTTGCGATGAATGGGTCTGGGTAAATGGTGTGTAATTGAGGTTAATTACATTTAGCAACAACACTATATTTGGGAGCACAAATTACGTCCGCGATATATTAAAGAGACTTCTAAAATTGTGAATACGATTCTTAAAGATTGCGAGCTAGAGAGGCCTTTTCTCCGTAGGATTAAAATTAATTATTGAAATATTTGAATTTTTACTTGTGAAAATTTCAAAACATTTTAAAGAAATCTCTTTTCAAAGTTTGTTGAGCAAGTATGATATAACTACTATCACGAATATTCCAAAAAATATACCAGAATAGTTACCAGAAATACCAAAATGGATGTTTGGAATCACCGTTTCTGCTTTGGAATCACTGAAATCATCTTTTCCAAAATCTCTCGTCTTCAACCATTTCTGTATACCCTACTATATTCCAAGATTCCAAATTGGTTGAGATTTAAGTGAGAGGTAGGCCACGTGGTTCGTGAATGAAGCTGCAGTCGGGTAATTCGCCTTGTGGAGAAACAGCTGCGGTCGGGACTGCGTCGTAGTGTAATTAAAACTTATGAAACATGCATACTCGGAGAGCAGCGAAGACTCCAATTCTCATTAAAATCTGGACTCAATTCCCATTTGAATCAGAAGTGTACTGCGGACTCCCGGTCTTAAAATATATCTCGTTCAGTATATAATAACTTGTTATGACCGTCACCCTGATTGTTTATTACGATGTTATGAAGGATGTGGTGATTGTTGTCTCTTGTAGTAGAGGGATTACTTTTCACCGCTCCTTTTTTATGCGATCGTTAATGAATGATGAAGGGTGTGTAATGCCGAAAAATGAAAAAAAAAATAAGGAGTGGATTTTTATTTTATTTGCCTGCCAAATATTCGTATCCTTAACAAATAAATAATTAACTTTGGATATTCAACCGAGAGGGTAGTCTAATTAAGAGCTGTCTGTTTGGTATTATTTGTTTTTACAATCTAACCAATTACAACGAATTTTTTGGCGGTGGTCTAAAAATTATGAGTAAAATTACTTTAAAAAGAATATTGGTTTAACACTGGAATAAGAACATAAATATTATTTCTTTTATTTCTGATTGCGAGGTTCAGACCCTGAGATCCGGTCTTACACCTAACCGGGACTTTGGTGCGGGAATTAGGAAGGATAGATGTTTAGTTGCCAGGGAACTTATGGTATCGAACTGACGTTTTTCTGAAGGAGGTGAGGGAATCTCTAGCAAAAAACTCAACAGGTTTCTCCGAGCAGAGTTTGAACCCACGAGCTACCGCAGTGACATAAACCACGAGTATGGTATCTGATGACCTCGATGTTGACGAGCCCTAAATCCCCACAAAAAAAAAGAAATAAACCACGAGTAAATTGTCTTTCTTGGTATGTGCATTTTAATAATGTTATTTTTCGCTAAATAAAAAGATCATTAATATAAATTAATGATGTCACCAAATTGTTTTATTAATTATGATTTTATTTGGGTAATAAAGTTAACATTACCAACATAGAATGAATTGTGCAAATTTAATTTCCTGGAAATATAGTTCGAGGAACCTTGAGAAGAATTACGTATAGAACGACAGAATGGAAGTGTTTTGAGCCACCACTTGTATCCTCTTTTACGACGGAAAGACATGTTACACTTCATGAAAAACATGAAGACCGCGAGTTGAGAATGTCCTAACGAATTAGCTCGTTCCTTTTTTGACACTATTAAAGAACTTCAGATGTTGAGATCATAGGAACTACATGGAAACACTTTACAATTCTTAGTAAACACTGAAGTTGCTAAGTGGCATAAACACTGAATATAATAGCCTTGCTTCATAATATCCCAACTCGGCATCCTTTGAGTTACCGCAGTCACTTTATCTCCATTGTATCTTACCATCATAAATTATGTATCCAGACTCACATTTGCTAATGCTTCAAAATTTAGTAACATTCTCATCCATGTAGACTACAGGAATCATCATCCCATAAATCTCAGCTCATCTTTAATCTATTTTCCTGTGTAAACACAGAATACGGCAACGTTTTTGAAATCAAATTTCATTTTTACTACTCTGTAAGATACAAAACTTTCACATTCAGTGAATATTCTTTCTTTTACCACGTTTGTTTTAGTTTTCTATATTTAAAGCGAAGCAAAAAGTGTTAAGTGAAAATAAGTTTAGACCGATTTTGAATAGCATTCGTTTTGAGTGGAAAATAGTTCAATTACAGGCATTTTATTTCTTCTGGGTGGTGAATAAGAAGCTATCATTTAGAAATTGAATATCCTAAATATGCGAATGGGTCACTTATTTTGTGAATTTTCATACATGTAAATATTTGCACACACAACGTGATATTGCAAAAACTTTCATTCTTAAAATAGACAAAATTTAATTTTGTGTTAAATTCATATTGAAGAGAGCCACAACGGGAAATCGCGAACACATCTTTTAATGATCTAAAGTACAATACTTCATTTTAAAAATTTTTGTATTTGTAAATGGGAAATGGAGCTTATATACATGGAGGGATAAGAGTTAGGAGTTGGAAGTAGGCTATTGTTAGTAGGTCAGCTGGGTTTACCAACAACTTGGCTCTCATGGAGGGGTTAGTAGTAGTAGTTAGTAATAGTAAGAGTTATTGATACGAGGAGGAGCTGGATAAAAGATTGGTTTGCTTTTCACTAGTCACAGCTATATGAACTGGGACATTGATGTGAAAAGATACACATTTTCTGGCCCCAATGCAGATTCGAACCCGGGATGACTTGGTGATGAGCGACAACACTATCACCCGAGTCACCGATGGGGCTATTTATGTGGGAACTTCATTTGTGTGGCTTACTCTATCCGCTTACGCAGAAAACTAATTTTTTCTGGGACACTTGCGTATCAATGTATATAATAATAAATTATGATGATGACATTGATGTAAAAGTGGAGACATAAAATTAACATGGCTACCCAGAGATGTAAGAAACATTATGCCAACTTCAGCGATATAAACCTGAAACTCATAGGGAACATGGAATGTCGGGAACCGTTCTTCGTATCTGTGATCAGCTGATGTTCCGTGATGTTAGTTCAGGATGCCTTTTTGTCAGTTTTAATTAACAAAATTTAATTAACAATTCTTGTGAGTTAAGGAAAATGTGAATGAATTTTAATTTAAGGGAGACGTTTCTCATGTCAAGAGCAGGGACTTGTGTATTAATCGAATACATTCGAGTGCAATAATATTCTCTAATTCTGAAATGGCAGTATCAAAATATGTATAATTCTAATTCCACCTGAAGCTAAGTCAATCTATGGATAAACATACCTAGGGTAACACTGCAATGTGGGGAGCAAGTCACAAAAGAAATTTGGCAACAATTTTAATAAAAAATGTATTGAAAACTACCAGAAACATAATGAAAATTACATAGCGAATGGCGTGACTGCACAATTGTTGCATGGCAAAATTTTCCAAGGTGTGTGGTGAAAACGTATACCACTTGATAATTCATGATACGATGATAAATCCAGCAACTTAAAAAAGAGAAAACTCGATGCTTTTATCGTCAAGTTTTATTTCGTTATAGCTACCCACTTTTATATGAATTCTTTAAATATGTAACCACACACCACAAGCCCAGATGCGGTGTGGGTAGTTTGGTAGAAGCGGGATTCACATACATACTACAACCCTTATGGCAGATAGTCCGCTGCCACCAGCTCGGTTTCCCGGGAAATTAAACACACGTGTAATAACGATGGTTAATGATTTAATACAATTAAATAGAAATCTGAGTATTTACAAACTTGTATAAACTCTCAAAATCATCAATACAAACATAAATGTCATTACACAGTTAATGCTATCAGAAAGCAATAATTAGACATAAATACATTGAGTTGAAGACAACAAGTTCGGAAAACCTCTCTAGGTCATCTGAATCTCCAAATTTATAAGTGCTTTCGAGTAAACAAACTTACAAGTTACGTTATTCACAACTAGCAGTAAGTGCGTCTAGACTACCCCTGTAGTCTCTTATTGGTCTTGACGACCGTTAAATAGCCAGATCACATCCTAAGTAACCTGCAGACTCAGATCACTCAGCCAAGTCCTCGAGTATCTTCAATCCTTCCAATATATACCGAAGAGGAAGTCACGTGACCAGCAGGCTTCCACGCCTTGTCGCTGCCACCGTGCATTCCACCCCCTTGTTCACCTCTCGGCCGTCCTAGGAACGCAGTGACTTCACCGCGAGGACGAGCCGTCGTCGGCCCCAGCTAGGCGCTCGAAAGCGCCCTTTCCTGAGTCTGTCATTGTTTCTACATCCGGCGAAAGTACTCCATTCACAACATATTAGCATTCTTTCTTTCTGAGGTCCACCGACATTCCATAGTGGACCTCGCCTTGGTCAAATCCTCTTCCACAGAGATAGTATAATACAAAGAGAAAGGCAAGCACTGGTTAAACGCTTCTGCCGACCTCTTCAAGGGCATTCCTATCCACTTCCTAGAAGGTAAAGGGGAACTGTCCACAATACACAATAAATGAAGAGGTTTAGTGTTGATTACTATTTAATATATATATATATATTCCACGAACGTTTTTGACATGTTAAGCCTAAAAATAATATTCGTGAAACGCTGGTCAGCAAGGCTGTAACAAGATGTTATGGCCACCTTTATGAGTCTATTGTACTGTTATGTATAGTGCATGTACTAAAAGAGATCTGGTTATCCATTATTAGACACGATGCGTAATTATCGTTTTGTCTCCACATAATAACTTATTGACCATGAGCTTAATGGCGCTTGAATTTAGAGCGCACATAACAGTGCAATGAGTAGTGAAATTTCATTTATCCAACTGTCAATTTTAGGAAACAAAACTGTGTTCATATTCTGATTTTAAATTAAGTATTGTTTTCTTTTGTATGATATTTATTTATATACAAGTGAATTTTTTTGGGGTTCATTTTAATAAATGTCTCGAAGTTCTCATGAGCTAAGCCGCGAGAACTCATCTAGTTTATAATACGCCGAAAACCACTCCCATGATAATTTTTGAATGAACTCTGTAATCATTGAATCATGCATATACTGATAAAATGTGTAACGTTTTAACAATATGATCTCTGCTATGATATTCTGCTTTGCTTTCCCGAATCAGAGTGAATATCTTGTTCAAAGAAACGTGGATAATAAAATTGTCTTTAATTGGGAATATTTGTTTCAAACTAAATGAATAAAAACTGAGACCTTCTAGCTAATGAATGGACACATAACAGGTATACTTGACAATCTTATGTTGTAAAGTAATGAAAATCTATTCATGTCGTAAATTATCTTTAAATGGAATCATAGAAAAATATCTCGATATATCTAACGTTTCACCGTTCAGAATTGTCCTATAAAGCTCTATACTACTATTAACGGACCACAACTAGGACATTCACAGAACTTGCCACCGACCATTCTGTTCCTGGAAATACCACTATTATCCTGTCAACACGCGACGTAGTTCATAATACAACACCTGGTGAATTCAGGAAGCGTTAATAGTGGTCATGATAGTGGTCTCAACGAAATACGAGACAATACTTCTTGCTCTTTGAATAATACGCGCATTATAAGATATCCTCACTAAAATCAAGCGTAACATTAAACCACTGAAATGTCTGAAATTGGAATAAATCAGTAGAATTACATTTATGTATATTTCAATTAAAAATACTTCACTGACCATTTAATTAAATAATTGAAGAAATGATGGTGCAATAAATTACATCTTAATAAAATATAAGTAGACAAAATGATAGATTTTTTTCGGCTTGCCTTCAGGTGGAGGCGGATTTATACTAATGGGGGAATGTCATTAATACTTTTTATAGTTAATATCGGATTTTTACTGCTTCGTTTTTGGAAATGATAATAGGATGACAACACGTATTGTTAAATAATTCTTTTATAAATATTGAATCCGCCTCTGATCTGGGCGGATTATGAATCCACCCTTGATCGGATTTCATGGAATAATCCCTTGCTTGTTTCCAGAGAGTAACTTGCTTTATTGCCCCTCAGATGGCCAATACTGTTTCTTTGAGGCAAAGTTTATTTTATTTTTTTAGAGCACGAATACGTCAGAAATGTTTAGAATTTTTTTTAGGAAACCGGTGCGTTCGGTCGCTATACTTCTGCATGTTCTTGTCCATTTTCTTTTGTATTTAAAACGGATGAAGCTTATTCACAAAATTTGAAAGAATTATCTTTCAACCAGAAGATTGAAATTAAAATGCGATTTCTTCTTTATTATTCATAACATTGAGTCACAAAACACATAGTTTAACAATAAATGGAACGATTATACTTTTAAGTGATTTGACTAACTCGGAACGCTAGTCTAATATACTGTCGCGACAATAAAGGTGAAAACTTGAATTTCTTTCTTTTCTTTTTGTGGGGCTTTAAGGGCTCGTCAACAGCAAGGTCATTAGAGCCCTTGCAGGTGGGGAAAATGCAGTTCCGCACAATGGAGAGGAGCTGTAGTGACTCTGCCCCGTGTGAGGGACTCGCCGAATATTTCGATCATACCCACTAAAAACCCTCCTGAATTCAACAGATATCTAAATACAAAGATGAGAAAAAAGAAAAGAAAATAATTGCCCAAAACATATCAAAAAAGAAAAAAATCTAAAAATTATAATTTTCAAATTATAGAAAGGAAGGATGAAAGGAACGAAGACAGGAAAGAGGAAAGAAGAATTTAAACCCTCCCGAGAACTTGGGGGAGGAGCTCCGATCTATTCATAAAATTCAATAGTTTATTAACATTAACCGTTTCATTTCCGAGAACTGTTGGTAAATCTGCAGCCAGACCAGTTTGTCTCCGTATACTCGAGTATCTTCTGCAATCAGTTAGTAGGTGACGCACTCTCAGAGAACAGCTACACTCCTCACAAACGGGTTCATCATAAAGCAGTAAGAGATACCGATGAGTCAGAGGACAATGTCCTATGGGCAGACGGGACATTGCTGTTTTATTCTCTCAATTCGTGATATAACCTATCCTTGCATAACAACATGGCTGATAACCAGCTACTTAATAAATGACTAAACTTCTCAGAAATAATGAGTTATGCGTTTCGCTTGTTTATAATTACTTAGTATCTTACTGGTTAAAGAACTGCTGTAGAATAAGATTGAGATAAAACGAAATATAACTATTCAATAAAATACTCAGTTTCTTGAGTAATTTTAGCAAGATTAGTTTCGAAAGTATTCACTGTGATAAAACACTGTTACTAGCTTGCTGTTACTATCGTCGTGGGGATAGTAAAAGAAAAACAAACTAATGTTTTCTAGAAAATTTATTTAAAAAAAGTCAGAACCGTAAATTACCCTTGACCACAAAGACCAACACCCACGCTACCGCCGCCAGAAACGCGATACTGGTCAACCACCTGCCGGTGCAGAAAGTCCTGGCAGTCCGCTGCTGGCGTTGAATCTCACATCGCTGGTGCATGAGAAAAGCCGCGATGCGACTGCGTTGCTGCAACCTTCGTTGGTGAGGCTCCATGCCCCGACGGTGTGCGTGGTCTCCCGTGCCCATCTCCTCGTCGCGAACCACCACGCGGGGTTCCACGTACGCCAGAGAGCGCTCTCGGAAGAAGGCGCTCGTGTCGGCGGAGCGCGACACTTGGCACGGCCTCGGCAGCGGATGCGGACGGTGCACCAGCACCAGCTGCGCCAGCACCAACACCACGGCGCCGGTCGGTGTCGCTTCGCTTCGCCCTGCACTACGCGCGCTCCCTACTCTCTCTCTCTCTCTCTCTCACACACACTCTATACATAGATCCTGGACTGGTAAGAATTACAAGATCTTTAGTGTAATTGATAGGATGGGTTGTGGTAGAGACCCTTGTGTTCGGTTGAGCCGATGTGGGATTATTTGATTTGTTGCAGTTGTTGTTCATGTTTGCTCTTTAGAGTCAATGTCTGGTCGGTGGATGTCAGTCTGTTCGTTGGTGTCCATGTCCAGTTGTTGGTGTCCATGACTTTTTGATTGCGATGTCTAGGCGTTGGTGATCATGTTTGGTCCTTGGTGCCCATGTTTGGTCCCTGGTGATCATGTTTGGTTGTTGGTGATCATGTTTGGTCCTTGGTGATCTTGTTGGTGATCATGTTTGGTTCTTGGTGATCATGTTTGGTTCTTGGTGATCATGTTTGGTTCTTGGTGAACATGTTTGGTTCTTGGTGAACATGTTTGGTCCTTGGTGATCATTTTTGGTCCTTGGTGATCATTTTTGGTCCTTGGTGATCATCTTTGGTCCTTGGTGATCATGTTTGGTTCTTGGTGAACATGTTTGGTTCTTGGTGATCATGTTTGGACCTTGGTGATCATGTTTGGTCCTTGGTGATCATGTTTGGTCCTTGGTGATCATGTCTGGTTGCTGATGATCATGTCTGGTTGCTGATGATCATGTCTGGTTGCTGATGATCATGTCTGTTCGTTGGTGTCCATGTCTGGTCATTGGTGCCGAAGTCTGATTGTTTCTGTTAATATCTGGTCGTTGGTGTCGATGTGTGTCTAGGTGTGATTATTGAAGTAAGTGCAACGTCATCAGAGAATACTCATTGAATCATAAAATTCTTAGTATTTTAGATAAGCTCCTATTTGAGTTTGGAGTTTATTGTAGTTGGTCAGTATTGAATAAAAAGAGGGAAATATTCCACCTGATGATTATTAAAAAAACTCAGTATTGAGTAGAATGACTCTGTGGAGAATAATTTGGTGGTGAGAAATAATATTACTGTATATCTTTCGATCAATATTAGAATGTCTTATACACCGACACTAATTTCTCATGAATATTTTCCGTTTATAAGAAATTGTTGTACATACTTGCACAAAGTCTTTATTTAGGTATTTTACACGTCTGTTGTTACTCAAATTAACAAACTTCCTTTTGTTACCTACTTATTAAATAATTTAATGGAGCGTTTTTTCTTGACAAGAACAATTGACAAGACGTTACATATCACAATCTTTGATTGAAAAAATCATTTTTTTTGGGGCGATTAATCACAAAAGTAGTACTAAGGCGTGTGGACGCGTGTTGGCTACATGTGGAAGCCGGTTGCAGGTACCTCCTCGCCGGAGAAGTGGTGTCTGCGAGTTCTCGATCTGCGCGATCGTGCTTGAACTGAAGGCGGACGGCGCATCGAGTGTTGCGGATATCCGGCGGAGGGCGTCAGAGTGGGAGGTACGGAAGGGTGCGCTTCCAGATTGGTCTGAGGCGAGGGGATGAGTCCCGCCGCGTCCTCGCGCGCCAGTTCCTCCGCCAGCATGATGGACGCCGCGTCTCGGCACGGCGAACCTTGCCCGCGAGAGTACAACTGACGAGCGACGTTACGCACCACCGCGTGCAGACGGGCCAGCTGCGGAAAGAAAAGCGACACCTGGGTCGCGTCTGCTCCCCGAGGAGGCGTTCAGATTATACAGAATATACCGCTTTGTCCTATATCTGAATGACGGAGCTTCAATCGCTTAGGTCTTACAGCAGTTCAGTGACATTGACTGTGCAATGTTTGGCGGTTTGCGTTCACGTTTTGTGGGTTGTATGCATGTCGCAGTTTGATTGCAAAATCATTCTCTTTATAGAGAGCCCAGGCGCTTTATTAAGAACCAGTTGATAATCAATGAAACAGATATTCTACTAAGTAGCTGGAGATTTCCAGCCTCTTTATAAAGTGCGTGACCTACGCTGCCCGTTAATAAAATAGACTTCTTATTTATTTCTTCTCTGTATGAAATTCTAGACGATGTTATTTTATCATTTGTACTACAATTTTTTTGACATTATCCATCCTCTTTACCTGTTTATATCTTCACAACATGCGTATTTGCGTTTTGCAACGTTTCGGACGTTCTTTCAACGTCCTTCTTCGAATACCGGTGCTGCCGGACGCCTGAAGACGGATAATGACAGAACGTCCGAAACGTTGCAAAACGCAAATACGCCTGTTGTGAAGATATAAACAGGTAAAGAGGATGGATAATGTCAAAAAAATTGTAGTACAAATTCTTATTTCTTATCTGGCTGAACATTTTCAGCCAGTTTATAAAGAGGCCGACTCTCAGCCGCCAGATAATACAATAAGAGAATTTTCAGCTTCTCAATGAGATTTAGTACATCCACTAAAATTTTGTGAGAACATGAGTAAAATTTTTATAATATTGGCTCTCGTATTCGAGAAAAAACTCATATAATGAACATATACCTATTTCATTTATACGATTTTTTTCCTTTTAAACAATTTACAACAATTGCACCTATGTACCTCACGTGCTGCTTTTCTTTTTACTGTCTTTATCTTTAGGAAATTCCAATCAAATTTATTTCTCCTTGGGGCGTTTGACTCCCCAGTGCAGTTTTTAAGAGTTGATTCGAAATAATATTTTTTCAAAATTTAGAGAAGAGCCACAATATAATATTAATCATTTTAAATAATCAGCTTCCGAAAAAAATTGAATTGTATAATTCGTTGAAAAGTAAGAAATATTGAATATATAGACAATTTTAATTTCTACTTAAGAGGTTAAAGGGTATACAGGGATTAATACTTCAATAACATTACGGTACAAATTCCCTAAATTTTTATTGACTAAATTCCATTCATGGATTTTTTCACCAACTAATAAATCTGAAAACTTAAGTAAATAAATTAGTGATAATGTTTATTGTTAATCTGTAGTTATTAGTTTCTTGTAAACATTTTTTGAATTATTATCGTACATTTTCTTCTGTATTTAGTGTATTTTTTGTATTGCTCACAAAGGCTGATGTGTATTTTAAAATTACCGAAATTACTTTTTACAATCTGTGGTCATAAACCTATTGAACATGCACATTTAATTCAATAAAATTAGCAATTTTTTTTCCATGTACTTACTAATTTTATTAATTACCAACTATTCCTTCTACAGTATTCTTGAATGTGGAGGAGGGGGAGGAGGAGGAATAATGGAGGAAAAGATGAAGACAGTTGATGTGTGGATAGTTGGGTTACCTGACAGTGAGGTTCTCCGCAATTTACGAGATTCTGCGTGTAAATCTAAAATTAATTTTCTATTGCTTGTCTAATTATAATCATATCCATGTAACATTTTATTTTCATATGTCGAAATCAAGATCATAAGATCTGCTTTTACGTATATTTTCGGATAATGTTATTTTAAAGAACATTAAAATTATGTGATGATGTGTTGTGAAGGATTGGAAGATGATGAACTTTCTTGAGAACTATGCGAGGAACATTCAATGGGATGTTTTTTCAAGCGAAGCTTTTTCCGTTACATTGTGAGGATCATTATTGAAATAACTATGAAACGTATTGCACTCTACTGCAATGCGTCAGTATGGATCTAACTATTCGAATGATATGAAGAAAGAGAGAGTTTAATTCAGCATTATAATGATATTTTTATTCTATTTCTGCATATGTTCTTCATTCAAAATTAATGAAGTTTAAGAATGTTTTCACTTCTTGAATGAAAGTTTTAGTTAATGACTGACTCAGTATATTGCAAGGAAGGTGTTGTAAGAAATAGTTTGTATGAATCGGGAAAGAAAGTAGTGTATCTGTAATGAAATTATTGTTCATAAAAATGTTATTTTATAAAACATTAACATTTAACGCCAAGGTGAATACTACCAATAATGGCACAAACGTAATTATGGGATACAAGCGTCTACGAATTGTGAAGATCCCACAGTTCGACTATGTTAATCTGCCGTCTTTAATGCTTAAAATACTTACCTCAACCATGTCGAGTGAAACCAGCCCGTCTGAGTACGCCTTCTTGAGTAGTTCCTGCACTTCCGCGTCGTAAGGTGAAACGTACCGCTTCTCGGCGCGTTCGCCTTCCGCGTGTCTTTTGTCGACCGCGCCCGGGTGATCAGGCGGTTCGTGTTTGCTATGATTACGTTCCGTCGCTGCTGCGCCTTTGGAAGGACGAACTCTGCAGCTGGAATAAAACCAAAATTATCACGGAGTTTGCTTGTATTGGCTTGACGGGGTTCGGGTCCTAAACGCATTGATTACGATGTCCCAGACTGATGCCTAGACTGATTTCCAGACCAAACAAGACTGCAATAAAAAGAGTATGGTGTATATCCCCGGGTCAAACAGGCCAGAGCTTCATGCTGGCCACTTCTCCTCTTCGTGCGGAGGCCAATTAATTGCAAAATCCTTCCGTTAATTGCGTTGGCACTTCTTAGGACCCGTTGTGGGACAGTATGACATCGTGGCTACACATCAAGTTATTGCTACCAACAGGAAGTCTCCGTATCGTTAAATATTGGGGTAGATTTGAGTGGTTGCAGAATCATTGGACATGATTTCACTTACACATTATATGAGATTGCCTCTTCAGTACGAAAAAAACACTTTTACAATGAGAAATACTATATTGAACAAATATTTCAAACGTATTTTATGCAGACGTTCAATAAGTAATTGCGTGTCTGGTGGCAGTTTTAGATTTTTCTACCAATTTTACCAGTATCATACATTTTATTTCATTTTCTCTAAACTGTGCTCTCCGTCGTTTCTTCGTTTCTCTTTAAGAAAGTGGACTCAAAATTTTGGAAACTGGTACAATTGTGGCGAACATCATACTAAGCATTCCCGGGCATTGGAGATGATGTGACCTGGAAAGATAAACTCTGTGCTCAATGCGAATTCACTACACCATGTTCGGCCTAAGCTTTTGTTGTAGCAATAGAGAGGGACGACTGCTAATACTCGGAGACTCAACTGGGTAGAATTTTTTACAATTATTATATTACCTGATTTACGAAAGAACAAGTTAAAATACATTATTTCATAATTNTATATATATATATATATATATATATATATATATATATATATATATATATAGTTAGTTAGTTAGTTAGTTAGTTAGAGTCATGTCCCGATCATAAGACATTACATGACTTAATACCTTACATATTTCCTCTTACGTATTCACTTCTGGTTTAGCCTAATTGCAATTTTCCATTTTCAATCTACGTTAGTTCTCATAATTTTAAACTTCTCTTCCGTCTCTATTTATTGGGTAATTTCCTTTCTCAAATCACAACGAAATTTAACTCTTTAAATCACAAGGAAGTTCGTCTCTTTAACGTTGCTACATATCTTATTTATTCTTCTTTATAAAGTACACAATCTCATACAATGTGTTCATTAGAAATGTTTAACTTACACTTAACTGTTCATATCGCTGTGTCCTAGTATTATTCCTGTCATACGTCATGTTGGCAGACATTCTATTTACATCATAAATAATTCAAAACATTATGTAATTAATGAATAACACACGTGGAACTGTGTAATGATCAGATCTTGAAGTAAATAATCATAGCAAATTCCATGTTACGTACAACATATTTCCATCTTAAGACATTCAATGTTTTTTCTTTACTTTTTTATTCTTAAGATAGTTTCCATACCTCATCATTACCCAATAATCTTTAACCCTCCCTTGATATTCCATATGTCAACATAAGCTTAGAAGATGTATTTCTATAATAAAATACATGACCCTATTAAACAGACAAATCATATATTTCACCAATAAATTATGATATAACTACTTTTCGACCCTGCTTTACTAATCATCAGGTAAAATTTACTTTAAATTATGAAAATAACATGTGAATTAGCCACATTGGTTCCGAAGTCAGTTGCGTTCTATTTCTGTTCACTATCCATTAACTGTCCACAGTTTCTAACTGAAGGAACATCCGGTATCTTAATTCGATTCAAATAACTGGATCTCTCTACCTCATGTAACTCATAGCTCCATAAAATGTGGTCGACACACTGTTTTTTCCATATTCTTTAATTTTCTAATTTGTATGTAATTTTTTTGGAATTAGTCATGTTGCAGACATTACTACAAGGACTATATGGACTTGTTTTATCTTCCAAATTCTATGAACTTCCTGGGAGAGAGGGGTGTATTGTGAAATTTTCTCAACTATAGTCTCCTGTAGGTTATTTGTGTTTGGCACTGCAATGCCTATGAGGAATGTGGTCTTACTGTGGTCAATGAACGTTATGTCTGGACGGTTGTGGTAGATGGATTTGTCTGTGAGGATGGCTCGATCAAAAAATAATTTATGGATTTTGTTCTCTAACAATGTCTCTCGTTGATACTTGTAATATAGGGTTTTATCTTGAGTGAGTTTGTATTTATCCGCAACTTTGTACTTAATAATATTTGCCGCCAAATCGAATAATAATTATAATATTATTGTTATTTATGTTGTCCGTTTCGCTATTCGACTTACACTGGTAGACACAATTAAACGCACCTGCCGTCTGCGGCATCGGGTGCGCTCGCCGCCCGGCCGTTCTCCGGCTTCTGGATGAGCTTCGCCATCAAGTGACATTTGCTGCTGAGGTACGCCTCCAGTTCACTGCGTCTGCTCTCCGGTGAGGGATTGGTCGAAGGGTGGAAGGGAGTGGTGGAGTTGGCGGTGTGGACTGAAGAGTTGGCGGGGAAGATGGCTGACGAATGGGCATCTCCGTTGCGAATTTTCCGTTCGGCAGTTCGGGCGGAACGGTGGCGGTTCTTTCGGCCGCCCGGCTGAGAGGTTTGTGTGTCGTGTTCCTCGATCTGATGGGATGGATGAAATAAACCTCGTTTAGAGCGGAAAGATATAAACTGTACATCCACATTTGAAACATACAGTAAAACACAAGCCTACATCGGACATTGTAGCGGTCACTTTTCACTTCCTTACATTTTTCGTCAGATAAGTGACATACATGTCCCAGAACTCCGCTTAAAAAATAGGTAATAAACCCATTAATATGAACAAAATGTCGTAAATGATGTCTGGCAAATCTTGCGGAGGAGATAAAATAACACTTAAAACAAGACAAAAAGGTGTGTTACGATTTTTATTGGGGGAATTTAGTAAGTGATTTATTTGTTAAAAGTTCTACAACAAATATGAACAGAAAAAAAATTCGGTCAATACAGGCTTTGCACCGACGTCGCGAGGATTCTGGAGTCTCCAGGTAGAATATACAACAATACATGCAACATCAGTGCAAGGCAACAGCTATATCACTTTTTCAGTTCCCTTAATAATGTCACTTAGCTCTCCTTTTTGTATTGTGTTCTTACTTTGTCGTGGTATCATTTTATGTCCTTCCTAAGACACATCTGGACATGTGCACCTTTATGATTTTTGGGTCCTATGAAGGTGAAGGTGGGACTAGCGCTCAATTTAGTCCAATCACTGAGACGTATAATTTTTATTCTAATTGTTTTAAAACACGATAATATGAAAAACAATGAAGAGAAAACGTGATGTATTTGTATGTATCAGCTATTATTATAGTAAAAGCAATATTCAGGAACTAAATTGACTCATTTGAAATACATAAGTGCATTGTAGAGATCTTTTATAGTGGAAATCGTTTATTGTTTGTGGCATAAGAGCATGTAAAAGTATGGTGACCGATCGCAATGGTTTCGTGATTTATGCATCTGAATATGCTAAGAAAAAGTGAAATATCTTTCCTAAATGTCCAATGACGTATAGATGAAAGTGATGTAAAAACTACTACGAAAAACTTACTACAAATCAAAGTACATCTCTTTCGTGATTTAAAAATTGGTGTGTTTTTGAAAATAGGTGCTCCCTCCATAGGAAGCAATGTAACTATCCAACAATTATAATTGCAATTATTTGGCCGGTGAGGTATGTTTTTAAGTTGAAATCACTTTAAGTACATGTTACTCTGTTTATGCCCATTTCAGATATTTTGATTTAGTTCTATCCACGCCAGTACCATCTTAACGTGCTTCATAATTCCTCCAATTTTCTGCGTGGAGTTCTGAGACATTCTGTGTATCAAAGAGTAAAGTGTCATACCTGTGTGGCTTCAACGTGTGATGATGAGGCTGAAGCATGACCAGAGCGCGCTGGTCGTAGCCATGCAGGTCTAGAGGTGCGGCGCTGGAGATCGGCTGCAGTGCGCAGGCGCGAACCTGCGGCTACCTGCGCCTTCTCCAGCAACCGCTGCATGGCACCGCGCTCATCGTTTGACAAGCGGTTCACCTGCCGTAAGAGAACAAGGGGAGAAGTCATCACGAGAGGAGGAAGAGAGAGTTAAAGGCATGTACTGACTTTAACTCTTCTGAAACTTGAAATGAAAATTAATTTTCACAACTGAAATTGTTCCCTCCAAAACAAATCAGACCAATTTTGAGGATTTTTATGGAAAAGGGGTTTAACACAAAAGAGAATGGTACAGCAGACCACACACTTTGGAACTGTATTTTCTATGGATAATTAAGAGCGCGGTACATTGAGACATCGAAGGAGAAGGGAAAGTATGTGGTACAAGAGTAAAAAGAAGAATATGTAGCAACGAAAGGTGTATGAGTAGACCTATTTCAGAAATTGTGTGACACAGATAGTAGGGCTAAGGAACAGCTGAGGACAAGGGAATGGTAGGAACGAAGTATGAAATTATGATAATGGGAAGGAGTGTCAAGAGTGAGAAAAAATATTTATGAGAAGACCGAAGACTAACCGCAGAAGAACAGACAATGACTAGTGATTAGCGAAAAGTGATTATGACTGTCAAAATTGCGCACGATCGGGTACTTAAAAGCTAAGGGGTGTGGTACGGGAAAAATGAACATTGAATGTGTCAAGTAAAAATTAACATTGAATGCATCCTGTGATACTGCAATTAAATGTACATAAGTGAGAGTAAGCAATGTAAAATTTTATATTGAAGTTGAGCGTCTGTTATTCAATTCTTTTATATTCTGCATATATTTTTTCTATACTATTATAATCGTATTTGATTTTAACCTGCTGAAGATCATAAATTATAAACCACTTCAGTTTTGACAACTACATAATATTTCAAGTTTATTGAAAACCCAATACTAAACGAATAACCTATTGTAATCTTATTCTTAAGTTAGCAGTCCGAAAACTGTTTTCAACTATCTAGAAATGTGACGAGGCAACCTGATACTCTGTTGTGATATAGTTATCGTAGGGAATAATGGGAAGGAGCTGATGATAATGCTTAGATGTATTGGTTGTGGTTTACAGTTGCCTCCCACAGATACAAAACGCCTCCAACCGACTGAGACATTGTCTCTACTTTCTGAACTGGATCTATCCAGAAGTGAGTGAAAGAAAGAGATTCAGGGAGGTTGTGATGCAAAAGTTTTTGAAAGAAGGATTGCTACCAGGAGATAACGGAAGGGGGGATCAGAAAATGGAGGCATGATACGTTGAAAAGACGATGCTGGAGAGAAGAAAATGAAGGAGATTATGACAATATAGGTTTGTGAGGTAAATTAGAATTCAAAGTTTAACAAAGGATATAAGTCGATGCCTATGGAAAATGGATGAAGGTGATAAGTAAATGGAATGAAAAGGTGAGTGTGAGATCATAACATGATAAAAACTCTGAAAAACGTGTTAACTCTAGACTGAGAAGTGTGAAGTGGAGATAAAAGTGGTATCATCAGCACAAACTCACGGCATCTGCGAGACGTCTCGAGGCAGCGCTGTGTGAACGTGGAGTTTCAGGTCTCTGCTGAAGAACTGGGGATTCCCTGAGGCGTTGCACTTCGTCCCTGGCGATGAGCAACCGTCGTCTTAGCTCCACAACCTCCTCCCTCAAGGTCTTCACCTGCTTCAGCTGCAATGCACACGTACACCCACATAAACCAACGTGTTTACCAAGTACTCTCACTAGAATATACGCCACACATGGAAGAATCAGATTGGATTCTCTATTCATGTATCGTAACATCTGCACAATGAGTGATAATTATGCGTCCAACTTTAAATTGCGTAACTCAAAAATTATCCCTTCCATAGCGCATCTATATCAATTCCGCTTACCCCTACCACTCCCGAATAAGTATGTAATACTATTGCCGTTCGGAAAATGTTGGAACAATTTGAGTTACAATGACATAATTGTTCGTTCCTTATTGGTCTGTTTTCTCACTGAGTAGATGAATGCATGGATGACAGTGACAAACCTTATGAATAGAAAGTGCCCCATAAAAGAACTTATAAAAGTTGGCATTACGAAACAGCACAGCTAAACACCGTAACGTAAAATACAAACATATTGACATTCTATTAGTATTATAACTCGCGGCTAACTTTTTATCTTATCTAGGAATTTTTGCTAAAATTTTTGAATCCGCCTTTGCCTTAGGGCCCTTGATCAGAATTGATAGGATGGTCCCTTGCTTGCTTCCGGAGAGTAAATTAGTTTATTGTCCTCCACGTGGTAATACGTAGTTTGTACTGCATTTTTGACAATAAATTTATTATTATTATTATTATTATTATTATTACCATAACATATTATATTAGCATAGTGATTTCACAACAATTCAGGGTGGGTTAATTTATGGACGGCCCCTGAGATATTATGAACGAATCAGGAGTTATTCAATCACACTCTTATGTCGAGTGAAATATCATTGAGTCGTGTCACGATTTTCTTTTCATAACGTACTTAATTGCTCTGCCTAGTAACATAACCACTTTAAAGGCTTTCTTCATAGGAACATAGACATGTTTCAAACTCTGTTAGTTAAAAATCGTTGCGGTGGGGACCAAACATTAGATTTTTTCCCTTTCAATTTAAAACAATTTTGGGTCAGTCAATCGCAACCGCCTGGACACTGCCCAAACTTTTACTTTCGATAATCACCAAACTTTCTCTGATTGTCTTATATAATTTCAGAAGGATTAATCAGAGTGCAGATTATAGACAATCAAAAACTTCAAAGTTCGCAGAATATATCATTTATTCATTGTTGGTCTTGAAATAACAGTCAAAGTTTCGAGGTCTATATATATGACCATCAGACTAGTAGTTTCTTCAATTAATGGTCCTATAAGACTGATTTCAAAATATATCAAGAATGTTTTAAAACCACTCCTGAATAATGACTAACTATTGTGTAAGAAGTGGGAAAGAATATGTACAGAAACTAAAAGATGTCAATATTCCTCACGATTTTAAAATAATGTTGTATGTTTCCAAGTATACCTCATGAGATTATTTTACCTTCACTTCATGAACTGATAAAAGAGAATAAATGTAAACTTGAACTTCCTACTTCTGAAATACTTTGTTGACATCATTTTAAGATCCAGTAGTTTTGTATTTAATAATATATATTGTAGATAGGAGAAGGGCACACTAATTGGAGGAGTATTAGTGGAACCTTGTGTGAGATTGTGATGAGGAAAATTGAGCAGACATCAAGATAATCAATGATTCAAGAAAAATCGTTACAGATTCGTATAAGAAACCTAGTAATGTTGGAAAATTACTTAGTTATACATCAAACCATTCCCTACTACCAGGAGATAGGACTTATTAATGGGATTTTAAATAGAGTCTTTAATGTTTCTCATCCTAAATTTTACAGAAAAAAACATTGAGTCAACTATCCAGAGTCACTTATTAATAGACAAATAAATAAAATTGTTTATACCATGGGAAGTAGTCCTGTTGATCAATCATAAATAAGATCAAAATACGTAGTTCTTCCATACATCCATTCAATAAGTGGAGATATTATGAAAATTTATGAGGAAAGTGATATCAAGGTCATTTATCAAAACTGTTAAAAATTGTGTTTGCTAAGAACAATAAAGACAAATTAGATACATAATAAAAATATGGGTATTGTCTATATGATTGGTGGTCAAGACTGTAAATTAGTGTATATTGGACAGTCCAAAAGAAAGGTTAACATTCGAATAAAGGAGCACATCAGAATTGTTAAATATGGGAATGATACAAACAAAGGTGGTATTCTTAAGCATGTTGTAAGTCACAATCGCCAAATGGATTTCGAAAAACAAAGATAATAGATAGAGAAGAAAATGTATATCGTAGATTCTTGTCACAGTCGCTTAATATCAAACTGAATTGGACTATGAACAACCAGTTAGAAAATAATACATGTACATATGGGTTTGATGGTGTATTACATTTCCTAAAAAATCTCAAATAAGCTTGTAGGAAATGAACATTGATTTAAACTGTTAGGTTGGTAATATGTAGATAGAGGTTAGATTGCCAGTTGGACTCAGTCTTACATACATGACAACTAATGTGGTCATCAACATGGAATGATATTATGATTAATATTATAATGTTTGGTCTAGTTGGTGTCTTACAATAAGAATTTCATGAGTAATTTGAAAATTAGTTGACGTATTTTATCAAGAAGTTTGACGTGTGAAGAGATAAGGTTTTGATACGTAATTTTTATTACTTGTCCAATTTTAATGTATTTGTTAGATAATTTTACTTGTGTATCGACTGTTGAATGCTAACAACACCTGTTAATTAAATAAATGTAAAATTGTATAGGTCCTGAAGATGAGACCATACATAGGCCTCGAAACTTTGACCGTTATTTCAATATGAATAAATGATATACTCTGTGAACTTTGAAGTTTTTGATTGTCTATAATCTGCACTGTTTAATCCTTCTGAAATTTTACTTTCTACAACTTAAACATATTTATGATTTCATTTATGAGGAAGTAAGAAATAATTGAAATGTTAATTATTTCATATCTATGACTACCATTCTATTCTACAAGCATATAAGAGGAATAGAATGTTAGAGATCTGTATTTTCGAAGCAATTCGGATATTTCTTGTTCATTCATATTCAATTATTTTTTTCATTGCGATTTGCGGAACACATGAATATTTGTATATAAAATTATTATTATTATCGACTTACATTTTTTGCAAGAACTTCTCGGCTAATTGGCTTACTCATTATCTTGTGTATTGAGGAGGCTATTATAAGATCTGAATTCTTTTCGAATAAGGAATGTTTACATGTTCGGTTCTGATAATCTGATTCATCATAACAATTTATAGCCCCAAAACGCACATCAATTTGCGAAGATTGATCCAGTTGCAAAAGCAATGCGTACTAGTAAATTTAGATTTCTCCGAATTTTTCTTAGACAATGTATATACTCTTGTTAATATGGTGACAATTGTTGGTATTAGTGTTGTATCCCATTCAGCTAATTTTATTATTCCTGACGTAACCTAAGTGATTTCGTTGCGCCAAACAAGTCAGTATATTGTGTGCGGAAATGGAATCCTGTTTCCATCACATTCACTCGCAACATCAGTTGCATTCGTGTAAAGTTACCTGTTCTTCCGGCAACATGGCCAGTCTCTGGGGCTCCGTTGGGGCGTGGTCTTAGATGGAATGACGTGTTACGTAAGGTGTTGGTTGCACAAGTCCTACGTAACTATGGAAACCATTTACACACTAACAATGTTTTTCAAGAAGCTCAAGAATGGGATTGTGCTCGGAGAATACATCTTTAGAAGAGAGACCGATGGCGAGGCACTCACACCTAAAGACCGGACAGTTTCTGTTGAAGTATGCATAGTCTCTTAAATAGCGATAAAACCACATCGCGAGGTAGCAGATTAATGATGTTATATTGAGTGAAAATGGGAGATGGGACCAGGGGTCGAACCCGAGACTTCAGCTTTACGCGCTGGTTTACTATCCTCCACATTATCCCGTTCGTTCCCAGATCGTGTCAACCGTTGACATTCGACTTGCGATAAGCCATAAACCTCGGAGGAGATCTCGTACGATGCGCTGTCCTCGATTGAGACGATCACCGTGATAATAATTAATTACTTAGTTTCTCTCATTGCTCAAATCTCTGGTTTGAAATGTAATGTAGATAATAAATAAAGAATTAAACTTTCTGTGACCGAGTCAAAGTCAAGCTGTCTCACAACTGACCCCCAAAATACCCTGAGGGTCCACGGAGGGTAGAGTCCCGCAATTACTAGGTCTCGGCTCTAGGAGGAAGATATGTGGTCAGCATCACGCTTTGGCCGGTTCTGGCAACCACGGATATAGTAATTAAATTTGTACTTACGATCGGATCGGACAGTCGATGGGAGGCAGACTGTAGCATATCTCACAGATGTCAGCAATCCACAGCCAAGACGGAAGGGGAGTATGACAAAAAAGGAACATTTAATTAATTTTTACTGGTAATCAGTTGAAAGGACACATTAATTGGTGTGTTTGAAAACAATATTGATGAGTCTTAATGTAGTTGAGTTGGGCAAATCTTTGATAGTGTTGTGACTTGTAGAAAAAACTAATACTTAAGTTCGAAACTATTTTGCAAAAAATTAATACACGTAATTGCCATATTATACTGTTTTTAAATATGAATGAATAGATCGTCGGGGAATCGACCTTCTAAAGTAAAAAGTATTCAATCACATTCTAAAACCTTTGTTTCTTCATTACACTACATTAAATTGATATGTGTATGGTAGTTCATACTTAATTTTCCAGATCATATTAAAATATAATTTTGTTGGACAATACTGGATAAAATATTTCAGCTAATGGAGTTGCTGTTATCCTTGTGGGTTGCCTAAAATTAAGTGAAATACTATTTTAAAACAAATATTTACGAACATATTGCAAACATATTTGAAAAAAAAACTTTGTAATTATGAAAATCTGCATTTCTCATACACGTAATCCTAAGTCCACGATACCTGAACGATGTAATCCGTAATATATTTATTCAAAAAATCCCATAAAAACACATTAACGTACACTGGCGGTTTTTTTCCATTTGACTTATACTCGACAGTTGGCATAATAATGTTTTAACTACCCCTCTGGGTTTATATCTTTTGGTAAAATAACTAAGAATATTTCCCCCGGTTTTGCTCGATTATTTTGTTTTCATTAGTGAAGTTGCCCCTTCTAGGGTTAAGGGACTAGAGAATTGACTCTCTGGGTTCAATTCCCGAAGGGGCCGCATAAAAAATTTGTAAATTTTCGCATTATTGTCTCAGTTCATTTGGCTGTGACGACTGAAAGCGAACCTCCCACGTCCTATGCACCTACTCCTCCTCCTAAGTATCGCCAACTCTTACTACTACAACTACTAACACCTCTACATGGGCCAAGTTGTTGGTAAACCCAGATAAGTGGCCCATCTACTAACAATAGCTTACCAACCACCTCCTACCTCTTATCGCTCCATGTAGATAAGCTTGAATATCAAGCTACATCTCCCATTTACAAATACTACAATGATAATAATTAGTGGAGTACTTTCTTGCAGTTGTAAAGACTGAAGAGGGCTATTTAGCTTGACCATTCGGATTCGCGGTAGATCGTTGAGCAATATTTTAACGTTTCTACTTGGGTTCTGAATAAGAGAGGGAAGTGACATTGCTTGTTCATCCAATCTTGTTTTCAAGATCGCGGGGATCTGTCGGTGTTTTTAAGGATGTACGGGTCTCTGTTAATCTGGTGAAAAAATACAGAGTACGAGAAGGGAAAATATAGCCAACCCCTATGTTTCTTAGTGATTATTTTCTCCGTATTTTGCATCTACTTCCTTTTAATGCGGAAAGTGGAAGATAACTTGCGATTAGATGTGGTTTACTGGCGCAACTAGTCCTTTTTTGCCGCCATCACCTCGCGGGATTCCTCACTGTATTCTATTTCTCTTTTGTTATATCTCATAATTTACAAGAAGTAAGAATCATATATTTTATCGTTCTTTCAGTGTTTGAAAGTAACGTACGTCTATGAAAGAATACATTTTTATACGTCTATATTAATGTTCGTCTCATATTTCAAATTTTCGGGTGGTAAAATAGTGGTTTTTCAGGCATGTCTATACTTTCAATTTAAATACTTTATATTTGATAGACTATCGTTAACTCTAATTACATTTAAACGCAGCCCTATATATCCTTAAAAACAGTTGTTAAACACGTAAACTAAACAGTACGAATAGACATAACTACAATATCGCTTCACTCTTAAGTAAAAACATTACCGTCAAAAAATTTACCAGGATTCATTATGATCTGCTAAATGGGCTGCATATACATTAACACGCGATTGAATTTGAGTGTGCATCTTTGAAAATTACCGCATTCTCCCTTGACGTAGTTGGACCGCCAGATCTCCAAGCGGGTCGGTCACTACTATACAACCATAAAAATTTCGCCTATTTTTTGCCTTTTATCGGTTGATGCAGTGTAAAATAAGTGAAATTTCGTACATCCAGCTTTCATGTGGATTTTTTTCTACACATGTGAGAACTAGTATACCTGTTATTTTTATTCCGTTAGTGAGTCAATGTGTTTAGATAAGTACACAGAGAGAACAAGTTTGAATGCTACTTCCAAATATTTTAGTATCTGATCTTAAAAGGTACGTTTACACTTACATACATGTATGCATGACTTGTGTGAGATATATGTGTACACAAGTTTTCGAAGGTTTGCGATTTGTATGTGCTCAGACGCATCTACCTCACACATGTATTCGGCAGCGTATACACTTCGCGATTTGTAACACGGAATTATTGGTGTATCGCCAGGGGAGAACACAAACTAATATACTAAGCTACTAATGAAATAAACTAATCTAAACAAAACCAATTAATGTAATATGCACTACTCAACACTTAAATTTCAGGAATCAATAGATTATATGAAATACGTGTAACAACAATGACCTAACCAACAAAAGCAGTGCTAGAATGTAAACAAACATGGCGGAGCGCGTACTGACCATGGGTTCTGGGCATGCGCATACGCGTTTGTGACTTGTATGCGCATACATGTATATCCTGAATGAAGTTCATACAAAATGTATCAGGATTTGTCTGAGGTACTTTCGCGCGACATCTCAAAGAGTAACTATATTGTCGTACGTCTTACAAATTGACATGTATCTCAGACAAGTCGCAAGTGTAAAGGTAACAAGTGTAAAGGAACATTAATGTCATACCCAAACATTCATACTCTATCTGAATTTGGATCTTACATCCAAACCTGCACAAATTCAAACATTCAAAAACATGCACACACATCGAACGACCTCACTGCACTACGGGGTTTACTATAAACGAAAAATAAAAAAGAAAAACAATTGCCTGGTTAAGTGCGTGGAATGCCTGTCGATCCGGCCCACCACTTACACTCTCGTGATCCGACGGCCATTCCTCTGCCTTATCACCCGTCACGGGATCCCACTCGCTCATCTTCTTGTCCCACTGGGAGTCTTCTTCCCCACCTGACCCCACCGACACTGTCTCCGTGGCTTCCACGTCGTCTGCCCCCGCTGTCCCCGCCACCGCCACCGCCTCCGACGCTGACGAGGCCACGGGCAGCAGCTTCTTTTGACTAGGGGAACTGCACCAACTCTTCCTCTCTACCGCCACCACGCGCCATGATTGGCCTTCCGACGAATCCGTAATTTTCGTTGGGGTTATAGTTCTAGCAGCATGATAACATGGAATAACGCGAAAGGCACGCTTCACCCATTGCTAGGGAGACGAGACGAATAATACGCTAAACAATATTTATTGTCATGGATCAATCTCAAAGAGTATAGAACGTGTGGATATTTTCTTCATCTATGATAAATTTATATTGAAACTGGTTAATTTATCCAGTTTTCCTCGCACAAACGTCACTTGCTACGTTTCTATATCTCATTATCTTGCAATTTTTATCTGCGTCAAATGTACAGAATTTCATAAAAAAGAAACAAAATTTATGCTTCAAGGGTTGCGAAAAGATATCTCATTTTGATATCTCGTGTAAACCGTAATCATCCTCATATTCTTGATGGTAAATGTTCAATTTTCTGTCAAGAAGTTCCAAAACAAAGTTTTAAAGTTTGGGAAGGAGATGGGGTGGTTTACTGAATCTCATATGTGCTGTGATCTCCCTCTTGTAGTTAGAGTAATACTTAGTATAACAGCAGATTTGTATATAGTCATAGACACTCCTCGGCGTGGCCGACTGATATGGCCTGGAGATAGAATGTCGTTAATTTTTAACATCTGAAAACAATTTGATTTACAAATTAACGAACTGCAACCTAATTTATATTTTAAATTATATGGTCTGTTCCATATTATTCGAAGTATATAATTATTTTAGGTTTCAAGATCATATATAACAAATACACAAACAAAGTATATTTTTTACATTAGTATGATGCGTACATTACATTTATTAGTTAATACATGGGCATACATACTCGCACGTAAATCGTCTATCCATCCTACAAAGGAACAAATAAGAAATAAGGCAAATACTTCAATTAAAACCAATGAAACTACACATACGTTAAAAAAACTTTAATTATAAACTTGAAAGCTAGTTACGAGTTAAATTTAATGTGTTGTATTGTTTCACGTTTCTGTTGAGGGCAGTTATTTTTTATATTATTTCATATTCGTGTTCTAATCATTGTTTTGAAAGTTAGTCGTTGTATGTTTTCATTATGTACTGGTTAATTTAAAGAGGTAATGGGTCTGTGCAATTTCTTCCAACATATCCATAAGATCTTTTGCACCCATCTTTGGAATTTTAGAATCATTTCAGCATTTGCTGAGCTCTCTATCTTGTTCTTAGTTACAATTTGAGTACTCATGGTTTTACTCGCGTTGGTTTATGAATTTCACATTAAATATATATTTTTTCTATCGCTGACGCTTCGTAGGGTCATCGAAGGGATTCTGTGTAAAAAACCAACGAGAGAGTGTCTACCACATCTGAATTTTTAAAATTAGTTACTTTTTCATTACTTTCTAATTATAAAAATTAAAAGAAATAATTTTCGTATAATGGCAATATTGATGGGGATGAACTGGAAATTACTACGCCACGGAAAGCAATCAAACACTAGCACTTACGTTTCTGTACATTTTCAACGTTTCTCGACAGTTAATTGAAAATGAAAATACACGACACGTTACGTTCAGTCAATCCAAGAAGTATGTTCACCACAAAACACGAGAGTATCATAAAAAAATTGATACGCGAACAGAAATATCAAAATGCAGACTATATTATCTATTTCCTTTTTACGGATTGAATTTCGCAATCAGTATTCGCCGGTTCTTCATTTCTTGATGCAATACACACTAATCTCTAATTTTTTGTCGAGTCACTCTAAATCATATTTTTAGATCATTTCTCTTAGCCGCAGAATGTCTGGTTGTACGTATTATACTTTTCAAACTTTGAATTTCTTTTATCATTCATTAATGGTATTTAGTAGTATGTTTTGTGTGTTGTTTATATCTACACTAATGCGATTTTTTTCAGTTTCTTTTTCCATTCTATGGTCTAAATTATATACAGAAGTACAGTTCATTTTCTAATTGAATGTAAGTTTAGGTTGATGGAATGTTCTATGCCGGATTGATTTCGAGGTTATGTACATTCTCCACAATACATATTAGGATAATTTTCTCTAGGGACGTAATAATATGCTTTCCTTGACCCAAAAATACTTTATAAAAAAAATTTATGTACATTTTCATCGAAATAAAAGAATAAAACATTATTGTTATTAAACGATATCCTAAATTGTAAGTATATAATAGACTAAATATATATGCTTTCTCCCTTTCCAATAATGTTTATTCCGCTAAATGTTGATAAAGATATTAGACAAAAGCGAGGTACAATTTCCAAGTTTAATTTAATGCCGTTTTAGGCGTAGTGGAATATATGTATTTTGGAATTTCAGATTACTGTATTTAAAAAAATAAAGAACTGCTTGAATCATAGATCTATTTTACTGACACACAAAATATAGCGAAAATATTTTAATGCTGTCATTTGTATTGAATTTGGACTTTTCCTCCTTTGAAGTGAGTAGTGGACAGTACGAAAAGTACTGCCTACGCATCTACGCGTTATGATCTTTAAGGTGGATTATTTTTTAAAATTATAACCGGATATCAAGCACATAGTAAATTCAACTATGAATAAACATTTCGATAGGATTTATACGATTATATCATGATATTAGGTCATTGAAATAAGATACAGTAATTATTGTCATACATCATTAGTAAGATGAAAACGTGTTCTACCATACTGTTGGGATCTTTAGTTATACCAATTATAGTACATAGCAAGTTTCGTTAGAATTGTTTCTAATTTTATAATATTTTTTTATTTTTCATATATTCAGATACGTCCATTATTTTTCATATCACACGTTAGTAATATTCCAGGAATATACGTTCCATCGCGAGCAAATAGCCCAGCCGCGGTAGTCATTATTTTCTCATTAACGGGATGCTGGTGGTTCTCTTGTGTTGGTTCTGAACATGGCGAAAAATTGTGAAACCGTCACATTACTTGTTTTATTTCGCAATATATCAGGCATCCTATACAGGGTGGATTTTTGGTAACGATCTGCACATTGAAAAGAGACCAAACGTTGGAATTATTTTCACGAATTCCTAATTTCACCTGTTAGCTTGGTGAGTGTTTTGTGTAAGATCATTGGTTGTCCAAACATCACGTAATATCATTACTATCAACGGAGGAAATGCCATTAAGATGCATTGACCCATTTAATTCTATAACAGGAACTTTTACTGTAACTAGCTGAATGCTGGCAGTATTAGGGGAGTGTGGGGTAGTTACGGATAGTGAAGTTATTGTTTACTTCACAAAATTATTTCTAAAACATTTTGACATGTATTTATTCCGTTGCAAAACATTAATTCATAGTATTTTTTAGTGAAAACATAACTTATTTAGGAGCAAATTCGCGGCATATGATTTTGAACCAATTCTTACAATTAACTGATTAATTATTAAATCAGTTACTTATTTTTTTAAATTAATCATTAATGGTATCTAATAAGTATTTTATAAACAGTTTTTTGTTAAACAAATGGAGTTGTATAGTGTTATTGTTATTAATCAATAGTCTTAATAATAGTGTTATTGTTATTAATCATTTCTTTAAATCTTGTTACAAACATAGTTTGGGAGTATTTGCCGTCATTACATTTTTTATTTGGATACGTAGGAGGTAATTACGGGCATAGCTATATATATCTCACAACTATTTACAAAGAAGTTTTAATATTTCTTTTATATTTTCAATGCATTTTAGATAACTAAGCTTTAAATATATTGTAATAGAAACTTCTTAGCTTTAACTAACAGATAAAAGTTTGTCATTACCCCTTCAAACTATCCAACGGCTGCCAGTTTGGTTTGCAGAAATTATTGTAATATGTTCTTTAAAACAAGTATTAACAAGAAGTTAGTTATAATCGTTTCACAAAGATTTCACTTACTTGTCGGCAACAAGTGGAGTATATTCACACTGTTCAGAAATAAGCGCTCGCTAAAGATTGATTCCGAGTAATGACAAACTTTGATTAAACATTTTTTAGTAAATTTTAGAGGACGCCAAATAAGTGCATATTATTATAGACAATCACTACATCTTGACAGTCTGGATTCATGGCAATTAAAATGAAAATAAAAGTCTTATAATCCAGAAGTAACACTATATTAATTTTTACTGTTATATGTACAACGTCTCGACGCTGTTTAGCATCATCTTCAGGGCCACTGCATTTCAAAGAGTTCTAATTATTCCATCCAAAATTAATATCATTAAAACACTAACAACAGTAAAAATCATAACCAAGTCTGAATAACTGATAAGTTATAATGAATATGCGCACACTTGGTGTCCTCTAAAATATCTCAAGACAATCAGTGTTAGATCTAAGTAAATTTTATTAGTAAAGATTTTGGAGGATATATCATTCAAAATAATTGTTTTTACATATTGTTAGAAATATTTCAAGCATATCAACAATAACTTTTCAAACTGCTTAATACTACATAGCAATAATAATGACGAATAACTTTTGTTTGCCGGCAATTTCATTCTGATCGTAAAATATCGCGGAAATCACAGTATACAGCCATACAACCATGAAGTATGAGAAATCGTTTTCCCTTTTAATCGTACTTTTTTTTCATATTTGATATGTTGCAACCTTTTTATTTGTTCATTATACAACCATGTTTGAGAATAAATGACACATGTGGTGTTGTCTACTAGTATGATATAATTATAGACAATCACTACATCTTGACAGTTATTCAGACTGGATTCATAGCAACTAAAAACAAAATAAAAGTCTTAGAATCCAGAAGTAACACTATATTAATTTTCACTGTTATATGTACAACGTCTCGACGCTGATAGTGTACTTGTAGACAACACAACATTTCATGTATTCTCAAAAATGAATACTAGTATCTCCTCACCGATATCCATCTAAATACAACCATGAGTTATAGTTTTCATAAATCTCATACAAACGACCGCCAGATGTGCCATTTTGAGAATTTTATCGTAAGCTCCGTCGGAGATATTTATATCTAATCACGACAAAACTGAAAAAATTAGTTTTTCAAAAATTACAAAAAATAAAGGATAAAAGTCGAAACGTTGAAATTTATGTGGTTAATAATCCTAATATGTATCCATACGTACAAGAAGATATAAAGCTGAATATACCGCTGATTTTTTCACAATAGAAGTAAAAATTGAAATTGCTCAATTTGTATATTCAAGTTTAGATAAACATTTTTATAGAAAGAAAATAAAGACAAAATATGTATCAGACAAAGTTTATACAATGAAATGTGATCTTTTACAATTGTTTTTCTTTTAGCTGAATAAAATAAATCGGTCATGAGATATGAGCGCTAATGTAAATGCTAACAAACGCGACACTACACAAATGCGAGAGGACAAAAATGGCCGCCACACGTAAACGGTTTGAGATCAATAAAAAAAGAAAAATTGAACTTGAATAATAAGGAAAGAAGCAGGGAAAATGTGTTTTAAAAAATAGTTGAGTGACCAATTTATTTATCTTTTAGGACACTTTCGTATGGAATGACCCATATGCTTCAGTTGTAATATAAGTAAAAATAGAAGACTGAAATGGACTAACAGTGATGTAAAGTTAATTTAATTTAGGTTTCTTTTTATAACCATCTATTACAGATTGCTGATGGTTGAAACTTCATGTCGTATTTCTGATTTTGAATAATAGATATAAGAAAATTAAAAGTATCTGGACATATGTTGGTATAATGAAAATGCAGCCCTTGAACCAAAGATTTGAATAATCACAACTTTATTTTTATATAGGGTTATTATAATTTTGTAGAATGTCCATATAATACATTATATGAAAACATCCTGTGACTTTTTCTCAGAGTTCCGTGGTTTTCATTATAATTTGAGTATATTAAACGCTCAATGATGGCTCCACAAATTGAGGTGTTTGTCATTTTATTGTATCATGTTTAATGAAAAGTTAACATACGTAGACGACGAAGTATGAACGTTAGAAATGAGAAAATGTGTGTGAAGAACATTCATTCTGTGAAGAATGAAGACCTTATTGTTTGAAGCTAGTTGGTGTTCTAACGATCGTGTTGGTGGAAGCAGCTGGTGCGGTCGTGTTGTAGACGATGATCTGCTCGTTCCGAGAGAGAAATAAGGGCAGTCAAAGAGTGGTACGAGGTGGTTTCTACGCAGCGCTCCATTGAGATGGCGTGTTGCCAGGACCTCGACACGCATGTGCTGCCAGAGCGAATTACCATAGGCATGGGGAGCTTGAGGGGGGGGTGACCGACCACCCTTCCTCCTCCCTTCCCCCTGACGCACACAGACTTTTGTGCAGGAATAAAAAACAATAAGAAATGGATTTTCGTGGCTTTATTCGATGATTCGAGTGGTGGCTGTCCGTGTGACGGCGGGATGTGGGGGTTGTCCGGGAGACGACGGGATGTCGTGACTGTCCGGATGATGTCATTTTTCTATTTACATTGAACTGTCTCAGCAGAGTATTGATACTAAAACAGAATTTATTTTGGTAATTAGTTTATTAGACATGTAATATGTTTAAGTGATTTTGTTTTCAATATTTAGAAATAAATACGAAAACAATGTTATCGGCAAATAATCATGTTTGGTATATTGTGTGCTATTAACTAGTAGTTCTGCATTTTTTACTCCGGTAGTCATTTGCACTAGAAACAAATATGACAATATTACAAATCAGATACTTAAAAGAGTATCTTTCAGCTGCACTGGTGCTACAACAGCTACTTTCAACTCAGCCCTTCGTTTAGATTACATTTCCACAAATGTGTGAACATGTAATATTACCAAACCGAAAACTAACCCTAATGATTCAAGTAACTTTAGAATTACCCATTAGCTAGCTCCCATCTATTGTCAGAATATTTGAAAAACTGATACTAAATCGTTTAGTCGATTTTCCGAATAAAAACTATCAGCCCCAAAAATCAAATTAGATTTAAATCCAAACATTCAACCATCCTTCAACTTCTTAAAATAGGTGAGCTCATAGCCAGTGGTTTCATTCCAAAGAACACACAATTGCAGTTTTCCTAGATATCACTAAAGTATTCAATAGCACGTGGTATAGAGGTATTCTTATCAAATTTTAACATCTAGGAATTTCTGGAAAATCTAATTTGTAACTTCATATCTAACATATCCTTTCAAGCAAGAATTAACCAAGATACATATAATAGCCTTGCAGGTGTTCCTCAGGAATCAGTTTTAACCTCGATTCTATTTAATTTCCACACCTCTGATCATCGTACTTCTCTTAACACTAATGTTGCATTTTAAGCTGATGTATATTTATGTCAATTTTCCACAATCATTCTAACTGGCTTAAATAAAGGACTCCTGAAAATTAACATCGAAAAAACCTAAAACAAACTTTTTATCTCCATAAAAACCGAAAAACCCACCTCCACTAAGAGTAGACAGTTCTTAACTCAGTTGGATGAATAAATATCTTGGTATATTAATAGATAGAAGACTTACCTGGAAGGCCCGTATTTTATCCGTAGTTCAAAAATCGGCGGCAAAACTTAAACTTATATCCCCTCATTCACTCAGTATCCTCAATGAAATAAGAATCGAAATTACTTCTTTACTCGAGCATATACATGGCATGTACATACCCTGCTTGGGTAAAATCTGACTCAATGCACCACGGTTCATCCCCAATAAACAAATTTATCATAAACTACAAATTCCCACTATAGGACTCGTAGTTGACCAATTTAATTATCTCTCCACAAAATTCAGTGAGCTACTTCCGTGTCCAAGTACAACATAGTTTTATCGAGGACAACAAGCAAATATTCCAAACAAAAATAAATTTCGTTTTTCTCGAACCCCAACAATAATTAAACCCAAACGATCAAAATTTTATACTGTAGAAAATATCAATAACTCCTTTGAACCAATCTATTCTTCTTACTTCCCTTTATGCCACAAGAAAATTAAAATAAAGTTTTTTTAATTGACTCTTGTAGAGGAAGCTCATTAATAGGAAAGAATGAATTAAGCGCATTAGTTTAATTAGGAATATTTTCATGACTCTCAACGAGCGTTCAAAATTCTCTCAGCCTGTGAAAGTCGGTGCCCAACACTTTGAAAGAAACTGCTTTCATAATAACTACTTTGAAAAGAAATGAAATGTGCGAATCTTTATCTAAAAGTCGTGCGTTGTACTATTAATTCTGATGAAATATTATTAAAGAAACTGTAACTATATACGTGTCGACCACATTTTCGAAAACGTTGCATTAGCATAGAAATAGATATTGTAGGTGGTTTGGAGATGAAATGCTACTGGGTCCATCCTAGTTAAAACATTCAACAGATGTTGCTGACATATTTTACTGTCTTTTGAATTATTTTTTTTCTTCTGATACTTCGTATAAAGGGGAGAATAGAAGTATTTTTATCAAATTTTTATCACTCTCATTTTAGATTCTAGCGGTGATTTTCTTAGGAAGGATGTGTCACTATTGGCGTTTGCTGTAGTTTTGTAACGTAGCTTTTTATGTCAATACATTCACACACAGTAGTTTACATATTACATAGTAATAAAGTAACTTTTTCATTTATTTTAAGATTCTTTTATGAAATTTAAAAAGAAATCACCATCTCATTGTCTATGCCATTCATACCATATCCACATATTTTTTTAATTTAAGAATACAACCTTAAAGTTAGTAAGAATATCGTGTTTAGATAAACAAAAATTACTAATTTCAATAATTATATTCCTCTAGCAAGGATTGAAACACATCAATACGCCTTTTTTCTTCACAATGACATTAAAATTCAAAATTCACTTTAAAATGTTATTAAACGTTAAGTTTTACGATCTTTCAAAGTATCTGATGAAAAAATGCATGAATGCAAACTTCCCAAATTTTATTGTAGTAAAGAGTAATTTAGTAATTTTGCAACAAATAAGTACAATTTCATCAATTTTTTTCTACAAACTATGTTAAGAACATTTATAATATTTTTTTCAATGCACGCCGGAAATGGACGTCAATTATTAGTATTCTACAAATTATATTTCTGTTTAATGTTAATATTGTATTAAATTGTTTAAATAGGTTACTGTGGATTATTTACCAATATTATACATTGTAAATTAATAAAAATATTACTTGAAATGTATGTATTGACATAAAACACTCAANAAGTTTTACGATCTTTCAAAGTATCTGATGAAAAAATGCATGAATGCAAACTTCCCAAATTTTATTGTAGTAAAGAGTAATTTAGTAATTTTGCAACAAATAAGTACAATTTCATCAATTTTTTTCTACAAACTATGTTAAGAACATTTATAATCTTTTTTTCAATGCACGCGGGAAATGGACGTCAATTATTAGTATTCTACGAATCAATTTTTCTGTTTAATGTTAATATTGTATTAAATTGTTTAAATATGTTACTGTGGATTATTTACCAATAGTATACATTGTAATTAATAAATATATTACTTGAAATGAATGTATTGACATAAAACACTCAAAAAGAAAAGAAACCACTATAATGTTTAGATGAGTCATTTTAGAGATAAGTTTTTTCTTTTATAATTAAGCGACGACGAAACATAATAATAATAATAATAATAATAATAATAATAATATTAATAATAATTCAACCAATAATAACAACAATCAACTTATCACAATATGACTTTTGTTTCACCACACCCAGATTTTCAGTATAAATAAACATAGTGCATGATGAAGTCGTGGAGAGAGAGAGAGAGAAATAAAGGTTGCCATAGAAGGGCATAAGAGATAAGTTATAAATTAAATACAAGGAAAATACGAAAACCAGAGTGATTCTAAACAAGAGGAAATGCATCAAAGTGAATTCTTAAAGGTTAAATAAATATGAGTAGTGGTAGTTTATAACTTGTAAGAAAATTACATTAAAAAAATAAATAATAATAATAATTATAATGGGTCAAAATCCCTTATTGAAATGAAATTGAAGAAATGGAAAGGGGAGAAAAGTAAAATAATTTCAAAAGGAAAAAGAAAAGGAGAAAACAGATCAATGATAGACGTTCAACATGAATTTTATTTGCAAACTATATAAAAATCAACTGTAAATCTTGATACGTGAAAAATCATTATCTTGGAGTGACACACTAAAGAAATTGTTAACACCTTTTGTGATCTCCTTTTTAAGTTTTAGATGTGAATTATCTTACCTTATTTGAATAATTTAAAATTTGTTATATTAATAATTTTTTTGCAAATACCATTTTTAAGATAATTTTTTTGTGCTTCAAACCATTATGTAAATGAAGTTGTGAAAACCATGATTGGTTAATGAAACGAAAATTCGAAATGAAAATGTTTTATAGGGAAAGGTTTGGTACTTCCGTAGATTTCTCGTATTTCACGTTGGTGTGCTGATGTTAAGAACCAATTACTTGATACATCAAGCACATTATACTATCTCAAATCTACACCATTTTTCTTTCAACTCTCAGAGTTCCGGTCGTTGGTCGATTAAGTTACCTACTTAAAAGTTTTATTCTCATTGCTGGAAGATTTATGGTACTAAGTAATTTTAACGACCAACTTCATTCCCTTAGTCAATTACTTCTACTTTTTCGCACAGTTCAGCTTTACTTAGGGATGCTCTATTTGTAATTGATTGTAGAATAATTATTTTCAAAAATCTGGAAAAGAGTTCGCGAAAAATCGACCTACTAAAATCCGTCAGAGAAAGTTGATTTTTTTCCAAAAATTGAGGGGACTTTTTCTTGAAACCATTATCTTCTTGTGAACTCAGTTTCATAGCAGGTATTAATATCTTGATATAATATCTAATGCGAACATTAGTCTTGCAGCTGCGTGATATTTTAGGTTTCATAGCATCGACATTTTTCAAATTCTTAGAAGATAATTGAAATATCTTTGTAAAACCATAATAATATCTTGTACATTTGTGTTTTTCTTTTCGAGGGTTCGCTTTATCCACCCATCAGAATTCGTCGGGAAAGATGTTCTTCAGGAGTTCTAACTCATGACTGTGCTCTGGCGCGACCACACATGCGTGTGACCAAGAATGCTAGTAATCTGTGAAATACTCGTATGCTTGTCTTAACTTGAGTGCCTTCGAGTCGAGAGATTCTATCTAGTCTGTCGTGTGAATATGAAATCTGAAGAAGGAAATAAACACCTGATTGTTTAGAGAATCTTGTTCAAAGTGAGTCTTACGTCTTAAATATGATTCAAGTTCAATGTTTCCTTGTGTATTTGCATATACTGTTCATAACTGTTCTGTTGTCCTGTGTCCGTTGTGAATGCTAAATAGTGCGTGAAACCGAATGAAACTTACCTACAACTAGCCTATTGGGGAAAGAAGGGTCTACCATATTATTCAGGTCAATAAAGTAGACTCAAAAGTTTACATTTATATTTTCATACAGAATATTGGTTACATTCAATCTTCCGTGCAATTTAATCGCATGGGGTCAACTAGTAATAGCGTTTTCCAGAGTGTGCAACACTGGTACACCCCGAATACAAAAAAGTTGTTCCACTTGATAGAGAGGTTGCACCAATGCGAAGTATGTCTTTCTCTATCGAGGTACGCTTTTCACGAACTGGGAGCAGCCGAACTTGCTCTGACTATCTCCTCAGTGCAGGGATTGCATTGGACATTATTGAGGTTAGGTTTTTCTGTGGATAGATCATCCATAATTGATGCTATGAATATGACTAAGAAAGCTCCTTAGATGAAGAGCAAGAGTTGTTAGACGAAATAGAAAAAGAATTATTAAAATAATGGATTTCGTTTTGTTAATCCGATTATACGTGTATAACGATGTACAGGTAGTATTACATTTTATATATATACCCGAATCATGGTCATCCTACGTGCAGCAAAGATGTTCCATTTATTTTGTTACACTCCCCGATGACGCATGGAGCAATGACGTTTTACCCGGTGCTAGTGAACATTGAGCAGCAAATGCAAAATGCTATAAGGTATACTTTTTTACATCATGTTAAAAAACATCGATACGTTGTAGTATTTGCTCCTATACTGATTACTAAGGTTAGGACTTTTAGTTACGCGCCTTTTTTCTTGGGTAAATTAAAGCTCTTCGGAAAGATACCACACTGTGAAATTTTGCCTCTAGATGAGAAGGGAGGCAATTTTACAACACATTTTTCCCCATTGTTGATATTATTATCCTCTTTTCGAATCAATATCATATTTTTATTTATTAATTATAAATAATCTTTCCTCAGTTAGCAGTGAACATACAAATATTAAGCCTATTTTTGTAGAAGACGCGGGTACCTGACCGCAACTATTAAACGATTGGAAGAACACGGTCTCGAAAATAAAAACAATGGGTTATTTTTGCTGTCTTTATTTTCCTTCTTCTCAAGAGTGGTGATTTGATGAACTGAATTGCAACTCAATTTATTAGAATAGGAGCAAGATGATTTCTGGAATTAGTTGAGTAAACTAGCACCTTTTCCCTTGCTTTTTTCGTACGAAATTTGCACCTAAAATTATAATCCTGCTCATTACCCAGTTGACCAAACGCTCCTTGAGCTCTTGCACTAATGTGTGAACTGAGAAAGAAGATCAAAGGAGGAGAGGTGTCGCGTCGGAGACTTGACCTGTCAGGATCGTCACTTTTATTTCCCGTTCTCCGAATCCGTTTGGACGCTGATGCTGAGATAACCGTATCCGGATCGTCTCGCACCGAATTTGTACGCTTTCGATCGCTCTTGTGAAGCGCACGGATGGGTAAAGTAGAGCTAACGAGCTTCACGTGGCGTTCTAGTGTTGTTTGGATCTTTTGCCGTTTACGTACGTAGATATTAGAAATAGCTTGGTAATTTATGCATGTATTACGTTCAGTATTTTTTAATATTCCAGACAATGTAAAACAAATTATAAAGTTGTACTTAACTGACTTCATAATAGTTAATCAGTCGACCCAATTCATTAAACAGATACTGTGTTTTTAAAACACAAATTACATCTCAACGTTTCGTCTTCAGTTGCAGGTCATCATTACTTGTATGCAACACCTAATGATGACCCGCAACTGAGGTCGGAACGTTGAGATGTAATTTGTGTTTTTAAAAACACAGTTTCTGTTTAATGAATTTACTATTATTAATTAGTTTAAACAGACGTCATCACGATAAATCGATTTTTAATTTCAGAAATTGAAAATACTGGGCAACGATTTAGTGACGGAAACTTCACTCAAAGCTACGTCGAGACTTTTTGCAGGGTGCAGTGTTTTAACCACCTAGTCTTTGAACTACTTATTTGTATCGTAGGAGTCCGTTTCTTCCTAGGGTAATCCAAATTTCCCCACTCATATCACCTTACTTTGAATTTGTTAATGTCTTATTTGTCTATATGCTCTAAAGGATTAAAATGGACATTAGTTTGAGTGTTGATTCTATTCCTCAATATATTTTAGGACTCTTTTGGGATTATAATACCGAAATTCCGGGTAGACTAATCTAATATTTTCACATGAAATTAGACTGTCAATATATTGTAGTAAAATGGAAAAGGAGGAAATCTGAAGCAGAATTAACATTCTTAATACGAAATAAAACAAAAATATAGGTTTTCATATCCTGTTTCCTTCACCACTAATCATTCAGATTATTGTTTGTTGTTTCATAGCATTATCTTATTTAATTAATACAAACTTCTCTCAATGAAGTAGAAATTTCTGGTAAATTTCTTCGGAATATTTTAGAATTGGGTATTATTCTTTGGAATTATTGTTCCTTCTTATAATATTATAATTATTTACTGAAATTTTTCTGCGAAACTTTTTAAACACCATTAATATGAATTTTTATCTGTAGATCCTCTTTTATTTATATTTTTTATACAGTACAATCTCTTTTGTCTGATACGCTCCAAACCTTAGATGTACCGAATTACGGACTTTACCGGACAATAGATCTTTTCTGAAAACGGGGTATCATACGAGTGAATGGGATTTATACAACCTTCAGACTACAAAGCGGGGTCAATTGAGATCCCCTAAAAGCACCTAAGAGGCTAATATTAATTTAATTCATTTGGGGTCTTTGTTGTCCCCTAATGGTAGTTTTTGTTTTGCAACATTAAGAAAGTATTATTTGTTGTAAATATTTTTACAAAATGAATTATATTTATTATTTTCCGGAATAATATTATTACATATTGCTGTAGTTGTTCTTTATCGAGTAATATCATCTCGGATTGAACAACAATCAGGATTATGAAATGAAGGATTAAAAAATATTTACTATAGTANATTATTATGATTATTGTTCAGTTGTTATATTTCTTGTTATAATTTGTTATTATTTGATCACCTGATGACGGCTTAAAACGAAGACAAAACGTTGTGCTCTCTTCTCACTAAAAATATATATTATTCGTTCATAAAAGGTCACAAGTCTTTAATTATTTAATTAATTAAATTATGTAATTGACGTAGTTAATTGTAGTAGTTAATGAGAGGTTCATTTTTATATACTACAAAGAAACTGTAGATAGGATTGTGGAGTGGAATCTGTGAAAATAGCTCGCAACCCTCCGTGTTTGTCTACCCCTGTCCAGTTCGGGAGACAGTAAACCTTCGAGAAGGAATAAGAGATGCGGTATAAAATTGGCGCGAAGAGGACTTTCGTAATAGAGATCTAAAAGCATCGTTCGCACGGAGGATGCACTCTGCCGAATGACGAGAGCGAATAAACCGCATTAACTAAGGCCGAAGCGATGGCTGGAGGTAAATCCGAAATGGCGCACTCCACTCCACTCCTCCTACAGAGGAATCATTCGATTAGAGACGGAGCCTGCTTTCCGGAATAGAATTTCCCCAAGAGGCGACGGTAATATCAGACTAATATTGGGTTATGTATCGATACACCTGTCAAGGAATTTGTATCGAAATTTGCGACAGCGATGCAATGATTCGCTGGCAGTGCATTCCTGAAGTGAGGCAATAAAATGTTTCAGAATTCCTTGTTTTCACATTAAATATTCAAACATTTCAATTAATTTTGGTTTTATTTCATACATATAAAGTCATTACTTAAAGTGTAATTTTTGAATGGTTATTGACAATTGTTACCTTATTACACAGGAATGTATGCACATTTTTCAGACAACCCACGTTTTGACCGTTTATTTGACCTTCATCAAGGCTACGGAATAGAAAATACAACATTTCAATACAAAATAATTAGAAGCATACAAAATAACACAGGGAAACACGATTTAAATTAAAAAGAGAAAAGTTGTGATTGCCTTATAAGCTGCAAGCTTGATTAAAACCTAATAAACTCTCAAATCGAGGGTTTTGTAATATAATGTTCAAGTTGACCAATCCTCAACAAGTCAAAAACGTGTTTAACCTCCATTGCTCTCCTTGTTTAGCAATTGAACTGATGTCCTACTTATTAATTATTTTCATTTAAATTAGGGAAGAAGCAATCTCAAACAAATTAAAAATGTAATGAAAGAATAAACAATATATATCTCTTTTCTGTAGCAGGGAGTTCAAATAAAGTTTTGACAACTCCAACACGGCACTGGAAAAAACGACAAGTGAGAAGAAATGAGTACAATTGTAACAAACCGGTGGTTGCCAACCTTTTGGACTACACGTACCACATAATTCGTTGTTTTTATTTTCCACGTATAGCAGATGTGATTTTTTTATAAATATAAATTAATTTGTTAAATAATGGTCATATAAGCACTTTAAAAATATATGAAATCACCTAACATAAAAAAATAAATAGGCTTTTTAACTGAATAAAAATAAAAAGTTAATCAAATATATTTATTTGATCAACAAAACCTTGAGAGGTTATGAGTATTTCATTTAATATCTCATTGCATATATATTACTCCCGTGATTTTTTTTTTTCGATTTTACTATAAATTTTCTGTTTCTCAAACATTATTCAAAAAGTTTACTATCTAATATATATCTCTTCAGCAAGATATTAAAATAATATTATTTCATGCTAATATGATCGTAATATACTAATAAAAGTAAATTATTTGAAATTATTACTTGGTATGGAAATAGGAAAGAGTACTCGATGGCATTATTTGAAATTAAAAAGGACTCCTCTTAAGGACTATAGAAACTAAAATGCAAATAATGGTTAATACTAATGAATTACAGTAGCCGAAAAGCAATTAAAATTGATGTTAATCAGTAGATGTGAACCTTCACTCGCATGACTGTTGACTACGGACTGATGTGTTCGCCAGAGTTACCTTACGTGAGACTTACGTATAATTTAAGAGATCAAATCGTAGAAGAAAAATTATATAAAAACTGTTTTCAAGTAAATAACCTAAAATTGAAACGAAAACAAAAGAATTCAGAGATTTTGACTATACGTTTCGTTTATTAAACTTTCAGTATAAATTATATTTTTCTTCTTCCTCTT